>SJYA01000190.1:0-44127 GCA_006410615.1 Neotragus moschatus
GTGCTCCTTATTTAATAGGTTATGCTGATGTGTGTATGGGAAAGTGTGTATGGGAAAACTATACCCTCATAACAATCAACAATTTAGCTTGTTTATGTATTAATTGTTCCATTTCAGACTAATCTTTTAGTTAACCAAGGTTATTGCTATTAAAGGATATGACTTTGAGAAATTTGCTTAACCATTAGTATAACTTTTAATATTTTAATCAGTTTTAAAATGGTAAGAGGAACAGAAACATAGCTTGCTCCACAAAATTGTAGTGGGTGTGAGGATAATATCTGCAAATTGCTCACCCCAACTCTGGCACATAGTAAGCATGCAGTAAATGAGTTATGTTAGTATTACTGATGATTGATGATACATTGAAACTGTTATGATATGTATATCTATCTGTGGGTGTGTATATGTAAATATGTGTTTTGCCTATAAAAGTATGTTTATTTTTCAGTAGCCTTGGTGCTTCAAAACAAAAACTTTCAGAATTTCTAAGAACACTTAAGAGCAGACTTTGCATTCAACAGAGAAATATGGATGTTAAAACCATAGTAGTATGGAAGCATATTATGCATATTTATTGTGTATTATTTGAGAATGTTGAATTGGTATACTTCTTTCCCTTTTGCTTCCTGTAACAAAGATTTGGAACAAAGGACCACTTGTAGTTCAAATAGGGAGGATTTTATTAGGCAGACAGCAGGCAAGATTAACAACAAACTAGTTACGGCTCATCTGGTAAGTGAGAAACAGGCAGGCAATGGGAAACAGGCAGGCAAAGGGAAGCTGACAGTATGCAGCAGGCAACAAACTCCTAACACATNCAAATAGGGAGGATTTTATTAGGCAGACAGCAGGCAAGATTAACAACAAACTAGTTACGGCTCATCTGGGAAGTGAGAAACAGGCAGGCAATGGGAAACAGGCAGGCAAAGGGAAGCTGATAGTATGCAGCAGGCAACAAACTCCTAACACATATTTGATGTCTCACCCTGGGAGCAATCTTGAGACCTCTTGGCTTCCCTTTTTAAACTTTTTTCTCCTCCTCCTGGAGCCTGATTGGCTACACTCTATGCAAAATAGGTGATGGTACCAGCATGTACCTGGTTGGTTACATCCAGGACAAATCAGCGAAGAGGGTGCAAGTTTTCCCAGGTTAGGCCCCATGCAAATAGCAGATGGTACCAGCATTCACCTAACTGGTTACACTCAGGACTAGAGGTTCTCAGTCAGGTCCTCAACTTCCTTCTTTATTGGCTTTTTCTCCCTCTGTACTGTTCTGTCATCTGGGACTCTATCTTTTTTTAAATTTATTTTTTCTAACTATCTTACATGAACTCTGCATTCAAATAGGTATATGTTTCCTTTTCTTATTTGCCTTTCACATCTCTTCCTTTCTCAGCTATTTGTAAAGCCTCCTCAGACAACCATTTTGTCTTTTTGCATTTCTTTTTCTTGAGGATGGTTCTGATCACCACCTCCTATACAATATCATGAACCTCCATCCATAGTTCTTTAGGCCCTCTGTCTAGCAGATATAAGCCCTTGAATCCATTTATCACTTCCACTGTATAATCATAAGAGGTTTGATTTAGGTTATACCTGAGTGACTTCCTACTTTCTTCAATTTAAGTCTGAATTTTGCAATAAGGAGTTCATGCTCTGAGCTAGAGTCAGCTCCTGGTCTATTTTTCGCTGACTGTATACAGATTTTCCATCTTCGACTGCAAATAATATTATCAGTCTGATTTCCATATTGACAATCTGGTGATGTCCATATATAGAGTCGTCTCTTGTTTTGTTGGAAGAGGGTGTTTGTTATGACTAGTACGTTCTCTTGACAAAACTCTGTTGTCCTTTGCCCTGCTTCATTTTGTACTCCAAGGCCAAACTGCCTGCTTCTCCAGGTATCTCTTGACTTCCTACTTTTACATTCCAATCACCTAAGATGAAAGGGAAATCTTTTTTTGGCGTTAGTTCTAGAAGGTCTTGTAGGTCTTAATAGAACCATTCAGCTTCATCAGCATTAGTGGTTGGGGCATAGTCTTGGATTACTGTGATACTGAATGGTTTGTCTTGGAAACAAACTAAGATTGTTCTGTGATTTTGGGGATTGCACCCAAGTAATGCATTTGGGAGTCTTTTGTTGGCTATGAGGGATAATCCATTTTTTCTAAGCAAGTCTTGCCCATATAGTAGATATCAGTTCAGTTCAGTCGCTCAGTTGTGTCCGACTCTTTGCGACCCTATGAATCGCAGCACGCCAGGCCTCCCTGTCCATCATCAACTCCCGGAATTCACTCAGACTCATGCCCATCGAGTCAGTGATGCCATCCAGCCATCTCATCCTCGGTCATCCCCTTCTCCTCCTGACCCCAATCCCTCCCAGCATCTGAGTCTTTTCCAATGAGTCAACTCTCCGCATGAGGTGGCCAAAGTACTGGCGCTTCAGCTTTATCATCATTCCTTCCAAAGAAATCCCAGGGCCAATATCCNTACTAGTCATAACAAACACCCTCTTCCAACAAAACAAGAGACGACTCTACATATGGACATCACCAGATTGTCAATATGGAAATCAGACTGATAATATTATTTGCAGTCGAAGATGGAAAATCTGTATACAGTCAGCGAAAAATAGACCAGGAGCTGACTCTAGCTCAGAGCATGAACTCCTTATTGCAAAATTCAGACTTAAATTGAAGAAAGTAGGAAGTCACTCAGGTATAACCTAAATCAAACCTCTTATGATTATACAGTGGAAGTGATAAATGGATTCAAGGGCTTATATCTGCTAGACAGAGGGCCTAAAGAACTATGGATGGAGGTTCATGATATTGTATAGGAGGTGGTGATCAGAACCATCCTCAAGAAAAAGAAATGCAAAAAGACAAAATGGTTGTCTGAGGAGGCTTTACAAATAGCTGAGAAAGGAAGAGATGTGAAAGGCAAATAAGAAAAGGAAACATATACCTATTTGAATGCAGAGTTCATGTAAGATAGTTAGAAAAAATAAATTTAAAAAAAGATAGAGTCCCAGATGACAGAACAGTACAGAGGGAGAAAAAGCCAATAAAGAAGGAAGTTGAGGACCTGACTGAGAACCTCTAGTCCTGAGTGTAACCAGTTAGGTGAATGCTGGTACCATCTGCTATTTGCATGGGGCCTAACCTGGGAAAACTTGCACCCTCTTCGCTGATTTGTCCTGGATGTAACCAACCAGGTACATGCTGGTACCATCACCTATTTTGCATAGAGTGTAGCCAATCAGGCTCCAGGGGGAGGAGAAAAAAGTTTAAAAAGGGAAGCCAAGAGGTCTCAAGATTGCTCCCAGGGTGAGACATCAAATATGTGTTAGGAGTTTGTTGCCTGCTGCATACTGTCAGCTTCCCTTTGCCTGCCTGTTTCCCATTGCCTGCCTGTTTCTCACTTACCAGATGAGCCGTAACTAGTTTGTTGTTAATCTTGCCTGCTGTCTGCCTAATAAAATCCTCCCTATTTGAACTACAAGTGGTCCTTTGTTCCAAATCTTTGTTACAGGAAGCAAAAGGGAAAGAAGTATACCAATTCAACATTCTCAAATAATACACAATAAATATGCATAATATGCTTCCATACTACTATGGTTTTAACATCCATATTTCTCTGTTGAATGCAAAGTCTGCTCTTAAGTGTTCTTAGAAATTCTGAAAGTTTTTGTTTTGAAGCACCAAGGCTACTGAAAAATAAACATACTTTTATAGGCAAAACACATATTTACATATACACACCCACAGATAGATATACATATCATAACAGTTTCAATGTATCATCAATCATCAGTAATACTAACATAACTCATTTACTGCATGCTTACTATGTGCCAGAGTTGGGGTGAGCAATTTGCAGATATTATTCTCACACCTACTACAATTTTGTGGAGCAAGCTATGTTTCTGTTCCTCTTACCATTTTAAAACTGATTAAAATATTAAAAGTTATACTAATGGTTAAGCAAATTTCTCAAAGTCATATCCTTTAATAGCAATAACCTTGGTTAACTAAAAGATTAGTCTGAAATGGAACAATTAATACATAAACAAGCTAAATTGTTGATTGTTATGAGGGTATAGTTTTCCCATACACACTTTCCCATACACACATCAGCATAACCTATTAAATAAGGAGCACATGTATACCTGTGGCAGATTCACGTTGATGTATGGCAAAACCAATAAAACATTGTAAAGTAATTAACATCCAATTTAAATAAATAAATTTATATTAAAAAAAAGACTGAAAGAAGGAAATTACTACAAAACAAACAAGATGATAAATACATCATCCTTTGCATCACAAACATAGATTTCATTTATCTCACTCATATAATTCAAAAGTTAAATAAAAACCCTGTAGAAAATACCAATTAATGCTTTGCTGTGAATAAATTTTGACTTGGTCTCTGATTAATGCTCTGGAAACAGATTTGGTTCCTATGGCTGGTCTTTCCTAATTGCTAAATTTCAAAGACTGCACGTGAAAATTTCAACATAAATGGACATAATCATCAAGAAATGAGGAGACAGGCACCAACCTGAATGATTATTGTCATCCTGTTTGCATTTCTATTTCTCACAGGAGTTTCAGTTAAAATCTTTTTTTTTTTTTTTTAACAGTTTCACGCTTGAAAATTTTGTCTTTTCTAATTTAACAAGAAGCCTCATTCAGGTGCAAAATTTGCAAAGTAATTACCATGGAGAGGTCACATTATTTCAACATTTGTCAGGGACCACTTTTATCCCTGTAGAACATATGTGTCCTCATTCTACTCTACTGCTCTGTGCCCCAAAGGCCCTTGATGCAGTCAACATTGTTCTTTTCTTCAAGCATCTTAAAGTATGTTGCTAAAAAATAATCCTGTGGCATCTACTCTACTGAACTTAGTCACATATCAATGTCAAAGCCACATTGGCAATGCACTAGAATGTTAGGATAGAGTTCATTTCTTCATTCTAATTATTAAGCAATCATATTTATTGTTTTATAATTCTCTTTTGGGAGTTGTGATACATACTTCAAATCTCTGCTGAGTGCTACTGGAATATTTCTCCCTTGACCTACTGAATTAACTCCTGAAAAAGAACTGTTCATTAAATTTATTTAACAACATCTCTCTTTCCATTTTCATTAAGAAATATGTGACAAAATGAAAACATCCAGTATTAATTTTGCTAGTGTTTCTACAGATGGAACTCATTCTTATCATTCAGTCATTGAGGGAGCCCTGGACCAGGTGCCAGAAATTGAATTCTAGTTGCAGAGCACTCTGACACCTTTTTGTCCTTCTAAGGAACTCATGGGTACTCTTTGTTCAGAGTCAAGCTTATTCACCTCTGAAATGGGCTCATAGAAAAAAAAAAAAAAACCCTATACATCAGAGAGGACAGGAGTAAGAGGCTTTGCAGCCAGAAATGCCCATAGAGGTAACATGGTCGGCCTGGGAAATAAGGTGCTATTGTTAGGCAGNGCCCTGGACCAGGTGCCAGAAATTGAATTCTAGTTGCAGAGCACTCTGACACCTTTTTGTCCTTCTAAGGGACTCATGGGTACTCTTTGTTCAGAGTCAAGCTTATTCACCTCTGAAATGGGCTCATAGTAAAAAAAAAAAAAAACCCTATACATCAGAGAGGACAGGAGTAAGAGGCTTTGCAGCCAGGAATGCCCATAGAGGTAACATTGTCGGCCTGGGAAATAAGGTGCTATTGTTAGGCACAATGGGGGCAGGGCTGCCACTGCACCCACACAGCAGCCTTTGCCTCCATGAGCTGGAGAATCACCCACCAGAGCAAGCACGACCCTGTCTGTTGCAACTGCTGCCCATCTGTGCCACCACAAGCACTTCACACACACCTCAGATGTGGCCACCATACCCTTCCCCAGCTTGAGCAGCCCCAATTATCTTATGCTTTCACTCCTGCTCACCTGGGCAGGGAACAGATGTCTGAGGTTGTTGTACCACAGAGATGGGGCCAAAACCAAAGCTAAACCCGTAGGGTGAAACCAAGGAAAAGGAAAGGAAATCTCCCCATTCAGCTGCACAAGCCACAGATTAAATCCTCAAGATCAGCTTGGTAAATCTGTGGAATATCTGAATAGATAACAAATCTTTCACAACTGAGACCTGTCTGACTTTAGCAAGAGACTTTGGGAGCAAGTACACACAGGAATTGGGACAGGTCAGAGTCTGAGCTGCCCACATAGTGCTCACAGTAGGCTCAGAGTCCTACCTAGAGGTATTGGAGGGTCTCCTGGAGAGGTGGGGGTTGGTTTTGGCTCACTGTGGAAGCAAGGGGACTGATAGAGGAGGCCCCAGGAAAATATTCTTATTACCATTATTTTTATTTGCTTGTTTCATCTCATTAAGTTGTTGTTTTATGCTTTAATTTTTTTTATATTTCTACTTTTGTCATTTTGTGGGGTTTTTTTTCTTGCTTTTGTATTTTGTTGTGTTTTGTCTTTTTATTATTTTTGTTTGTTTATGTTAGCTTTTTAAAGTTTGGCTTCTGGTTTTTGCTTTTGTTAGTTTACTCTTTATTGATTGTTTTCATCTTTGAGTTCTTTTGTTTGTTCTCTTATTTTTGTTACTTTGGGTTTTTTTTTTATCCTGTTTGTTTCTACTTATAAATAGAATGGTTTTGTTTTTATCATTTGTCTGGGGTTTGGTTTGTCTGTTTGTTTTCTTTTTTGTGGCTTGCTGTTGTTGGTGTTTGTTTTTGTATTTGCTATTTGTCCTTAGTTATATTTATTTGTGTTTTTCTTTTTCTTTTTTTCTCTGGCCACACTGCATAGCTTGTGGGCTCTTCATTCCCTGGTCAGGGGTTGGGCCTAGGCCTTTTATGGGAGAACCAAGTCCAGGATGTTAGACCACCAGAGAATTCCCAGGCCCAGGGAATAGTAATCAGTATATGCTCGCTTTAGGGTTTCCATCACAACACTAAAACCTGGTTCTACCAAGTGCCTGCAGGCTCCAGTGCAAGATACCTCTAGCCAAACAACCAGCAAGACAGGAACACAGCTCCACCCATCAGCAGACAAGCTGTCTAAAGTGATACTAAGCTTACAGACACCCCAAAGCACACCACGTGACATGGCCCTACCATAAGAGAGAAGATACACCTCCACCCACCAGGGTGCAGGCATCAGTCTCTTCCACCAGAAAGTCCACTCAAGCAGACTGTCCACTCTAGACCAGCCTTATCCACCATGGGAAAAGAAGAGAAAGAGAAACTACAACCCTGCAGTCTGAAGAAAGGAGACCACAAACACAGTAAATTGGACAAAATGAGACAAGAGTGAAATATGTTACTTGTGTAGGAGCAAGGTAAAGACCCATAAAACCAAGTAAATGAAGAGGAAAAAGGAACTCTACCTGAAAAAGAATTCAGAGTAATGATAGTAAAGATGATCCAAGCTGTCAGAAATAGAAGGGAGGCACAGGTTAAGAAGATACAAGAAATGTTTAACAAGGACCCAGAGAACTGAAGAACAAAAATCAATATGTTCATTGTGTGTAATTAACAACACAATAACTGAAATGAAAAATACACTGGAAGGAATCAATAGTAGAATAACTGAGCTTGAAGAATGGATAAGTGAGCTAGAAGATAGAATACTGGAAATAACTACTGCAGAGCAGAATGCAGAATAAAGAATGAAAAGAAATGAGAGTTTCAGAGACCTCTGGGACAACATTAAACACATCCATACTCAAATTATTGGGGTCTCAGAAGAAGAAAAAAAAAGAGAAAGTACCTGGAAAAATAGTTGGATAAATTACATAAGGAAACTTCCCTAATCTGGGAAAGGAAATAGTCACCCAAGTCTGGGAAATGCAATAAGTCCAATACAGGGTAAACCTAAGGAGAAACATGCCAAAACATCTATTTACCAAACTAGCAAAATTTGAATACAAAGAAAAAATATTAACAGCAATGGAAAAGCAACAAGTAACATACTGGGAAATCCTCATGAGATTATCAGCTGTTTTTTCATCACANTGACTTAGCAACTAAACAACAACAACTGGACATTCCTTCTGAAAGCAGCAGAATACACATTCTTCTCGAGTGCACACAAACATTCTCCAGGAGATTATATCTTGGGTAACAAATCAAGCCTCAGTAAATTTAAGAAAATTGAAATTTTATCAAGTATCTTTTCTAACCACAAAGCTATGAGGTTAGAAATCAATTACAGGGGGCTTCCCTGGTGGTCCAATGGTTAAGACTTTGACTTTCAATGCAGGGAGTGTGGGTTCAGACCCTGGTCTGGGAGCTAAGATCACATACACCTTGAGGCCAAAATACTGAAATACAAAACAGAAGCAATATTCTAAAAAGTTTAATAAAGAATTTAAAAATGGTTCACATCAATACATAAATCTGTAATAATATAACTATTGTAGGAAAAAATGTAAAAAAAACCACAAACACATGAAAGATAAAAAAATATGCTATTCAGTTAAATTCAGTTGCTCAGTCATGTCTGACTCTTTGTGACCCCATGAACCACATTACGACAGGCCTCCCTGTCCATCACCAATTCCCGAGTCCACCCAACCCCATGTCCATTGAGTCAGTGATGCCATCCAACCATCTCATCCTCTGTCGTCCCCTTCTCCTCATGCTCTCAATCGTTCCCAGCATCAGGGTCTTTCCAATGAGTCAGCTCTTTGCATCAGATGGCCAAAGTATTGGAGTTTCAGCTTCAGCATCAGTCCTTCTAATGAACACCCAAGACTGATCTCCTTTAGGATGGACTGGTTGGATCTACTTGCAGTCCAAGGGACTCTCAAGAGTCTTCTCCAACACCACAGTTCAAAAGCATCAATTCTTCAGTGCTCTGCTTTCTTTATAGTACAACTCTCACATCCATACATGACCACCGGAAAAACCATAGCCTTGACTAGACAGACCTTTGTTGACAAAGTAATGTCTTTGCTTTTTAATATGCTGTCTGTGTTGGTCATAACTTTCCTTCCAAGGAGTAAGCATATTTTAATTTCATGGCTGAAGTCACCATCTGCAGTGATTTTGGAGCCCAGAAAAATAAAGTCTGACACTGTTTCCACTGTTTCCCCATCTATTTCCCATGAGGTGATGGGACCAGATGCCAGGATCTTAGTTTTTTGAATGTTGAGCTTTAAGTCAACTTTTCCTCTCTCCTCTTTCACTTAGTTCTTCACTTTCTGCCATTAGGGTGGTGTCATCTGCATATGTGAGGTTATTGATATTTCTCCTGGCAATCTTGATTCCAGTTTGTGCTTCCTCCAGCCCAGCATTTCTCATGATGTATTCTGCATAGAAGTTAAATAAGGAAGGTGACAATATACAGCCTTGACGTACTCCTTTTCCTATATGGAACCAGTCTGCTTTTCCACATCCAGTTCTAACTGTTGCTTCCTGGCCTGCATACAGGTTTCTCAGGAGGTCTGGTATTTCCATCTCTTTCAGAAATTTCCACAGTTTATTGTGAACCACACAATCAAAGACTTTGGCATAGTCAATAAAACAGAAATAGATGAATTTCTGGAACTCTCTTGCTTTTTCGATGATCCAGCGAATGTTGGCAATTTGATCTCTGGTTTCTCTGTCTTTTCTAAAACCAACTTGAACATCTGAAAGTTCACAGTTCACGTAATGCTGAAGCCTGGCTTGGAGAATTTTAAGCATCACTTTACTAGCGTGTGAGATGAGTGCAATTTTGCGGTAGTTTGAACATTTTTTGACATTGCCTTTCTTTGGGCCTGGAATGAAAACTGATGTTTTCCAGTCCTGTGGCCACTGCTGAGTTTTCCAAATTTGCTGGCATATTGAGTGCAGCACTTTCACAGCATCATCTTTCAGGATTTGAAAGAGCTCAACTGGAATTCCATCACCTCCACTACCTTTGTTCATAGTGATGCTTTCTAAGGCCCACTTGACTTCACATTCCAGGATGTCTGGCTCTAGGTAAGTGATCACATCATCGAGGTTATCCGGGTCATGAAGATCTCTTTTGTGCAGTTCTTCAGTGTATTCTTGCCACCTCTTCTTAATATTTTCTGCTTCTGTTAGGTCCCTACCATTTCTGTCCTTTATTAAGCCCATCTTTGTATGAAATGTTCCCTTGGTATCTCTAATTTTCTTGAAGAGTTATCTGCTCTTTCCCATTCTATTGTTTTCCTCTATTTCTTTGCATTGATCACTGAGGAAATAACCAAGAGATCACTGAGGAAATCAAAGAGGTAATCAAAAACACATAGAAAAAAATTACAATGAAAAAACAATGACCCAAAATATATGGAATGCAGCAAAAGCAGTTCTAAGAAGGAGCTTTAGAATACAATCCTATCTCAAAAAAAAAAACCAAATCATATAAACAACTTAACCTTATGCCTAAAGCAACTGGACAAAGAAGAATAAAAAATGATAACAGAAGAAAAGAAATTACAAAAATCAGAGCAGAAATAAATGAAAGAGAAATTTAAAAAGTATCAAAAATCAATAAAAATAAAAAGTGGTTATTTGAGAATATAAACAAAGTTAATAAACCTTTAGCCAGACTCATGAAGAAAAACGGAAGAGGACACAAGTCAATAAAATTAGAAATTAAAAAGGAGACTAACAACTGATACCCCAGAAATACAAAGGATCATAAGAAGCTACTACAAGCAACTATCTGTATGAAATGTTCCCTTAGCATCTCCAGGTTTCTTAAAGATATCTCTAGTCTTTCCCATTCTATTGCCTTCCTCTATTTCTTCACATTGTCTGCTTAAGAAGGCTTTCTTTATCTCCTAGCTATTGCCTGGAACTCTGCATTCAGTTTGGTATACCTTTCCCTTTCTCCTTTGCCTTTTGTTTCTCTTCCCTCAGCTATTTGTAAGGCCTCTTCTTGCTTGCATTTCTTTTTCTTGGGGTTGATTTTGGTCATTACCTCCTGTACAATGTTACAAACCTCCGTCCATAGCTCCTCAGGCACTCTGTCTATCAGATCAGGCCCTTGAATCTATTCGTCACCTACACTGCATAATCATAAGATGTTTGATTTGTATCATACCTGAATGGCCTAGAGTTTTTTCCTATTTTCTTCACTTTGAGCATAAATTTTGCAATAAGGAGCTGATTATCTGAGCCACAGTTACCTCCAGTTTTGTTTTTGCTGACTGTACAGAGCTGCCCCATCTTTGGATACCAAGTATACTATCAATCTGAATTTGCTATTGACCATCTAGTGATTTCCATGTGTAGAGTCATCTCTCGTGTTGTTGGAAAAGGGTGTTTGTTATGACCAGTGTGTTCTCTTGACAAAACTGTTAGCCTTTGTCCTGCTTCATTTTGTACTCCAAGGCCAAACTGCCTGTTACTCTAAGTCTCTTTCGACATCCTACTTTTACATTTCAATCCCCTGTGATGAAAAGGACATCTTTTTGGTATTTGTTCCAGGAGGTCTTATAGGTCTTCATTAGAACCTTTCAGCTTCAGCTTCTTCAACATTAGTGATTGCAGCACAGAGTTGAATTACTAAAATGTTGAATGATTTGCCTTGGAAACAAACTGAGATCATTCTGTCATTTTTGAGATTGCATGCAAGTACTGCATTTCAGACACTCTTGTTACAATGAGGTCTACTCCATTTCTTACCACAGTTGTAGCTATAATAGTCATCTGAATTAAATTTACACATTCCCATCCATTTTAGTCCACTGAGTCCTAATTTTGATGTTCACTCTTGCCATCTCCTGCTAGACTACATCTAATTTACCTTGATTCATGGACCTAGTATTTCAGGTTCCTATGCAATGTTGTTCTCTATAGCATCAGACTTTACTTTGACTACCATGAGAGAGTTATTTCTTAGGTAGGTTGAAACAGAGTCTGGGGCCCTCTAAGAGGAGGAAGGGGTCTGGGGCCCTCAAGGAAGAGAAAAGGACAAACCTTTTTTCTACATTCCTCTGTCTCAGTAACATAATCTGTTTTTTTTCTTAAGCTCTGAGTTGTTACAACAACAATATATTTTGCCTGAGATTAACTTTCTTTAAACCTAGAGCTATTGATTACACAACAAAACAACTCATCTTTCTCAAGAGTGTGTTTTTCCTTAAGCTCTGTACTGATGATTATAAAATAACAATGTATCTTGCTCAAGGACATGTTTCTCCTTCTTAATAGGAACCTTCTGACTAATTCTGCTATTTTAAGATGTATTTTTTGCGAGTGGGTCTGGTAAGACCTTATTATTGTTAGTAACCAATTGAAAAATTATATAAGGCCTTGGTAAGACTAGCGAGTAGGGCACTCTCTGCCCTTTTCTAAGGTATATGTCAGAAGCTTTTTCTATCCCTTTTTCACTGTAATAAAACTCTGCTACACAAAAGCCTGGGTGATCAAGCATTCTCTCTGGCCTCAGATTGAAATTTTCTCCTCCAGAGACCATAAATCCGACACCCTTCACTGGAGGCTATCAACCAGACACATCTACAACTAAGCATCGTTTTCACTTTGTTGCAGCCTCTTCATTCTTTCTGGAGCTGTTTCTCTGCTCTTCTCCAGTAGCATATTGGACACCTTCCAACCTGGGGGTTCATCTTCAGGTATCATATCTTTTAGCCTTTTAATCCTATTCATGGGGTTTCCAAGGCAAGAATATAGAAGTGGTTTGCCATCCTCTTCTCCAGTGGACCACGTTTTGTCAGAACTCTCCAATCCTGGGTCACACTGCATGGCATGGCTCATAGCTTCATTTTGTTATTGGGCTTCATTGAATTACACATGGCTCTGATCCATGAGATCAGAAGCAGAAGAGAATAAGAGGTGACAATAATACACAGAAGAACAGTTCAAAAAATGCCTTTATGACCTGGAAAATCACAATGGGGTGATCACTCACCTAAAGCCAGACATCCAGAAGTGTTAAGTCATGGATGTTAGGAAGCATTACTACAAACAAAGCTAATGAAGGCGATGGAATTCCAGTTGAACTATTTCAAATCCAAAAATATGATGCTGTTAAATTGCTGCATTGAATATGTCAGAAAATTTGGAAAATTCAGCAGTGGCCACAGGACTGAAAAAGGCTAGTTTTCATTCCAATCCTAAAGAAAGGCAATTGCAAAGAATGTTCAAATTACCATGCAACTGAGTTCTTTTCACATCCTAAAGAGGTAATGCTCAAAATCCTTCAAATGGCTTCAGCAATATATCAACCAAGAAATTCCAGGTGTACAAGCTAGATTCAGAAAAGGAAAAGGAACCAGAGATCAAATTGCCAACATTCGTTGGATTATAGAGAAAGCAAAAAAATTAAATATATATATATATATAATTTTGCTTCATTGACTAAGCTAAAGCTTTTGACTGTATGGATCACATCAAACTATGGAAAACTCTGCGAGAGATGAAAACACCAGACCACCTTACCTGTTTCCTGAGAAACCTATATGCAGGTCAAGAAGCAACAGTTAGAACCAGACATGGAACAACAGACTCGTTCAAAATTGATAAAGGAGTACGTCAAGGCTGTATGTTGTTCACTCTGCTTATTTAAATTATATGCAGAGTACATCATGAGAAATGCTGGACTGGAAGAAACACAAGCTGGAATCAAGATTGTTGGGAGAAATATCAATAACCTCAGGTATGCAGATGACAACCACCCTTATGGCAGAAAGTGAAGAGGAACCAGAGTCTCTTGACGAAAGTGAAAGAGGAGACTGACAAAGTTGGCTTAAAACTCAACATTCAAACACCTAAGATCATGGCATCTGGTCCCATCACTTCATGGGAAATAGATGGGGAAACAATGGAAACAGTGACAGACTTTATTTTCTTGGGCTCCAAAATCACTGCAGATGGTGAGTGCAGCCATGAAATTAAAAGATGCTTGCTCCTTGAAAGAAAAAGTATGACCAACCTAGACAGCATATTAAAAAGCAGAGACATTACTCTGCTGACAAAGGTCCATTTAGTAAAAGCTATGATTTTTCCAGTAGTCATGTATGGATGTGAGAGTTGGACTATAAAGAAAGCTGAGCACTGAAGAACTGATGCTTTTGAACTGTGGTGTTGCAGAAGACTCTTGAGAGTTCCTTGGACTGTAAGGAGATCCAGCCAGTTCATCCTAAAGGAAATCAGTCCTGAATATTCATTGGAAGGACTGATGTTGAAGCTGAAACTCCAATACTTTGGCCACCTGATGTGAAGAGCTAATTCCTTGGAAAAGACCCTGATGCTGAGAAAAATTGAAGGCAGGAGGAGAATGGGATAACAGAAGATGAGATGATTTGATGGCATCACCAACTCAATGGACATGATTTTCAGCAAGCTCTGGGAGTTGGTGATGGACAGGGAAGCCTGGCATGCTGCAGTCCTTGGAGTCACAGTGTCGGACATGACTGAGCAACTGAATTGAACTGAAGGAATAATTACTATTGACATTGAATATTATATTATCTTATAATGTGCAAAGGGACATCAGGAATGGTAAACTCATTTTTTAAAAATTCTAGACTACCCACTTAAAAAAAAATTCTCCTAATTTCTAATTTCCTGCTTCTTCCTGACCTCAGGTCATAGCTGATGTTTTCACTACTGCAATGTTCCCACCCTGTAATCTGCTGTAAATTTTGGAGCCAACATCTAAAATAATAGTTCATAGGATCTTCATGGAGACCTTAGATTCTCTTCTCTGACCTATTGAATGTTGGCCATGCAATGCACAAGGACTTCTACAGACATCACTTTTCTGCTTTTCCACTTATGGTTTTGGGTGGAATTTCTCATAAGGGAAGTTTCCCTTAAGTAAATTACTGATACATGGAAATGACAGTCTAATGTTCATTGACTTAAAAAATTGTTTTAATTTATTATTTTCTGGGCAGAGGGGGTAATGTGCTATAGCTCTTCACTGCAGTGTCCCAGCTTAGCTGCACAGAGGAATGTGAAATCTTAGTTCTCAACCAATGATCTAATTCATGTCCCCTACATTGGAAGGTGGGTTCTTTATAATTGGGCCACTAGGGAAGAACACATTGATTATGATTAATGATGAGTATAATGGCAGACCTAGATGGCAACCTATGGTTGCTTCTTCTGGGACCCCTATAATTCAAATGTTGGTGTGTTTTATATTGTCCCTAAGGTCTCTGAGACTTTTCTCAGTTATTTTCATTCTTTTTACTTTATTCTGCTCTTCAGAAGTTATTGCCACCATTTTATTTTCCAGCTCACTGATTCCTTTTTTCTGCTTCATATACTCTGCTATTGATTCCTCCTAGAGTATTTTTAATTTCAGTAATTGTGTTGTTTGTCTCTGTATGTTTATTCTTTAAATCTTCTAGTTCTTTGTTAATTGATTCTTGCATTTTCTCCACTCTGTTTTCAAGGTTGTTTTTTTTTACCATCTTTACTATCATTATTCTGAATTCTTTTTCAAATAGTTTGCCTATTTCTTCTTCATTTATTTGGACTTCTATATTTCTAGTTTGTTCCTTCATTTGTATAGTATTCTCTGCCTTTTCATTATTTTTATTTAAACTTACTGTGTTTGAGGTCTCCTTTCCCCAGGTTTCAAGGAGTTCACTCAGACTCACGTCCATCAACTCAGTCCATCCAGCCATCTCGTCCTCTGTCGTCCCCTTCTCCTCCTGCCCCCAATCCCTCCCAGTATCAGAGTCTTTTCCAATGAGTCAACTCTTCACATGAGATGGCCAAAGTACTGGAGCTTCAGCTTTAGCGTCATTCCTTCCAAAGAAATCCCAGGGCTGATCTCCTTCAGAATGGACTGATTGGATCTCCTTGCAGTCCAAGGGACTCTTAAGAGTCTTCTCTAACACTACAGTTCAAAAGCATCAATTCTTCAGTGCTCAGCTTTCTTCATAGTCCAACTCACATCCATACATGACCACAGAAAAAACCATAGCCTTGACTAGACGGACCTTAGTTGGCAAATAATGTCTCTGCTTTTGAATATACTATCTACTTTGGTCATAACTTTTCTTCCAAGGAGCAAGCGTCTTTTAATTTCATGCCTGCAGTCACCAACTGCAGTGATTTTGGAGCCCCCCCCCCAAAAAAAATNAAGAGTCTTCTCTAACACTACAGTTCAAAAGCATCAATTCTTCAGTGCTCAGCTTTCTTCATAGTCCAACTCACATCCATACATGACCACAGAAAAAACCATAGCCTTGACTAGACGGACCTTAGTTGGCAAATAATGTCTCTGCTTTTGAATATACTATCTACTTTGGTCATAACTTTTCTTCCAAGGAGCAAGCGTCTTTTAATTTCATGCCTGCAGTCACCAACTGCAGTGATTTTGGAGCCCCCCCCCCAAAAAAAATAGACTGACACAGTTTCCACTGTTTCTCCATCTATTTCCCATGAAGTGATGGGACTGGATGCCATGATCTTTGTTTTCTGAATGTTGAGCTTGAAGCCAACTTTTTCACTCTCCTCTTTCACTTTCATCAAGAGGCTTCTTAGTTCCTCTTCACTTTTTGCCATAAGGTTGGTGTCATCTGCATATCTGAAGTTATTGATATTTCTCCCGGCAATCTTAACTCCAGCTTGTGCTTCTTCCAGCCCAGCGTTTCTCATGACATACTCTGCATATAAGTTAAATAAGCAGAGTGACAATATACAGCCTTGACGTACTCCTTTTCCTATTTGGAACCAGTCTGTTGTTCCATGTCCAGTTCTAACTGTTGATTAAGTTTGTATTTTTCTTTGTTTGTTGTTTAGATGAGGCTGCACAGGGTGCTACTGGTTGTTGGGTGATAACTGGTATTGTATTCAAGTGGTTTCCTTTGTATTAGTCCTTACTATTTGATACACCCTAGGATTAGTTCTCTGGTAGTCTAGGGTCTTGGAGTCAGTACTCCCACTCCAAAGGCTTGGGGCTTGATCTCTGGTCATGAAAACGATTCCACACGTGGTTTGTTATGGCATTAAGTGAGATTAAAACAAATACCCCAAAACAAGAAATCAAAGATGAACCCCAGACAAATGGCAGTTACAAAATCAAGTAAATAA
The DNA here is from genome assembly GCA_006410615.1 of Neotragus moschatus. NCBI lineage: Eukaryota > Metazoa > Chordata > Mammalia > Artiodactyla > Bovidae > Neotragus > Neotragus moschatus. Next base: position 17,048 of record SJYA01000190.1, read on the forward strand.
TAATTAAAATAATGGAATATACTCATATACATATACACCCATGAGCAAAGTGAAAACAGTCCAACAAAACTAAAACACAATAGATTGACCTGGAGAACAAAAGAAACCAAAAATTATATTTCTCAGTTAAGAACAAAACTAACTAAAGCACAAAGTGTAAAACAAAACTACAGCAAGGTGCCAGATGGGGAAATAAAACAATGAAAACAAAACTAACAAATGTGTTGAGAGGAAAGGAAAGCAAGAAAAGAAAGAATATATATGCAAAGTTAAATAAAGGTAAGTGAAGAATATTTATATACATTAAAAAATAACTGCAAGGGGAAAAGAACATCAGGAAAGGCAAACAAATGAATAAATGTAGAAAAAATATAATAAGATTTAAAAAAATAACAGTTAAAATTATAAAAAGGAGAAAAGAAAGAAAAAAATGAAAGAAGAAAGAAAAAAGGAAAGTGCCCCAGAACTTTAAAAGCCCAATGTAGAGGCAGAGGTTTATAACAACAGTAAAAAGTGTAACTTAATATACATAAGTCCATACACCCATAAGCAAAATAAAAACAGTCCAACAGAAATAAAGTACATTAGATCAACCCAGTGAACAAAGGAAGACAAAAATTATGTCTACCAGTACAAAACTAAAGCATAAACTGGAAAACAAAACTAATGTAAGGTGCCAACTGAGGAATAAATTAATGAAATTAAAATTAACAAATACGTTTGAGAGAAAAGGAAAGAAAGAATAGATGTACAAAGTTAAATAGAGGTAGATAAAGAAGATTTACATACATGAAAGATTAACTGCAAAGTGAAAAGAACAGTAGGAAAAGCAAACAAAGGAGTAAATGTAGAAAAAATAATAATAGGTTTAAAAAATTAAAACAAGCGAAAAGAAAAAAAAAAGGAAAAATGCCCCAGAGGTACAAAAGCCCAAAGTAGAGACAGGGATTTATAACAACAATAAAAAATGTGACTGGGGAAAAAAAAGAAAAGAAAAAGCTCAAAAGTTTAATTGGATTTCACATTGCCAATAAAATTGACAGCTACAATGGGGTGGGGGTGGCCGGGGAGAGAAAAAATTCCAAAAGAATCAGATTCTAATCTGGTCCTACTCCTCTTGTCCTTGCCTCCAAGATCCACAACTATCAGAATTAGTGCGTTTTCTTTTGTAAGAGCTCTCAATGCCCTTTTATATATTCCATAGACAGTGAATCTGCCTAGCTGATTGTGTGGGTTTAATTTGCAGCCTGTACAGCTGATGGGAAGGTTTTGGGTCTTCTTCCTTAGTCACACTGCCCCTGGGTTTCTATTGTGGTTTTTTGTTTTTTTTAATTTTTATTTTTATTTTGTTTTACTTTACATAATGTATTGGTTTTGCCATACACTGACGTGAATCTGCCACGAGTGTACATGAGTTCCCAATCCTGAACCCTCTACCACCTCCCACCCCATATCATCTCTCTGGATCATCCCCGTGCACCAGCCCCAAGCATCCTGTATCCTGTATCGAACATAGACTGGTGATTCGTTTCTTACATGATAGTATACATGTTTCAATGCCATTCTTCCAAATCATCCCACCCTCTCCCTCTCCCTCAGAGTCCAAAAGTCCGTTCTATACATCTATGTCACTTTTGCTGTCTAGAGGAGAACATAGGCAAAACACTCTGCGACATAAATCACAGCAGGATCCTCTATGACCCACCTCCCAGAATACTGGAAATAAAAGCAAAAATAAACAAATGTGATCTAATTAAAATTAAAAGCTTCTGCACAACAAAGGAAACTATAAGCAAGGTGAAAAGACAGCCTTCTGAATGGGAGAAAATAATAGCAAATGAAGCAACTGACAAACAACTAATCTCAAAAATATACAAGCAACTTATGCAGCTCAATTCCAGAAAAATAAATGACCCAATCAAAAAATGGGCCAAAGAACTAAATAGACATTTCTCCAAAGAAGACATAGGGATGGCTAACAAACACATGAAAAGATGCTCTATTGTGGTTTTATTTCCACCTCTGCATGTGGGTTGTCCACTGGGGTTTGCTCCTTGAGGCTGCCCTGGAGGACTTGGGTTTGCCCCTGTGAAGGCCAGTTGTGGAGGTGGTGCAGCTGCTTGGGTCACAGGGGTTCTGGCAGCACTAGGTACTCAGGGGAGTTGGTGGCTAGGGCAGCAGGAAATATAGTGCTCTAGAAGGGTATGGCAACCAGTATTGGCCAATATGTTCCAGTATCCTTGCCTGGAGATAACCTATCCCTCCCTGACAGAGAAGCCTAGCGGGCCACAATCCACAAAGCAGGCTTGCAAAGGGTCGGACACTACAGAAGCAACCCTGCGCACATAGATGCAAGCCCTTTTTTTTTTTTTTGGCCTGTGGCAGCTCTGCCCCAGTGAGTGTTGAGCATGAAGGTAGCACAGCTGCTTGGCTTGAGGTGACCTTGGTGGCGCCAAATGTGCAGGGACATGGACTGCCTCCACCACAGGAGTTATGGCTCTATCAGAGGCTTTTTTCCAGCCTCTTGTAGCTGGCAAACAGAAGGCCTCTTTGGCTAGTCTTTCTCCATAGCTTGGCCCATTCAAACACTTAGTGGGCTCCCTTGCCCGGGGTCCTTCTCTGTTGTTCTGCATGTCAGGCACATAAAGGGTACCCCTTGCTGGGGTCCTACTCTGCAGATCAGTGAGTCAGGCACTTAAAGGGGCACCCTGGCTGGGGTCCTACTCTGTAGTTCAGTGCATCACGCATTTGATGGGCCAGCCTCTCTGNTTTTTTTTTTTTTTTTGGTCTTTGGGCCATTCATTCAGAAACCTTGAAGCTATTAGCCCGGAGCAGCAAATGCTCGGGGCTTCCCTGGTAGCTCAGCCGGTAAAGAAAATATGAAAGTGAAAGTCTCTCAGGCGTGTCCGACTCGTAATAGTCCATGGAATCCTCAAGGCCAGAATACTGGAGTGGGTAGCTTTATCTCTTCTCCAGGGGATTTTCCCAATCCAGGGACTGAACCCAGGTCTCCCGCATTGCGAGCGGATTTTTTACCAGCTGAGCCACAGGGGAAACCTAAGAATACTCGACTGGGTAGCCTATCCCTTCAGGAGATCTTCCTGACCCAGGAATCGAACTGGAGTCTCCAGCACTGTAGGCGGATTCTTTACCAACTGAGCTATCAGAGAAGCCCTGGTAAAGGATCCGCCTGCAATGCAGGAACCCCTGGTTGGATCCCCAGGTCGGGAAGATCCCCTGGAGGACGGTATGGCAACCCACTCCAGGATTCTGGCCTGGGAATGTACAAAGTAGCCTGGCGGGCTATAGTTCATGGGGTCGCAAAGAGTCAGACACACCACGACTCAGCGACTAAACACAGTGCAGCACCAAATACTAATCTCCAGGGAAGTAGGTCTGCCAAGACCACACAGATACACAAAAGACTTTGGTGACATCTGTTGAGGCAGCTCATCAAACCCTTATTAGGTGTTTAAAACTCTGCCCCCCAAAATGCAATTGCAACAGGACAGAGTGCACTAAGGGGTGAAAAATGTTCCAGTCCCAGGTTATTTCTGTTACCAATCCTGATTTCTTACCTAACATTTTTTCTTCCTTTTTCATATACCCAGGTGTTTAAAACACACACACACACACACACACACACCCTATATTTATTTAATCCATTCAGTCAGACATTTACTGAAGACCTGCAGTGTATCAGCCTTGGAGCTAGCAAGAGGAGTGAGACATGGAGCCAAGGAGTGCACAGTCTCACAGAAATAATTGTCCTTCAGGTTAAACCTTATAAATTGTGATTTTGTTCTCTTAAAGGTGGGAAGACTGAGTTGTGGTGAAGATTCAGAACTGGTGCAGTATTTCAAAGGAAAAGTATTAATTTCCATTGAAAGCTTAATGTTGAATATCTTCATTTATAATTCAGGCACATTTGCAGGGTTTTTTCCCCATTATATGTTTGAATAGAATGGCAGTATGCAGTTCTTGATAACTGGTGAAAAACTAAGTAGACTGTTCATATTCTGAGATATGTAATATGTATATGAGAGTGTTGGTTGCTCAGTCATGTCTGACTACCCCATGGACTATAGCCTGCCAGGCTCCTCTGTCCATGGAATTCTCCAGACAGGAGTACTGGAGTGGGTTGCCATTTCCTTCTCCAGGGAATCATCCGGACCCAAGGATCGAACCCAGGTCTTCCCACATTGCAGGCAGATTTTTTACCTCCTGAGCCAGAAGGGAAGCCCAATATGCATATAACGTAATGTAAAATTTGGGAGGCATGCTATTTTTGTTAGAAATAACAAGGTAAAATATTCCAGGCACTTCAAAAAACTTACCAGAAGATACTTCGGGAAAAGGAAAGTGCTTTAGAAGCAAAATACCAAGCAATGGAGAGAGCAGCTACATTTGAACATGACAGAGATAAAGTTAAGAGGCAATTTAAGGTAAATTTCATGCATCTTTATCCCCAAAGTGACAGGGAATAAAGCAATATATTTTAAAAGTTCATATAATACTGTGATGAGTAAATAGAAGTAAGTGATGTAGGAGTCATGAAAGGTATAAGAGCTAAAGTATTATAAAAAGTAAATACTTTTTACTTTTGAAGTATTTTAATTGGACCAGGTAAACTTGAGATAATTTCAAAGAAAAGGTATAAAAGTGAACGTTTTAGTAAGGGGGGGGAGGGGAAGGAAAGTGTTTGTAATAGGGGAGAGCATTTAGAAATATTTGGGGATGTGTCCTTTGGGAGAGCATTACTGGCAATAAGTGTGCATGCTAAGTCATTCCAGTCGTGTCCGACTCTGTGACCCTATGGACTGTAGCCCACCAGGCTCCCCACTCCATGGGATTCTCCAGTCAAGAGTACCAGAGTGGGTAGCCGTGCCCTCCTCCAGGAGGGCAATAAGTGGGAGAGGGGCAGATTTGCTAAACATCAGGTAGCACATCTGGCAGCCCCACACCTTAGATATATCCTCTTGGAATTCCACTGGGCTCCAGTTACAAAACAGTGACAGAGAGGTATTCGCCTTACAAAAGAGGGAGATCAAGGACCAAATGAGTATTGATTTTTATGAATGAAAAAATTTTCCCTTAAAAGTTGATGATATCACTTTTTGCTTGTGGAAAAGGATTTCAAAATTATAACTTTTAAAGATTTTTAGGGAGACCAAGGAAAATGAAATTCAGGATTTATTGAGGGCCAAGCGAGAGTTGGAGAGCAAACTTCAGAGGCTACAGGCTCAGGGGATCCACGTATTTGATCCTGGAGAGTCTGATTCAGATGACAACTGTACAGATGTTACTGGTAAGTTTATTTCCTATTTATAATGTTTTGAGATACCAATATATTAATAGGTATAATGATTGTAGAGCCAACTTTGAATCCTTGTACTGATTAGTAATTGCTATTACAAATAGAGTTGCTCTTTCTCTTTCTCATGTTATAACAGGTCTTTTCTATAGAAGTCCATGGTGTAGAAGCTGAGGTTCCTTCTATTTTGTTGCTCTGCCAACCTTAACCCACAGCTTTTCTCTCTCTATTCTAAGATAGCCCGTCCAAGTCCCATCATATCTACAATTTAGCTAGAGGGAGTGGGGGAACATGTTACTTTCCTTGAAAGCACAATCTGAAAGATATACACATTACTCCTACTCAAACCCCATTGGCCTATACCTTCCTCAAACCCATGCAGGCCTATACCTTCCTCTACCTAGGAAGATGGGAAAGTGTAATTATTAGTAGGAGAGCCATGTATGCACATAAAGTTTGGGGTTGAGTCATTAAAGAAAGAAGGAAAGAGCGGATGTTGGAGAACAGTTAGTAGTCTCTGTCACATTTTCCCACATAATGGATGTATTCTTGCAGCTATCAGAGTATCTACATAATGTTTCATCAAGTGGTTTCCAATAGTTTTTTGAAATATTTTAAAGTTTTTGTTTTATAATTAAACATATTAAATGTCTTTCTAGAAATAAAGAAAAACTCAGAATCATAGAATGAAAATGTCCACTATGTTAATAGGAAATAATAATGAAGTGTGATTGACATTGAACCATATTCTATTTTAAATGTAGTGGGAAGATGCAGTCACTCTCCCATTTATAAAAAAAACTGTAATTATATTCTTCCAAATTAATGTATTTTGGAGTGAAATATGGCAATTGATAATCCCCTCTTAATTTTCATTTTAGTACCATTAAAATTTGACCAGCATTCTGAGACTTTTATTACTAACTTTGGAGGAAAAAAAGGTGAAGAGATTCTTAGTGGCTTATTATGACTAAGACATTAGTCTTAGCGGTTATTTCAGTGTTGACGTGTTAAAATATACAGTGTTTCAAAACTATTATGTTCTAATTCTCTTGGCAAGTTAATAAAAACAAGTTAATATTTCCTCCTAGGTCTTTCTTCCTATTTTGATATAAACATGAAGAAGGAATGCTTGAGGGAATATTGCTCATTATTTGTCACCTACAAATAAAAATCAGTTTTGCCAGAGATTGTCACCCAAATACCAGTTTATTTAAGTTTAATCAAGGACTCCATGTTATAGCAAATATTACTTATTTTAAAAAGTTGTGTTAGTACTCATTAATTCAGACATTAATTTTGTTCCTCTGGGAGGTTAAAGAGAATGTACTCTTTACATCTTTAGCTTATATCCTGGTGAATTACCAATATCAATTATTGCCAGTAATAGTTTTCCTTTGAAATTCTTCCCTTCAAATTTTACACTGATACCTAAATCATATGGTTAGAAAAGTTTTTTAGAAATTTTTGTTGGGGAGCATTTTTAATTCCTCTCTGTTATTATAATTTCTTTGGTTATTATATTCCTAATTTCTTTTCATCTTTCTCTCTTTAATCCCCCTTTTAAGATTGAGATAACCCAAACTGTGTTAACTACCACCTTAGAACATCCCAGAAGTTGGTGGCAAAGTACTTTCAGAATTATTCTTTTGATTTCAAAATCAAAGTTTTAATATTTGTTGTATTTATAATCTTATAGTACTTTTTTGGATTAGAAATCCTGTTGAGTATATTTGATAAGGTTTTGAAGTTTCAATATTATTTGGTTTTCATCAGATGAAATCTGCTTTACAGCTGCTGGAACCCAGTGCGAATATTGGACTGGTGGAGCTTTGGGAAGTGAGCCTTCCATAGGGAGTATGATCCAGCTTCAGCAATCCTTCCGGGGCCCTGAGTTCGCCCACAGTTCTATAGACGTGGAAGGACCGTTTGCTAATGTCAACAGAGGTAAATGGCTAATGGTAATTAGCCACTTGCTAATTAGCTTAGTTAATGGAAATGATTGTTTGTGTACTACAGTCCTGTGCTGGGAGAACTGCCCTCAGCAGAGCATGAGACTGGTTTTCTGGGTGTCTTCCACTGTCAGGCCAGTATATTCTGGTACTTGTCACTGACCAGAAAGGATAAAGTTACATAATTCACATCAGGATCAGGTATCCCCAGCCTGACTGACCAATGAGTTCTAATAACTGAAATTTTGGTCCAGATTCTCAGGTATTTTAGTTGAGTAGTGAGGGTTTAATGTAGATCAGCTGAAAAACAGTAGTTTTCAGTCTTTTCTTTTGCATCTTTGATGTGTTGAAAAGTTATGTGTGCATGTGTGCTAAGTCACTTCAGTCACATGTGCACCTGTGGACTGCAGCTTGGCAGGCTCCTCTGTGCATGGGATTCTCCAGGCAAGAATACTGCAGTGGGTTGCCATGCCCTCCTCCAGGGGATCTTCCCGATCCAGGGATCGATCCTGCGTCTCTTACGTCTCCTGCACTGGCAGGCGGGTTCTTTACCAATAGCGCCACCTGGGAAGTCCAGTTTTACTCATTATCTTTGTATAATTTGGTATTCAAAACAGCACTTAAGATCTGTTCAGAATTTCAGTACCACAGCTGACCTGAGATATTATAAGTAGCTCCATTCTTTTCTTAAAACTATGAAATTATTTATCTATTAGCAAAATGAAAATTGTTTTTTAAATGCATTTTCAATTAGTCAAATACGTCTTAAAATATTTATTCTCACTATCTTTAGGTTACTTTTCATTTTATACCATTCTTAAACTTTCTTTTTGACTCAGTATATTTCAAGAATAATAAACAAGTAAAACCAGTCTGGGAACATAGGCCTTCCTCAAGTTACAAACTAACTGAACAGCCCATGTGGCCTAGTTCCCTGACATTTGACTGGAGCCATGGCTACCTCAGCAGAGACCACTGGTGACTTTGATTGCTTTAAACCCCAGGATAGAATTTGAGATTAGAGAACTGATTGCCTTCTAATATGTTATTCTAGAAGTTATGTCAGTATTACAAGTGAGATAAGATACCATTCTATGATGCCTGTTGTGTTTTTTCAGACTTTCAGACGTCTTATCATATAGTCTTCTAATAATTCTTTCGGGGAACTTATGAGAAATTTTATTTTCAGATGACTGGGATATTGCTGTGGCTAGCTTATTACAGGTTACCCCCTTGTTTTCACATTCTCTATGGAGTAACACTGTCAGATGTTACCTCATTCATACAGATGAAACCCAGCCTGAAATGGATCTTTTCCTTAAGGTGAGGACATTTATAAATTTTGTATTCACTGATTTAAAGTACAAATTAATATTGTATTCTGGTTATGATACTACTTCATCTGAACCAGATAGTTTACTACATACAAGAGTACATCTTAAAGAGTAGGAGGCATCTTGGGCTTTTCTTAAGAAAATGTCTTAGTATTTTCAGTATATTCAAATTACGTCCTTGGAACTTTATGCTTTTGAATGCTTCATTACACATTCTCCACAGTGTTTAGCTGTGCCTGCTGTAGTTAATCTCTGCCAGCCCTATTCTTGAATGTGTTTCAAATTAAAACAAAATTTAATCCTTTTCATAATTTTCAATTTTTCACAGCAGCCACTGGGGTTAATCTAAGGCAGGGGTCAGCAAACAAAAGCCTGCTGGCCAAATCTGGCCTGAAGTCTGTTGCTGTGTAACCTAGAGCTAAGATTGGTTTCTACGTTTTTAAATGATTGAAAAAGAAATCAGAAGGAGAATATTTTGATGTGAAAATCATATGAAATTCAAATTTTGTTGTCTATAAATTTTTATTAGAACACAGCCATAGACAACATATTGTCTCTGGTTGCTTCACATTAATGGCAGAATAAAATTATAGTGGCACCTAAATGCACCACAAAAAAACTGCCAAAACAGGCAGCTTCTTAAACTATTATTAATTTGCCATCTGGCTCTTCACAGAAAAATTCACCAATTACCTTTCTAACTGAATTTTCAATAAATATGTGTGGCACATGCAATACCTTCAATATTAACATCCTCCAGATTGTTGATTAATAAGTCTATTTAGCTTTCCTTTTTGATATTACTCAATTTTGGTAAACAGACAAAGTATTTTGAAAACCAAAGCTTCTACTCTCTAACTGANCCCAGCCTGACTGACCAATGAGTTCTAATAACTGAAATTTTGGTCCAGATTCTCAGGTATTTTAGTTGAGTAGTGAGGGTTTAATGTAGATCAGCTGAAAAACAGTAGTTTTCAGTCTTTTCTTTTGCATCTTTGATGTGTTGAAAAGTTATGTGTGCATGTGTGCTAAGTCACTTCAGTCACATGTGCACCTGTGGACTGCAGCTTGGCAGGCTCCTCTGTGCATGGGATTCTCCAGGCAAGAATACTGCAGTGGGTTGCCATGCCCTCCTCCAGGGGATCTTCCCGATCCAGGGATCGATCCTGCGTCTCTTACGTCTCCTGCACTGGCAGGCGGGTTCTTTACCAATAGCGCCACCTGGGAAGTCCAGTTTTACTCATTATCTTTGTATAATTTGGTATTCAAAACAGCACTTAAGATCTGTTCAGAATTTCAGTACCACAGCTGACCTGAGATATTATAAGTAGCTCCATTCTTTTCTTAAAACTATGAAATTATTTATCTATTAGCAAAATGAAAATTGTTTTTTAAATGCATTTTCAATTAGTCAAATACGTCTTAAAATATTTATTCTCACTATCTTTAGGTTACTTTTCATTTTATACCATTCTTAAACTTTCTTTTTGACTCAGTATATTTCAAGAATAATAAACAAGTAAAACCAGTCTGGGAACATAGGCCTTCCTCAAGTTACAAACTAACTGAACAGCCCATGTGGCCTAGTTCCCTGACATTTGACTGGAGCCATGGCTACCTCAGCAGAGACCACTGGTGACTTTGATTGCTTTAAACCCCAGGATAGAATTTGAGATTAGAGAACTGATTGCCTTCTAATATGTTATTCTAGAAGTTATGTCAGTATTACAAGTGAGATAAGATACCATTCTATGATGCCTGTTGTGTTTTTTCAGACTTTCAGACGTCTTATCATATAGTCTTCTAATAATTCTTTCGGGGAACTTATGAGAAATTTTATTTTCAGATGACTGGGATATTGCTGTGGCTAGCTTATTACAGGTTACCCCCTTGTTTTCACATTCTCTATGGAGTAACACTGTCAGATGTTACCTCATTCATACAGATGAAACCCAGCCTGAAATGGATCTTTTCCTTAAGGTGAGGACATTTATAAATTTTGTATTCACTGATTTAAAGTACAAATTAATATTGTATTCTGGTTATGATACTACTTCATCTGAACCAGATAGTTTACTACATACAAGATTACATCTTAAAGAGTAGGAGGCATCTTGGGCTTTTCTTAAGAAAATGTCTTAGTATTTTCAGTATATTCAAATTACGTCCTTGGAAATTTATGCTTTTGAATGCTTCATTACACATTCTCCACAGTGTTTAGCTGTGCCTGCTGTAGTTAATCTCTGCCAGCCCTATTCTTGAATGTGTTTCAAATTAAAACAAAATTTAATCCTTTTCATAATTTTCAATTTTTCACAGCAGCCACTGGGGTTAATCTAAGGCAGGGGTCAGCAAACAAAAGCCTGCTGGCCAAATCTGGCCTGAAGTCTGTTGCTGTGTAACCTAGAGCTAAGATTGGTTTCTACGTTTTTAAATGATTGAAAAAGAAATCAGAAGGAGAATATTTTGATGTGAAAATCATATGAAATTCAAATTTTGTTGTCTATAAATTTTTATTAGAACACAGCCATAGACAACATATTGTCTCTGGTTGCTTCACATTAATGGCAGAATAAAATTATAGTGGCACCTAAATGCACCACAAAAAAACTGCCAAAACAGGCAGCTTCTTAAACTATTATTAATTTGCCATCTGGCTCTTCACAGAAAAATTCACCAATTACCTTTCTAACTGAATTTTCAATAAATATGTGTGGCACATGCAATACCTTCAATATTAACATCCTCCAGATTGTTGATTAATAAGTCTATTTAGCTTTCCTTTTTGATATTACTCAATTTTGGTAAACAGACAAAGTATTTTGAAAACCAAAGCTTCTACTCTCTAACTGAGTATACATTATTTCCAAATATATGTTGAGGGAATTACTAATTTATTGCATTGTAATAATCAACATTACTAAGTAAGTTAATTTGTTATCAGTTCAGTCGCTTAGTTGTGTCCGACTCTTTGCGACCCCATGGACTGCAGCACGCCAGGCCTCCCTGTCCATCACCAACTCCCAGAGTTTACTCAAACTCATGTCCATTGAGTTGCTGATGAAATCCAACCATCTCATCCTCTGTCGTCCCCTTCTCTTGCCTTCAATCTTTCCCAACATCAGGGTCTTTTCAAATGAGTCTGCTCTTTGATAATTTATAATAGACCAGCATATTTTTATTTTCTATCTGTTTGCTTTAGTGTTCATGGCAGACACTTTTTACTATATAAGTTTATGGGTTTATGTTTGTCACCCTGTAACAATAAACAGAAGTTATTTGTAAGAATAAAAATAAAAATATATACCACAGCAAAATAACTTAATACTGTACTCCTGTTGTTTTAAGTTTTATTTTGAGATAAATCATTTTCTGAACTAGGAAACAGCCAAGCTGCTAAACTATTACTATTTTAAATTTATAAAGAAGTTTGCCTTTCCTCTTAAAGATTTTTTAAAAATGTGATTATGATTTTTTTAGTTTTAAATCAGAGAATATCCAACATAACTTGTGATAAAGCATTTTTTTAAGTAGTATGAAGCTGACTAGATCTTCAGTTAAATAAGCTATGCTGTCTTTCAATTTGCACATGATAGATATTTGCTATATTTCAATTTGTTTTTAGGATTACTCACCTAAACTTAAGAGAATGTGTGAGACAATGGGATATTTTTTCCATGCTGTGTATTTTCCAATAGATATTGAAAATCAATACCTCGCTGTAAGAAAATGGGAAATTGAGAAAAGTTCATTAGTTATCTTATTCATTCATTTAACCTTACCAAGGTAAGCTGAAAATTCTATAATTTATTATAGGGGTTAAACTTGTAAATAGGATTAAGTTTGCCAAATGAACTTGAAACATAAGTTCTAATTGCATTATTTTTTTAACTTATTTATTTTTTAATTGAAGGATAATTGCTTTACAGAATTTTGCTGTTTTCCATCAAACCTCAACATGAATCAGCCTTAGGTATACATATATTCCCCTCCCTTTTGAACCTCCCTCCCGTCTCCCTCCACATCCCACCCCTCTAAGCTGATACAGAGCCCCTGTTTGAGTTTCTTGAAACATACAGCAAATTCCTATAGGCTATCTATTCTACATATGGTAAAATAAGTTTCCATGTTACTCTCTCCATACATCTCATCCTCTCCTCCCCTCTCCCCTTGTCCATAAGTCTGTTCTGTATGTCTGTTTCTCTACTGCTGCCCTGCAAATAAATTCTTTGGTACCATTTTTCTAGATTCTATATATATGCATTAGTATACAATATTTATCTTTCTCTTTCTGACTTACTTCACTCTGTATTATAGGCTCTAGGTTCATCTACTTCATTAGAACTGACTCAAATGTGTTCCTTTTTATCACTGAGTAATTTCAGTTGTGTTATATGTATAAGAAGTAATGGATACTTCTTTATCCATTTATCTGTTGATGAATATCTAGGTTGCTTCCGTGTTCTAGCTATTGTAAATAGTGCTGCAATGAACAATGGGATACATATGTCCTTTTCAGTTTTGGTTTCCTTAGGGTTTATGGGTAGGAGTGGGATTGCTGGGTTATATGGTGGCTTTATTCCTAGTCTTCTAAGGAATCTCCATACTATCTTCCGTAGTGGTTGTATCAGTTTACATTCCCACCAACAGTGCACGAGGGTTCCCTTTTCTCCACACCCTCTCCAGCATTTATTGTTTGTAGACTTTCTGATGATGGCCATTTGACCAGTGTGAGGAGATATCTTATTGTAGTTTTGATTTGCTTTTCTCTAATAATGAGCAATGTTGAGCATCTTTTCATGTATTTGTTAGCCATCTGTATGTCTTCGTTGAAGAAATGTCTCTTTAGATCTTTTTCCCACTTTTTGATTGGGTTGTTTGTTTTTCTGGTATTGAGTTGTATGAGCTGCTTGTATATTTTGGAAATTAATCCTTTGTCGGTTGTTTCCTTTGCTATTATTTTCTCCCATTCTGATGGTTGTCTTTTCACCTTGCTTATAGTTTCCTTTGTTGTGCAAAAGCTTTTAAGTTTAATCAAGTCCCACTTGTTTATTTTTGTTTTTATTTCCATTACTCTAGGAGGTGGGTCATAGAGGATCCTGCTTTGATTTGTGTCATTGAGTGTTGTGGCTAAGTTTTCCTCTAAGAGATTTATAGTTTCTGATCTTACATTTAGGTCTTTAATCTATTTTGAGTTTATCTTTGTGTATGGTGTTAGGAAGTGTTCTAATTTCAGTCTTTTACATGTAGCTGTCCCGTTTTCCCAGCACCATTTATTGAAGAGGCTGTCTTTGCCCCCTTGTATATTCTTATCTCCTTTGTCAAAAATAAGGNCATAAGAATAATAAGGGGCTTGGTGGGCCATTCTCTCTATTGTTCATCTGCCGATGCTGGCTGTGGGAGAGAGAAGTTATGATGATGGCTCTACCCCCTACACGTGACTCAGTAGTATTGCTCAGTAGATTTTTCTTGAGTCACTGCTGTTAAGATCCTTTCCCTCACTGGGAGTCACAGCCCACCTCACCTCCCTAGGATACCCTCCAACACTGTGCTGGTCTCTGGACCTAATGTGGGGGCAGCTCAGATTCTAATCTGGTTTTATTCCTGTGTGTTCTTGCCTCCAATGTCCATGGCTATCAGAACTAGTGTGTTTTCTTTTGTGGGAGTTCTCAATGTCCTTTTATACATCCCATAGATTACTAGTCTGCCTAGTTGTTCATGTGAATTTAATCTGCAACTTGTACAGCTAGTGGGAAGGTTTTGGGTCTTCTTCCTTAGGCACCCTGCCTCTGAGTTTCAGTTGTGGTTTTATTTCCACCTCTCTGGGTCATCCACTGGGGTTTGCTTCTGAGGCTGCTCTGGAGGACTTGGGTCTGTCCCAGAGAGGGCCAGTTGCAGAGGTGATACAGCTGCTTGGGTTGCAGGGATTCTGGCAGCATCAGGTACTCGGGGGAGTTGGCAGCTAGGGCAGCAGGAAATATAGTTCTCTGGAAGAGTTCAACCAGTGATGGCCGAAATGCTCCAGTATTCTTGCCTGGAGAGCCCCGCTGATAGAGAAGCCTGGCTGTCCACAGTGCACAGGGTCGCAAAGAGTTGGATATAACCAAAGCGACCCCGTGTGCATAGTGGCAAGACTTTTTTTTTTTTTTTTTTGCTTGTGGCAGCTCTGCCCAAGTGAGGGTTTAGCATGAAGGTGGTGCAGCTGCTTGGTTTGCAGGGACTTGGCAGTGCCAAGCGTGCAGGTTCACAAACTGCCTTTGCTGCAGGAATTATGGCCCTATCAGAGTCTTTTTTCAAGCCTCTGGTAGCTGGCGATCAGAAGGCCTCTTTGGCTAGTCTTTCTCTGTAGCTCCACCCATTCAGACACTTAGAGGGCTCCCTTGCCTGGGGTCCTTCTCTGTAGTTCAGTGCATCAGGTAGATAGAGGCTGGGATCCTACTCTGTAGATGGGTGAGTCAGGCCACTTAAACAGTCACCCTGGGTGGCATCTTACTCTAGTTCGGGTACATCAGGGGCCTGGTGGGCCATTCTCTCTATTGTTCATCTGCCGATGCTGAATGTGGGAGAGAGAGGCTATGATGATGGCTCTGCCCTCTACACGTGACTCGGTAGTGTTGCCTTGCTTCCATGGCTGCCTGGCTGACTGGCTTTCCTTCACAGGCGTTTCCCTCCACGATCTCTTCCCTCACATCCCCTCAGTCCATCTGTCCACAGTCAACAGTATTCCTTACCCTAGGATTGCTCCACAATCCTTAAGTTCCAGCTCTCGGCCGCTGCACCTTCTAGGGGACCTGCGTCCTTGTCCAGGATGCATATGGCTGCAGCAAGGACTCATTCTCCTTGCATTTAGGCTGCCACAGATCAGCTGGTTCACCGTCATAAATGTTTCTTCTCTGACTCAAGACAGTTGCCCCAGTGTGTGGATTGGACCCCTGCTTCAGTTCCCCCACCCACTGCGGGCAGGTCCAGTCCTACTAACATTCCTGTTTTTCTTCCTAGTTCCTTCATCTTACTGAGTTTTGTGTGGTTCTGTATATTCTTTTCTGGTGGTCTGGTNTTCTTCTCTGACTCAAGACAGTTGCCCCAGTGTGTGGATTGGACCCCTGCTTCAGTTCCCCCACCCACTGCGGGCAGGTCCAGTCCTACTAACATTCCTGTTTTTCTTCCTAGTTCCTTCATCTTACTGAGTTTTGTGTGGTTCTGTATATTCTTTTCTGGTGGTCTGGTACTCCTGTCTGCTCTCAGCTGGTGTTCTGCACACACTTCTGTGTCTGAAGGTGTGTTCCTGATGTATCTGTGGAGAGAGATGTACTCCACATCCACCTACTCCTCTGCTATCTTGTTCTCTCTTTCTAATTGCATTCTTATAATCAAAGACAATCCTTGAAATTCAAAAAATTCTATGACTTTTCATACTTAAATATTAATAAAAAGTTTCACACTGTTAGGCTTGTTTTTGATAGGTTATAAGGTTAACATCATTAATGTAAGATCATTTTAATCAGGGGTTAGCAAACCATGGCCCTCAAGTCAAATCCAGTCAGTCACCTGTTTTTATAAATAAAATTTTATTGGAACACAGATACGTTACTCTATTTGTGTATTGTCTACAGCTGCTTTCACAGTGTACCACCAGTGTTGATTATTTCAGCAGAGACAGTGTGTCCTGCAAAGCCTAGAACGTTGGCTAGCTGACTCTTCATAGAAAAGGGTGGTAACCCCTGATTTCAGTAATTAGCATTAACCTTCATTATTTTCTTTGTTCAGATACGGATCGAGAGGCACTTGAATACTTGTAGAAGTGTTAAATCATACTTTTAATTTGCTGAGGAGATAACTACTTAAATCCAGCAAAGTGAGCAGTTTTCTTATAATGTGAATATAATCACACCAATGAATCTAATTTGCAAACAAAGTTGTTCCTTTTTTTTTTTTTTACCAGTTAGATATAGATAGAAGTCAGAATAGGATAGATAGAAGGTTAAATAAGGGGTTAATTTTTCTTTCTAGACTTTCTATCTGATTGGATTTAATCCTTCCAAAGCATTTTTTCTCTTTTTTTATTGAGGGCCAACTCTGACTTTAACTGTGTATGGAAGTATTTGGAGCCCTAAGCTTTACAAGAGACTCTGCAGTATAACCTTAACACTATCAAGTATAGTCTGGATAGCCAGAGGCCAGGTGGCCGGGGAACCACCTGGTCAAGGAACCTTTTCCCAAAACAAGTTTGAAGATTTCTTCAACTTGATTTCCTCTAGTTGGAGTTCTTTACCTTCCCTCCCTGTTTTCCTTTCTTGTTTTGTTTTTATATTTATTAAGAATATATCCTGTTTTATATTTAACATCTGGGTAATATTTTATCTCAGGTGGTAATATATGTCACTTGTTGTTTTTCTCGTTAATTCTTTAATCTTTGCAACCATGTTGTTTTTTTCGGTTTTCCTCTTTGTTTTTTCTTCTGTTTTGTATTAGGGCTGGTATTTTAGTTTTTTAATGAAATTCTGAATCGTATAATGGCTATCTGTTGTATATACACACTTATTTGCCTCCCTAGACAAACTTTGACTTAATGCCTTTTAGAAAGGGAAATTGCTTATAGTTTTCCTTGTGATATAGAAAATGCTAATAGTCTATAAGATTTCTAGAATTTAAATAGGAATAGTACAAACTATAGTTATAGTACATTGTAACAGAATTTATTTTTAACCTTTACCTTGGTCAAGATTTTTACTGGCTGCCTAGCCTTTCTCATTTGCCTCTGGATCTTTCTTACAGTGTATCTGGGGTATAAGGATTCAGATCGTTTATTGGATGAGTAAAGTAAAGGACTAGAGAAGAGAAAATCTTGAAACCTTGAGGCTGATAATATTTGTGTTTTAACTTGAGAATTATATAATTGTAAATGGAATTAGGTTTTCCATTGATTTGCAAAGTCTCATGAGTCTGGTCCATTATTTTGAGCAATGTTTAACAGTATTTTTGAGAAGTTTTTTTTTTAAATTAGATTTAAATAAAGTTATGTATGATTTTAAATTTAAGTTATTGCACAATTTATTGTCTGCTATTGTCTACTCTGTCTGCTAGTGAATATACTGAACAAAGCTATAAAAATCATCCATTTTTGGAAAGTTTCACTTGTTCTGTAGCAGGGCCTTTCCTGGCCACTTGTCATTGTAGGAAATCCCCTTCTTGGCACTTAGGTTAATAGACTGTGTGCTGCCACAGTGCAGTGTAGCACAAGAAATACTGATTTCCAATCTAGCCTTTTATTGGAAGACTGTGAAGAAGCTTTTCTGAAAAACCCCGAAGGCAAACCACGATTAATTTATCGTCGTTTGGAGGATGGGAAAGTCAGTTCTAACTCTGTCCAGCAACTGATTGATCAAGTTTCTAACCTGAACAAGACCAGCAAAGCCAAGGTAAAATTCATAGGTTGTTTTTAAGAACATGCTTGGGAGAGCAGTGTGCTGGGACAAAAGCCATGAGATGGGAGTGAGCCTGGCATGTTTGAGGAAAGGAAGGAAGCTTGTGTAGCTGGAGCAGAGTGAGTGAGGGGACATGAGTAGGAGAGGTCACAGGGAGCCAATCCTGAAAAACCTTGGTTTTTCTTACGTAGAGCGAAGTGGGGAGCCATTGAAGGACTTTAACCAAAGAGGAAGAAATGCTGTTGTGACAAGGCTGTCTTGGGCTGCTGTGTTGAGAATTGACTGTGGTTTGAAGGGAGGGTAGTGGATGGGGACAGAGCTGGAGAGCTGCTGTTATCCAGACGAGAGTTGCTGGTGGCTCAGACCAAAGGATGTGAGGAGAAGTGATAGGCTTCTGGATGAATTTTGACAGAATCAGAATCAATAGATTTCCTAAGAGATTAATTGTGGACTATGAGAGAACAAGACATGAATAGTGATACATACCTAAAAAGTGTATGATATGTAAGTGAACAAATCAGAGTCATTACTGTGCATTTTTCTCAAGCACAGAGTCCTTCTATCTATTATTGGCCAAGGATCAGTGTAAGGAAGAGCCTTTTCCTGGTAACCCTTTCTGAGGGCTTTGGGAAAAGCCAAAAACTGATGAGTAGGAGGAGGATTTGATCATCCCTAGATGCAAAGCAGAATCTATTTTAGAATAGAGATTACAGGCTTTGCATTTCTGCATGCTCAGATAACTTGGTAAATGTTTATAGTTAATGATAAGAATGCAATTAAACAACTCTAGGGTTTTCACAAAGTTTCTGTTTCTGTATGTCCAGCCAGAAAATAAGATCAAATGTGAATACAAAATTTTTTCTTGAGGTCAGCATAATACAGTGAAGAGTCTAAGAAAAAAAGAGTACTTTTTTATTATAGTTAATCTCCAGAGCCATTTCATCCTATTTTAATTTATTTTAGTACCAGCCTATGTTACTAGATGCTACAAGGGAAGTTACTTTCTATAGATACTGCTTTTAAAAATTAGTATACCACACGTTGAATTTTTTTATATAGGAGTCACAATCTCTCTACTATGATTATAAATTTAAATGTAGGCTAAACTTCTTTGCTTTGTTTTGTAGAATTGTTTTACTGGCATAAAGATGGATTTTTAATATTATGTATATTGAATGGTACAGAAATACATAAGATGAAATTAGCTGTTTAATTCATGTGTGTGTGACTGTGTGTTTAAGAAAAAAAATTGCCATTCAGGACATCAAGAGAAGGAACATTCAGCAGAGTGATTAAAACAGTAAAGGCTGGTATTTGGCTTTGCCTAGCTTTGGAATGTTCATAACCCAAAAGGTGAAGTTATTAGCAAGGTATCTACAAGTTTTTACCTGAAATAAAATTATGAGAATTCAGCCACTGGAGTTTCCCTAAAAAAAAGACTATACCTTTCACCTGGGGCCAAGCCCCCCAGCCAAACAGGGAAGGAGCTGAGAGTGGCAGTTGTGGGGGTACCTTGTCCTCTGCACCCCTACCTGTTCCCCAGGTGAAGGCCCCCTCAGCCTTGGCACATGGCCCCCTCCCCCCACCACTCCTCTGGATCATTCTATAAATAACCCACAGATTTGCTGAGAACCTAGGCCTCAGATCCACAGAAAAGTAGAGGAAGCCCCATTAACTCCCACTAAAGAAAGGCTGGTTCCCTCTGACCACAACCAGGGCCCCAACCCTTCCACATTTCCTCAGGTTATCCTGATTACCCTTCCAAAACAAATAGGCAGAAAGCAAGCAGTATTCAGAGAGGGCTTTTATATGAGCTTATGTGTTGAGGTTGCAGGACAAGAAGAAAGAAACAAAAATTATTTCCCCCAAGGCTGTGAGATAAAAGAATCAAGCCAAACTTAGGAATACTTTCCATAGTCTCTGCTCCACATGATAAAATCTGCTTCTGTTTGCAGGCAGAGATGGAGGCTCCACGGCCTCGCAGCACAGCCAAGGGTGTAGACGCTGCTACCAGGGCCCCAGCACATACCATCTCACCTATCCAGGCTTAGTAGGTTCCTGCTGTCTCATGTCACAATGGTCAGCTGTGTGCATCAGTCCAGACAAAGTGGACTTTCAGTGGTGATACCAGGTCCTGGACAGAGTTTTGGCATCACCAATACCAGTCACTTTTCCAGATGAACACATGAACCAAAAAAAAACAAAAACATACTTTTTGTTTTATTTGCAACATTGTTCACACAAAATCCCTTACGTGACCTTAGACAAGGTATTTAACTTGCCTCAGTTCCCTCTTCTAGAAAATGGAGAGAATAACAGTGTCTTCCTTATAGGGTTGTGAGGCTAAGTGAGCTGAGCACTTAGAACAGTTCCTGACACATAAGCCTGTAAAAAATGCAGTACCACCTCCTCCTCCTGTTAGTATTGCTTTTTCTTGTTCTTAAACTTCATTTTTTTCTCCCCCTAGATCATTGATCACTTAGGAGATCCTGCAGAAGGAGTCTATAAAACCTATATTAATGTAGAAAAGATTATTAAACAGGTAAATATGCATTCCCTGTAAGATTTCATCTCAAGTATTTTGACTGATTTCAATAAAATTGAGTTTTCCAGAGAAAATCACTTGTTTGCTTTTTTGAAAACAATATCTGGGTTGTGTGCCCTTGTTTCTGGCAAGAGTCCATTCTGTAGTATTGTGACATTCCCAGTACCGTGTATCTGTATCTCAGAGCTCACAATTTGACTCTTTAATACCCATCAGATATAAAATGGATTACAAAAGGAGTAGGTAAAAAGCAAGTATTTGAGGAATAATGTTCATCCTGTTCAGTAGAGAGTCTCCTCAGGTTCTGTGTGCACCTTGAATTTTTATAAATAGAAAAATTCAGGATGGATTTTACTATCCTCCTAACCATAGAGAGGAATGAAAACATACCTCTGTGTGTCTGAGGTCATGGATCACAGAGACATCTCAAACTAAAAGTTTCTATGATATCGCAGTATTATCTTGAAACTTTATATGAGTTAAATGTTTTGCTTGATATTTACCTGTCCTTAATTTAATATTAACAATCATTTAAAATTATGTGTCAGCAAAAATGCTAATAATGATAATAAAAAGTATTCCCTATCTTCAAGTAAAATGGGCACAAGAAGATGGTTACCCTGTGTTTATTCTTACCTGCTGACCTCTCCCTCACAGTACTGGGAACACTATTTGAGAATTAAGGGAAAAAGAGTGAGCCCTGAAATAAGATGAATTAAACAGAATAAATGGTAATAAATGAAAATGGACATACTCACCAACTTTACCACTTGTAGGTATATTTTCAGTGATTCATATAAAGAGTAGATATCACAGCAGAGATATTTAACATCAAAAAACCCTATCTTAGTAATTAAATTCTTATAAAAACGTAAAGCAGCATATATCTTAGACATTAGCACAGTCTTAAAATTGTTCACTAGCCAAATACAACCCTATTGTGTAATATTTTTCAGAAACCAGACCCCCTCTAATTTTAGTGAAAGAGAGGGGTCTTTGTTTCTATTGTTTTAATATTTCTTTGTGTTGTTCTGTTAGTCACTCAGTCATGTCCAACTCTTTGCAATCCCATGTACAGTAACCCATGTACTGTAACCCACCAGCTTCCTCTGTCGATGGATTTCTCCAGGCACGGATACTGGGATGGGTTGCCATTTGCTTCTTCAGCAGATCTTCCTGATCCAGGGATTGAACCTGGGTCTCCTGCATTGCAGGCAGATTGTTTACTGTCTGAGCCACCAGGGAAGCCCTAATATTTCTTTACTTTTATTTTTAAACTATTGCTTAATTTTATAGTTATAAATTGATCCCTGGAGGTACCATAAAAGGCCATAGGTTTGAACTTGCTCTCCAAGGTAGATGAGGGCTACCTTAGGCCTGTGTGCTGACTATACTGTACAAGGTCTTTACTTCCTTCATTCACTTTTGTGTGCTTGCTCTTGGTGTTCAGGACATCCTGGGCTTTGAAAATACAGACCTGGACACCAAGGATTTGGGCAGTGAAGATTCTATTCCGGAAGAAGATGATTTTGGTGATGTTCTGTGGGACATACATGATGAACAAGAGCAAATGGAAGCTTTTCAGCAAGCTTCAAATTCAACCCATGAGTTGGGATTCGAGAAAGTAAGCATTTGGTTTACAGTTCCAACAAAATCAGTTGCACTTAAAAGCTGTAACATAATTGTGGTTTAATCTAATTATAGTCAAGGTTAAGGACTGTGTTAGTAACTTCCTCATGGCTTAATTATCCATGTTGAGACATGTGCTTAGGTTTGTATTATGTGAAAAAAAGTGATATTCAAATATACTTATGAACATCAAACATATTTAGTTAGATTGTGCTTGTGTGCAAAGTCACTTCAGTCATGTCTAACTGCTTGTGATGCTATTTGCCGTAGCCCACCAGGCTCCTCTGTTCATGGGGTTCTTCAGGCAAGAATACTGGAGTGGGTTGCCATGCCTTCCTCCAGGGGATCTTCCCAACCCAGGGACTGAACCCATGTCTCTTATGTCTCCTGCACTGGCAGATGGGTTCTTTACCACTAGTGCCACCTGGGAAGCCCTCATTACAGATTAGGATTTATCAACTGTATGTTTATTATGCTACCATCTGCAATTCTCTAAGATGATATACCTAGGAAACCTGATAAAAATAGTAAGGCTATCTATTCTTCCAGTTCCTAGAGGAATCAAAATATCAAACATCCAGAAAACAAAGCAGAGTAGTTAATGCAATAGGCAGATCTGTCCTTCAGCATCTTTAAATATCTAAGTGAATAAACAAGACTAGAAGTGTACAAAGAATCTATCTTCAAGTTTAAAAAGCACTTAATATTTAAAAATTAATAAAAGAATATCTTAAAAGAATATTACAGTAACTAACAGCTATGTTTTTGTAGAACTTTTAATGGATTTTATAATTTAGACTGTCGGTTTTATGTCTTGGTTCCACTGTTGCCTCACTATGGCTTTTGATCAAGCCACTTAGCTCTAAGCTTTGACTTTCTTGTGTATAAAATGAGGATGACTAATAGAACCTGCCTCACATGGTTGCTGGGGGGACTAAACCAGATCTTGCACATGAAGCACTTGACGTGGTGCCCGTCACATGGTAATGAATTGTTATTTCCTAAGAAAGGCAAGATATCACTATTTTGTAATTGAAGAACCTAAGGTTCAGATTCAGAGAAGGCAGTGGCACCCTACTCTAGTACTCTTGCCTGGAAAACCCCATGGACAGAGGAACCTGGTGGGCTGCAGTCCATGGGGTCGCTAGGAGTCAGACACGACTGAGCGACTTCTCTTTCACTTTTCACTTTCATGCATTGGAGAAGGAAATGGCAACCCACTCCAGTGTTCTTGTCTGGAGAATCCCATGGACGGGGGAGTCTGGTGGGCTGCCATCTATGGGGTCACACAGAGTCAGACATGACTAACGTGACTTAGCAGTAGCAGCAGCAAGGTTCAGATTATAGTTTGCCTGTGAGCCTACAGAGTGTAGATTGCAGATGTAAGATTTTAACCTAGGTCTCCTGGCTATAAATCTTATGCTTTCTTCTGTGGCAAGGAGTCTTAATTTGGGAAACACAGGTCATAAAAAGACTTTGTGTACATGCTCAGTAGTATCTGACTCTTTGCTACCCTATCGACTGTAGCCTGCCAGGCTCCTCTGTCCATGGGATTCTCCAGGCAAGAATACTGGAGTGGGTTGCCATTTCCTCCTCCACGGGATCTTCCTGATCCACAGATTGAACCCAGGTCTCCTGAGTGTCCTGCATTGGCAGGCAGATTCTTTACCACTTTAAGCCACCTAGACTTTAGGTGGGGCCATGAACTAAATTGTTAGGTCATACAACCTAACAATTTACGAGGTTTATGAAGTCATAAATCAAATAAGCCCTTTGTTTCTTGAGAGGCATCATTTCTATCAGAAATATTTGAATTCCTGGGAAATATGATATGACAAACAGAAAAACTGATTGAAAAAACTATATTAAGTAATTATTTATTGTAATTGCTAGAAATCTCTGCTACCCTAAATCTCACACAAACTACTTATTACACATTCTTTTGACTCCTCATCAGTTACCATTTACACCACTGGTACACTTAAACATCCTAACCCACAAGATGACTTTGAAAACTCCTTTATAACAACTAAGATATTGCAGTTTTCTGAGCAAGTTCTTTTTCAGTTCTGAACCAAGTTTTCCTATCTGGGAAGGTCTCGGAAATAAGAGTTCTTGGGCTTTGCATAGAATTCACTCAATTTCAAAAAGATCTTAGGTGGCCTGTCATAACTTGATTCTCTGTAGCGAGTTTGGTGACTCCAAGGCTTCAGATAAGGCCTTCTCATTGTTTCTCAGGAATCATCTGGAAACTGAGATGGTCTTCAGAACAGGTGTTCTTCTGACCAGGAGATACAGGATGGCTGCTGATGATTCCCTCAAGGTCTTCTGTGGTTCTTTCCAAGGTTGAGGAGCTCAGCGTAATATAGTAGCCTCCCTGCAACATTCTGCAGAACATCTGAATAGTGCAAAGCCCCACAGTGATCTGAAAGGCTGCCCTTCATCCATTAATTTACATTAATACTGTAGCAGAAGACATTGGGGCCCATCCTTAGTTTACTCCTTTGGACATATTTAACCAATCATAAAAACAAGCAATTATGAGAGTACTACTGGTTAAAAGTAGATTTCATTTTTTTCTTGCAGTATTTCTCCACTGATTTCAGAGGATAATCAGAAATTGACTCTATTTAGTATTTGAAGAGGCATGTTCTTCCTCACAATTTACAATTTAAATTTATTTTTATTTCTAGTACTACCAGCGCCTTAATGATCTTGTGGCAGCACCAGCACCAATTCCACCCCTTCTTGTGTCTGGAGGACCAGGCTCTGGAAAGTCCCTTCTTTTATCAAAGTGGTACGATGCAGTGCAATTAAACAGTTATTGTTGTCATCATTTGAACTACTGAACTCATTCAACACAGTGAATTATTGCATGTCTACCTTCCTACAGGGCCTGTATTGAATATTAAAAAAGCAAAAAGAGTAAAATAACAGACTCATGCCCTGAGAAATATACAACTTGAATGTTAGAGAAAAGATACAGAATGTGAAAGGAATAGCATTTGTGATTGTGTACATAAATTATGTTGTTTAGTCTTTAAGTATGACTCTTTTGCAACCTCATGGATTATAGCCTGTCAGGCTCCTCTGTCCATGGGATTTCCCAGGCAAGAATAGTGGAGTGGGTTGCCATTCCCTTCTCCAGGGGATCTTCCCAACTCAGATTGAACTTGCATCTCTTGAGTCTCCTGCACTGGCTGGCTGGTTCTTTACCACTGAGCCACGAGGGAGGCCTACATAAATTATATAGGTCAGAGCTAAGGGAGTGGCCATTATCAACATCAATAACCTCAGATATGCAGGTCACACCACCCTTATGGCAGAAAGCTAAGAGGAACTAAAGAGCCTCTTGATGAAAGTGAAAGAGGGAGTGAAAAATCTGGCTTAAAACTCAACATTCAGAAAACTAAGATCATGGCATCTGGTCCCATCACTTCATGGAAAATAGATGGGGAAACAATGGAAACAGTGACAGACTTTATTTTCTTGGCCTCTAAAATCACTGCAGATGATGACTGTAGCCACAAAATTAAAAGATGCTTGCTCCTTGGAAGAAAAGCTATGACCAACCTAGATAGCATATTAAAAAGCAGAGGCATTACTTTGTTGACAAGGGTCTGTCTAGTCAAAGCTATGGTTTTTCCAGTAGTCCTGTATGGATATGATATTTGGACCATAAAGAAAGCTGAGCACTGAAAAATTGATGCTTTTGAACTGTGGTGTTGGAGAAGACTCTTGAGAGTCTCTTGGACAGCAAGGAGATCAAACCAGTCAATCCTAAAGGAAATCAATCCTGAATATTCATTGCGAGGACTGATACTGAAGCTGAAGCTCCAATACTTTGGCCACCTGATTCAAAGAACTGACTGATTGGAAAAGACCCTGATGCTGGGAAAGTTTGAAGGCAGGAGGAGAAGGGGACAACAAAGGATAAGATGGATGGCATCAACAACTCAATGGACATGAGCTTGAGCAAGCTCTGAGAGTTGGTGATTGACAGGGAAGCCTGGCGTGCTGCAGTCCGTGGGGTCACAGAGTTGGACTGAGCAGTTGAACTGAACTGAACATAGTGGTCAGGGTGACAGGGAATTAGGTGAATTATAGAGGCATGTACCTTTATTTTCAGTTACTGGGCTCATCTTTAAAGATTCATTGGGATTTGAAATATTTGAAGTAAGACAGACTATTTAGAGTGAAGTAAATCATAAAAAATATAAAAATAAAGGATAATCTTTACTATGAATATAAAACTAGTTCCTTAAATTATGGACTAAGGTTCCTTTAAGCTAATTAACTCTTATTTTAGTTCATTATGTTATTTAAAAACAAGAAGTAAGACCATTTTCTTTCATTCATAGTTATTATTTACACTGAGGAGTCACCATATGTTATTTCCTTTTTATTGCCCTTTTATTCAAAGTTATATTTCAAAATATTATTTTTGTGCTTACCATAGAAACTTCTTTCTTCCTAGCTTAATGTTCATTTTACTAATACTTTAACCTCAAATGTATTTTGATTAACATTAGTCACATCAATTTGTAAGTAAAATGAAGCTATAATTTTTAATGGTTTATTTAAGAGAATCTAAAAGTGGAGTAAAAATGGAAATTTCCCATATTAATTCAAAATTAACTGATCGTGTAATTACTAACAGGTAGCAATTGATGCTTAATGCATTGTGAATTCTTTTTTGTTGATAGTAAAGGAGGTTTATCATTCTTAAAAAAAGTCTTTTTCTTTCAGGATCCAATTACAACAGAAGAATTCCCCTAACACATTAATTCTTTCTCATTTTGTGGGGAGACCTATGTCAACCAGCTCAGAGGCTTCCTTGATTATTAAACGACTGACTCTAAAGGTAGAATATACCATTTT
>SJYA01000190.1:44334-67364 GCA_006410615.1 Neotragus moschatus
GCAGATGATGACTGTAGCCACAAAATTAAAAGATGCTTGCTCCTTGGAAGAAAAGCTATGACCAACCTAGATAGCATATTAAAAAGCAGAGGCATTACTTTGTTGACAAGGGTCTGTCTAGTCAAAGCTATGGTTTTTCCAGTAGTCCTGTATGGATATGATATTTGGACCATAAAGAAAGCTGAGCACTGAAAAATTGATGCTTTTGAACTGTGGTGTTGGAGAAGACTCTTGAGAGTCTCTTGGACAGCAAGGAGATCAAACCAGTCAATCCTAAAGGAAATCAATCCTGAATATTCATTGCGAGGACTGATACTGAAGCTGAAGCTCCAATACTTTGGCCACCTGATTCAAAGAACTGACTCATTGGAAAAGACCTGATGCTGGGAAAGTTTGAAGGCAGGAGGAGAAGGGGACAACAAAGGATAAGATGGATGGCATCAACAACTCAATGGACATGAGCTTGAGCAAGCTCTGAGAGTTGGTGATTGACAGGGAAGCCTGGCGTGCTGCAGTCCGTGGGGTCACAGAGTTGGACTGAGCAGTTGAACTGAACTGAACGTAGTGGTCAGGGTGACAGGGAATTAGGTGAATTATAGAGGCATGTACCTTTATTTTCAGTTACTGGGCTCATCTTTAAAGATTCATTGGGATTTGAAATATTTGAAGTAAGACAGACTATTTAGAGTGAAGTAAATCATAAAAAATATAAAAATAAAGGATAATCTTTACTATGAATATAAAACTAGTTCCTTAAATTATGGACTAAGGTTCCTTTAAGCTAATTAACTCTTATTTTAGTTCATTATGTTATTTAAAAACAAGAAGTAAGACCATTTTCTTTCATTCATAGTTATTATTTACACTGAGGAGTCACCATATGTTATTTCCTTTTTATTGCCCTTTTATTCAAAGTTATATTTCAAAATATTATTTTTGTGCTTACCATAGAAACTTCTTTCTTCCTAGCTTAATGTTCATTTTACTAATACTTTAACCTCAAATGTATTTTGATTAACATTAGTCACATCAATTTGTAAGTAAAATGAAGCTATAATTTTTAATGGTTTATTTAAGAGAATCTAAAAGTGGAGTAAAAATGGAAATTTCCCATATTAATTCAAAATTAACTGATCGTGTAATTACTAACAGGTAGCAATTGATGCTTAATGCATTGTGAATTCTTTTTTGTTGATAGTAAAGGAGGTTTATCATTCTTAAAAAAAGTCTTTTTCTTTCAGGATCCAATTACAACAGAAGAATTCCCCTAACACATTAATTCTTTCTCATTTTGTGGGGAGACCTATGTCAACCAGCTCAGAGGCTTCCTTGATTATTAAACGACTGACTCTAAAGGTAGAATATACCATTTTGGAGTTAATACAATTTTTATTTAGATTCAGAAGTTGTTTGGCCTGAGGACCTGATGATAAACTAATTTTCAATATTACCCATTTGTTTTGGTTTTGCATAAGGTTAAAAGTGCATTTAATGCTATTGGATCCTTCTGGTGACAATTTTGGTTTAAAATGCAGAGACAGAAATGTTTCTCACCAGCTGTGTGATAAAGTGTAGCTACTTTAATCTGTATGTGTCCTCACCTTGTAGTTGATGCAGCATTCTTGGTCAGTATCTGCTCTGACGTTGGATCCTGCTAAGCTTTTGGAAGAATTTCCACGTTGGCTGGAAAAACTCTCTGCCCGTCATCAAGGCAGCATCATCATCATTATTGATTCTATAGATCAAATTCAGGTATGTTTTCACTTTGTAACCTGTTGATTCACTCAGAAAGAGATGAAAATATCAGTAATGACAGATGTTTAAATCATATTTGTGAGAAAAAATGTTGATTTTGTTTATTTCTGCTTAACTTATAGGGAGGAAGCATATGGATAATACAGAAACACACACACATACATATATATGTATGCCAGTAGACACTAGTATCTTGTTGAGAAGGACCAACTATATTTTCGCAATTAGTAAATATTGTTCATTTTGACAGAGTTTTAGGGCTTTGACATTTCCTTATATGTCCAGAATTTGGATCAGTGATGGTAGTGTTTTGCCACTTGTTCTTCTAATATTCTGAGATAAATAATCCCCAAATAAGATTTTACCCTTAATGAGAAATATGAGAATTTCATTTTAATTGGAAAGCTTTTGAAATATTTTAAATTAATAGATGGAATTTTGTTTTTATATTTTTAAGCAAGTTGAAAAACACATGAAATGGCTGATAGATCCACTGCCTGTGAATGTGAGAGTAATTGTTTCTGTGAATGTAGAAACGTGCCCTCCAGCATGGAGGTAAGCTGCTAGCATCAGTTACTTTTGGTTACATGCAATATTTTAAGTAGAAAGAAAGGTTTTTGATACTTAATTATTTCTCATATTTTTCATGTAAGTGGGAGTGAGGATAGGGAGAAGTGGACAAATTCAGGAAAAGGATGCAATCTATAGCATTTTGTGGGAAGTTAGATCTGAGATGTGAGGGAGGCCCCCAGGTTTCTGGCTTGAGAAATATAGTAAATTGTGGTTCCATGAACTAAGATGGGAAACCCAGAGGACAGGCAGGTTTGTGGAGGAAAGGTCATGAGTTTTGTTTTCAGACATGGTTTGTTTGAGTTGTCAATTATAGCTCCAGTTGGTGATTTCTGTCTGGTAGGCAGTTAAATTTATGGGTGAGGAAAACAAGGGAAGAGCTGGGCCAGGAAAAATAAGACTAGTCACCTGTAATCCTGAAATGCAAGTCCAATACTTTAAAAGGGAAGCAGTGGTTGAATTCTGTGAAGTGGAGTTTCTCAATATATTTTTGTCTCCCTACCCCAGGAACCTTTTTAGTAATGTTCTTCCTAATCACCTCCCTACCAAGAAATTTTAATAGCACACATATGCCATACATAAATTCATGAAGGTAAACAGATATATGTGTATTTGTTGTTCAGCTGCTAAGTCATGTCTGACTCTTTGCAACCCCATGGACTGCAACATGCCAGGCTTCCCTGTTCTTCACTATCTCCTGCAGTTTGCTCAAACTCACACCCATTGAGTCAGTGATACCATCAAACCATCTCATCCTCTGTCTCCCCCTTCTCCTCTTGCCTTCAGTCTTTTCCAGCATCAGGGTCTTTTCCAGTGAGTTGGCACTTTCCATCAGGTAGCCACAGTATTGGAGCTTCCAGCTTCAGTCCTTCCAATGAATATTCAGGGTTGATTTCCTTTGGGATTGAATGGTTTGATCTCCTTGCTGTCCAAAGACTCACAGGAGTCTTCTCTGGCACCACAATTTGAAAGTATCAGTTCTTTAGCACTCAGCTTTCTTGCAAAGATTAAAAGCATACTCAGTGCAATTGGGTCCTTTTGGTGACAATTTTGGTTCAAAATGCAGAGATAGAAATATTTCTCACCAGCTGTGAGAAACATGACTCATACCCATACATGACTATTGGAAAAAGCATAGCTTTGACTATATGAACCTTTGCTGGCAAAGTGATGTTTCTGCTTTTTAATATGCAATCTAGGTTTGTCATAGTTTTTCTTCCAAGGAGCAAGTGTAATTTTGTGGCTGCAGTCACTGTCCACAGTGATTTTGGAGCCCAAGAAAATAAAACCTGTCACTGTTTCTACTTTTTCCCCAGCTGTTTGCCATGAAGTGATGGGCCCAGATGCTATGATCTTGGTTTTTTTAATGTTGAGTTATAAGCCAGCTTTATCACTCTTTCTCCTTCTTCAAGATGTTCTTTAGTTCCTCTTTGCTTTCTTCATTAGGGTGGTGTCATCTGTATATCTGAGGTTATTGATATTTCTCCCAGCAATCTTGATTCCAGCTTGTGAGTCGTGCAGCCTGGCATTTTGCATGATGTACTCTGCATATAAGTTAAATAAGCTGGGTGACAATATACAGACTTGATGTACTCCTTTCCCAATTTTTAACCAATTTGTTGTCCCATGTTCAGTACTAACTATTGCTTTTTGACCTGCATACAGGTTTCTCAGGAGGCAGATAAGGTGGTCTGATATTCCCGTCTCTTTAAACATTTTCCACAGTTTGTTGTGATCCACACAGTCAATGGTTTTAGCCTAGGCAATGAAACAGAAATAGATGTTATTCTAGAACTCTCTTGCTTTTCCTGTGAGCCAATGGATGTTGGATATTTGATCTCTGATTCCTCTGCCCTTTCTAAATCCAGCTTGTACATCTGGAAGTTCTTGGTCCCATACTGTTGAAGCCTAGCTTGAAGGATTTTGAGCATAATCTTGCTGGCATGTGAAATGAGCGTAATTGTACAGTAGTTTGAACATTCTTTGGCATTGCCTTTCTTTGGGATTGGAGTGAAAACTGACATTTTTCAGTCTTGTGGCCACTGCTGATTTTTCCAAACTTGCTGGCATACTGAGTGCAGCACCTTAACAGCACCATCCTTTAGGATTTGAAATAGCTAAGCTGGAATTCCATCACCTTCACTAGCTTGCTGGGGAGGGGAAATCTTATACTTTTTATGTATAAACTGCAGATTTGTGGTTTATAAAAAAGCATAAGATTTCCCTTCTCCAACAAAGAATTTCAGCACTTCATTGAGAGTAGATGTTATAGGGTATTAAATTTGACTGAATTACAGGTAATGTTTGGTCAAAGACTATTCCTCATAGGTACCAATACCGAAGTTATTTTACTGATCGTATAGAACATGGAACTAGAAATGTTTTACAAGTTTACTGTCAATATATACGCTTTTATCTTATAACAGTGTTTGTTGTGATTAATTGCTAAAAGTGATGACATGCATGTTATAACATGTATAAAAGAAATAATATTATTGCTATGTTTAACAGAGATTAATTTTATGAAGGTAGTATAACAAATTAATTCTTATAATGGACTTTGATTTGTATTATGGGAAGCTTTGTTGTTTCATTAGAAAAGAATTTCATTTTTTATTTTTTTTTAAATAAAAGGCTGTGGCCTACACTTCATCTTGACCCTTTAAATCCAAAAGATGCAAAATCTATTATAATTGCAGAATGCCACTCTGTAGACATTAAACTGAGTAAAGAGCAGGTAAGTATTTTTAACTTTGCTGCTCTCTTTTACTCTCTATAGCTTTCTTTATTAAAAAAGAAAAAAACCTTATATGAGATTTAAAATTCAATATAGGAACTCCATGTGGTTCCAAGGAAAATTGGAATTTAGTTATTACTTTGTTAAATGCATTTACCCTTAAACTAATAACAGATATAGAAAAAGCAATAAGAAAGACTTTGGTCTTAAGGCTTACTTTACTATATTATACTAAGCAGTATTTTAAAACTGAGAAAGCATTTGTATGTTGACAGCACTTGTAGTTTACCACAACATGGCAGTGATGCCACTGATGAGGTGGCAGGAACTGTGTTATTTCTTCAGGGGCATTTGCTGATGGCTCAGTTGTAAAGGCCACTTAATTCCAGGGTGGTTTTGTATTTTTGTTTTGCTTTTTTTTTTTTTTTTTGGTTAACTGGTACAGGAGAAGAAGCTAGAACGACACTGTCGTTCTGCTACAACCTGCAATGCTCTTTACGTCACTCTTTTCGGCAAAATGATTGCACGGTAAGTGGTGGTTGTTTTATGTCACCTTCAGCGATTTTGTGTTTGCTGCAGAATGCTTCCTCACTGTGTGAAACAGAACTGATCATTATGGCAGTCTCTCAGGCCACTAAGATTCTGGTGTTCTCACTGTGATGCTATGCTTGACTGTGATACTGTAACTTGACATCTATGATAATGTGACGACTGAAAATTGCTAGACCTTGAACATCAGAACTTGTTGGACATATTTGTCTGGTTTTCATCATACTAACCTTTTCTCAACTTGGGGCTGCAAAAGAAGGCAATCTTTGTTCTAAATTGTCACCTTGAGGCCGGTAGTTTTGGGAAAGTGAGGAGGCAGATGAGGCATAAAAAACGTTATTTCAGGTGTCTTTCAATATCAGTAGATAGGTATATTGGTAGGAATTTTTAATTGTCTCTGTTCCCACATCCTGATAAACATTTCATCTTACAGCAGAGACTTCTATTTCAGACATTCATGTGTAATGTGCCTTTATATAACCAGTAGAGAGTTTTACTACCTTTACTTCTTCAGGACAGCCTCACCTTACTTTGTCTGTTTGCAACCAGAGGTTAAAAAAAAAAAAGACTAATACTTGTTTTGGTATTCATCAGAGTAGGTTGTAATCCTAGCACAATTCATATTGGGGAAACTGAAACTAGTACTGTTGTCTTTCAAATCTACATTCTCACCTGAAGCACCAAATTTGAAATGAAAAAAATCTTTCAAAACTTTGAGTTGCCTGTGATAGTTTCACTGACCCCTCCCACTGTCCCCAGAGTTGTAGCAGTGAATCTGAGAACATCAGTGGCTTGCATGAATACAATTCAAAAGTGTTAAGTCATGTATTTCGTATTTTTTGAAGTAATCTCTTTTAAAAGGGACTATGGACCGTTTTTTGTTTGTCCACCAGTCTTTACATATTAAAAAAAGAAACTACTGGTAAATATTATGTAATGTTTTAAAACAAACCCTATCTACTGTTTTCTTTAAGCTGATGTTTTCCAAATTCTGGTTCTGTTTAAATTTAGTTTGCATGGCTAACTAATAATACTTATTTGTAATTATTTTCTTGCTTCCTGTATGTAGGTGGCATGCATCTAGATGTACCAAGTCTTATTTTTATGTTCCATAGTGTTCAGTAATTACTTGATGCATAGTTAATTCCCAGCATATGTTTATTGCATTGAATTAAATGGTACACTAAAATAACTCTGATGATTCTAGCAGTCCCATAAAACTAACATTTTCCTGGGCCATGTTTTATCAAATTCCTGTTGTTACCAGTTGAACAGTATAAAAAAGATAAAGTAGAGCATTGTTTTTATTTACCCCCAGTTATTCAGTTGTTGGCAGACTGTAAGAAATTAAATCTGTTCTCAATTCCAACAGTGCTGGGAGAGCAGGCAATTTAGATAAAATCCTTCTTCAGTGTTTCCAGTGTCAAGATACTGTTTCATTATATAGACTTGTTCTGCGATCTATCCAGGAGTCCTTGGCAAACGATACAGATAAAGAACTAATGAAACAGGTAAAATGTAATAAACTTATAAAGGGAAGATTATTTTGCCATGTTTGGATTTGTGTGTGAATTGAAGTAAATGGTAAATCCCTGTAATGTTAAGTATGTTTCAACCATATACTATACCCACTGCCATAGCGTGCTTATGACCAGAAGTGATATCTCAGGGAATCTTCATTTTCCTGATTATCATGGAGATTTTCCATCTTTTCATGCTTCTTGGCTATTCTTGTTTCATCTTCTGTGAGTTGCTGGGTCAGGTCCTTTACCCAGTTTTTAACTGAGTTTACTTTTTCTTGTTGATCTGTTAGTTTTTAAAGGTCCTGCATATTGAATACAAATTCTTTGATATAGAGTTTACAAGTTAATGTCTTCCTGGTTCTTGTGTTTTAACCTTATGACATCATTATACAAAGTTTTATTTTAATAAAGTGAGATTTATCCACAGTTTCTTTTATGGTTTATGCCTATTTATCTTTTTTTTTTAATCCTTTGCTGTCATAAAAATGATTTTTCTCCCTTCAAAATATTTTATAATTTTGTTCTTCATGTGTAAGTCCTTAATGCACATTACATATTTTTATTTATTATGTGAGGAAGGAATCTGCTTTTATTTTTTTTTTTTTGCCACGCTGCACAGCTTGCAGGATCTTAGTTCCCTGACCAGGAATTGAACCTGGGATACTGCAGGGAATTCCCAGGAGCCTAATTCTTAATCTTTTAAAATATAGCTAGTTAATTGTTCATTTTACTTTATATATCTTTTCTACTGATTTGGAATGCCACCTCTCAGATATCAAGCTCATATATAAACATGAGTCTGTTTCTAGGCTCTTCTGTTCCAATTTACTATTCCTTATCAATACCACTGTCTTAACTATGAGAACTTGAAAGTAAGCTTTGATATTTCATTGGGCAAACCCCCTCTTGATATTTTTCATAGTTGTCTTGGCTCATTTACCATGTGTATCTTTAGAGTTGGCTCAGCAAGTACCATGGAAATTCAATATGCAATTTTAATTGGAATTGCACTGAATTTAGAGGCTAATTTGGGGAAAATTATCTTATATCTTCTCCTTCATGAAAAGCTAGATAGTTCTTCATTTATTTAGTCATCTTCTTGAATGATTTTCAAGTAACATTTTATCTTCTTTCCCATAAAAGTTTTGAACATCTTTTGTTAAAATTTGCTTCTAATGACTCTGTAGTGGTTAAAATAACTTGTAAAACTTTCTTTGTTGCTGGTTATTCAACTTAGTTTTTGGAAATTCACTAACAACTTTGCTGAGCCCTTATAGTTTTAACCTGGATCCATTTTTGTGTTTATTTCTCAACTTGGTGGAGGTTCCTGTAGGTTGGACTTTTCATTCTACCTCTAAGCCCACAAGCTTCCTTCCTTGTCTTCTTATTCTGCTATTTATCTATCTATATTTTCATTTTACTATTTGGGATACTTGGGGGATTTCCCTTTCTTTTCTGAAGGTTCAATTATGATTTTAGAAATGCTTTGTTACTTGTTGTTATCTGATATTAAGAGGCATTTGTAGTAAGAGGGTTGTTTTCTTTCACCATCTTCCCAGAACTGGAACTCTAGCATTAGTTTTATTAATACATTTCCTGCAGTTTTAATTTCACTAAACTTTTTCTATATGTATGTTATCTTTGGCATGCTACATTTTATATGTACACTGTCTTCTTGATTAGTGTCTTTTGGAAAGTGTGTTTTAAGAAATCTGTTTCTTGGTTTATTAAATCACTTGAATGATAAATTTGAATAAGTTAATAAGCTTAAAAGAACTATGGACATTTTAATGGCTCTTAGTTAACAATAGAGGTACTGTATAATCATTGTTAATTTATTTTATCTACCTAGATTCTCTGCCTTGTAAATATTAGTCACAATGGTGTGAATGAGTCAGAATTGATGGAACTCTATCCTGAGATGTCCTGGACTGTCTTGACCTCCCTTATTCACAGTTTACACAAAATGTGTTTGTTGACCTATGGTTGCGGTTTGCTTAAGTTTCAACATCTACAGGTAAATGTTACTTTAGTAAAGTTTTTTCACTTATTGAAATGTCTACATATCATCGCATATGTATTATGCTATATAATACCATATTATTTCAAATATTTCAATTAAAAGACAAAATTGAAATCTCATTTGGCATTACAGATATTTTTCCAGTAATTTTAGGTTAGATACCAAATTTGGCTAATATTCTTATGAAGTAAATACCTTTATGAAATGGCTGTTACTTTAAAAGGTAGTTTTTTTCTGAAAGAGAAAAATGTTTTTTCAATTTTATGTTTCATTGTATTGTTGGTGTATTATACATTGTTTTAAGAGCTTGAGTTCTGTCACTCTGCCTCAATTCACAGCCCAGCTCTTTACAGCTTAATGTAACCCTGGGCAAGTTCCCTGAGCCTTGGGCAGATGTTTTCAGCTTACCTCAGGGATTGTGAAGATAATTAATTGAAATGGTGAATAATTAATTGGTCCTGGTGAAGTCCTAAACATGATTTCTAGCACCTAGTAAATAATGACTAACATAACTCTTTTTTTTGTACCACATAATTTGCATCTGCTAATCCCAAATTCCCAATCCTTCCCTCCCCAACTACCCCTTCCCCTTGGAAAACACAAATTTGTTTTCTTTGTCTGTGATTCTGTTTCATAGATACTTTCATTTGTGTCATATTTTAGATTCCACATATAAGTGGTAATTATACAGTTTGTCTCTTTCTGACTTTGCTTAGTATGAAAATCATTAGGTCCATCCATGCTGCATTTTAATTCTTTTATTTATGGCTGAATAAATATCCCATTGCATATATGTACCATGTATTTTTTATCCATTCTCCTATTGATGGACATTTAGTTTTTTTCCATGTCTTGGCTATTGTAAAGAGAACTACCATTAACACAGAAGTGCATGTATCTTTTTGAATTACAGTTTTTTCTGGAAAAATGCCAAGAGTGGAATTGCCAGATCTTATGATTACTCTATTTTTAATTTTTTAAAGAAACCTCCATGCCGTTTTCCATAGTGGCTGTACCAGCTTATATCCCTACCAGCACTATGAGAGGGTTCCCTTTTCTTTATACCCTCTCCAACATTTGTTATTTGTAGACTTTAATGACGGCCATTCTGACTGGTGTGAGATGGTACCTCACTCTAGTTTCGATTTACATTTCTCTAAAAATTAGCAATGAGTATCTTGTCATATGCCTATTCACCAGCTGTATGTCTTCTTTGGAGATATATCTACTTAGGTCTTCTGCTCATTTCTTGATTGGGTTGTTTGTCTTTTTGTTATTGAGTTGTATGAGCTGTTGGTATATTTTGGAAACTAAACCTCTGTTGGTCACATCATTTGCAAGTATATTCTCCCTTTGTTTGTTTGTTTGTTTATGATTTCCTTTGCTGTATAGAAGCTGATAAATTTGATTAAGCCCTGTTGGTTTAGTTTTGCTTTTATTTCTATTGCCTTGGGAGACTGACCTAAGAAAACATTGGTACAGTTTATGCCAGAGAATGTTTTGCCTATGTTCTCTTCTATGAGTTTTATGGTGTCATGTCTTATATGTAAGTCTTTAAGTCATTTTGAGTTTGTTTTTGTGTATGGTGAGAGGATGTGTTCTAACTTCACTGATTTACGTGCAGCTGTACAGCTTTGCTAACACCACTTGCTGAAGAGACTGTCTTTTCTCCATTGTATTTTCTTGCTTCCTTTGTCAAAAATTAATTGACAGTAGGTGTGTGGGTTTTTTTTGGCTGTTTCGTTCCATTGATCCATAGGTCTGTTTTTGTGCCAATACCATGCTGTTTTGATTGCTATAGCTTTGTAGTATTGTCTGAAGTCTGGGGGTTATGCCTCCTGCTTTGTTCTTTTTCCTAAGGACTGCTTTGTCAATTTTGTGTCTTTTTATGGTTTCATATACATTTTAGCATCATTTGTTCTAGTTTTGTGAAAAATGTCATGGGTAATTCGGTAGGGATCATATTAAGTCTATAGCTTGCTTTGGGTAGTATGTCCATTTTAACAGTATTAATTCTTCCAATCCAAGAGCATGGTATATCTTCTATTTTTTTGAATCATATTGTTTCCCTTATTAATGTTTTATAGCTCTCAGCATATAAGTCTTTCACTTCCTTGGAAAGATTTACTCCTAAGTATTTTATTTTTTTGCTATGACTTTAAAAGGAATATTTTTTAAATTCTCTAATATTTCATTGTTAGTGTAAAGAAATACAACTGATTTCTTTATGTTAATCTTATATCCTACTATCTTCCTGAATTTATCTATTCTAGTAGGTTTTGTGTGGAGTCTTTAAAGTTTTCTATATGCAGTATCATGTCATCTGCATATAATGACAATTTTAACTCTTCCCTACCAATTTGAATACCTTTTAGTTTTTTTTTTTGTTTTTTTGTCTGATTGCTGTGGCTAGGACTTCAAATACTATGTTGAAGAGAAATGGAGAAAGTGGGCATCTTTGTCTTCTTCCAGAGTTTAGTGAGAAGGCTTTCATCTTTCCACCATTGAGTATTATATTGGCTGTGGGCCTGTAATAAATAGCTTTTATTATGCTAAGATATGTTCCTTTTGGATCTACTTTGGTAAGAGTTTTTATCATAGATAGATGTTGAATTTTCTCATCCTTTTTCTGCCTTTATTGAGATGATTATGTGTCTTTTCTTTGTTGATGTGGTATATCACATTAATTAATTTGCATATATTAAAGCATCCTTATGACTCTGGGATGAATCCACCTTGGTTGTGTTGGTGTATGACCTTTATGTGTCATTGAATTCGGTTTGTTAATATGTTGTTAAGAATTTTTGCAACTATATTCATCAAAGATGGCCCATAATTTTCTTTTTCAGAAGTGTCTGATGTGGTATCAAAGTGATGGTGGCTTCATAGAGTTTTTTTGGGAATGTACCTTTCTCTTCAGTCTTTTAGGAAAGACTGGTATAAGTTCTTCCTTGTTTGTTTGGTAGAATTCACTTGTGAAGCCATCTGGCCTTTGACTTTTGTTTGTAAGGAGTTTATAAATTAGATTCTATTTTACTTCTAGTTATTGGTCTGTTTAAGTTATTTATTTCTTCTTGATTCAGTTTTGCTGGATTGTATGTTTCTAGAAAGTTGTCCATTTCTTCTAAGTTGTTGAATTTGTTGACCTGTAATTGTTCCTAGTATTCTCTTATGGCCCTCATATCAAAAAATATTAAGTCCACATAGGCTACACAGGGATGCTCCCACATAGAAATGGTCCTGCAAGACCACAGTAGATAACTGTTTCTCCTAAATCCATAGAGTAAGAGAAATATAAGTAAAACAAAGCAGAGGAACCACTCCCAAATAAAAAATCAAGAGATTCCCCTGAAAGAACAAACAATGAGACAGACTTCTTCAATCTAATAGACACTGAAACAACAAGATAATGAAAATACTGAAGGAATTAAAAAGGACTATTCATAGTAATGTAGGTTACTGTAAAAAGAGACTAGAAACTAGAAGGAGGAGCTAAGANCTAAACTTTTTCTATATGTATGTTATCTTTGGCATGCTACATTTTATATGTACACTGTCTTCTTGATTAGTGTCTTTTGGAAA
This sequence comes from Neotragus moschatus, assembly GCA_006410615.1. NCBI lineage: Eukaryota > Metazoa > Chordata > Mammalia > Artiodactyla > Bovidae > Neotragus > Neotragus moschatus. Next base: position 57,074 of record SJYA01000190.1, read on the forward strand.
GTGTGTTTTAAGAAATCTGTTTCTTGGTTTATTAAATCACTTGAATGATAAATTTGAATAAGTTAATAAGCTTAAAAGAACTATGGACATTTTAATGGCTCTTAGTTAACAATAGAGGTACTGTATAATCATTGTTAATTTATTTTATCTACCTAGATTCTCTGCCTTGTAAATATTAGTCACAATGGTGTGAATGAGTCAGAATTGATGGAACTCTATCCTGAGATGTCCTGGACTGTCTTGACCTCCCTTATTCACAGTTTACACAAAATGTGTTTGTTGACCTATGGTTGCGGTTTGCTTAAGTTTCAACATCTACAGGTAAATGTTACTTTAGTAAAGTTTTTTCACTTATTGAAATGTCTACATATCATCGCATATGTATTATGCTATATAATACCATATTATTTCAAATATTTCAATTAAAAGACAAAATTGAAATCTCATTTGGCATTACAGATATTTTTCCAGTAATTTTAGGTTAGATACCAAATTTGGCTAATATTCTTATGAAGTAAATACCTTTATGAAATGGCTGTTACTTTAAAAGGTAGTTTTTTTCTGAAAGAGAAAAATGTTTTTTCAATTTTATGTTTCATTGTATTGTTGGTGTATTATACATTGTTTTAAGAGCTTGAGTTCTGTCACTCTGCCTCAATTCACAGCCCAGCTCTTTACAGCTTAATGTAACCCTGGGCAAGTTCCCTGAGCCTTGGGCAGATGTTTTCAGCTTACCTCAGGGATTGTGAAGATAATTAATTGAAATGGTGAATAATTAATTGGTCCTGGTGAAGTCCTAAACATGATTTCTAGCACCTAGTAAATAATGACTAACATAACTCTTTTTTTTGTACCACATAATTTGCATCTGCTAATCCCAAATTCCCAATCCTTCCCTCCCCAACTACCCCTTCCCCTTGGAAAACACAAATTTGTTTTCTTTGTCTGTGATTCTGTTTCATAGATACTTTCATTTGTGTCATATTTTAGATTCCACATATAAGTGGTAATTATACAGTTTGTCTCTTTCTGACTTTGCTTAGTATGAAAATCATTAGGTCCATCCATGCTGCATTTTAATTCTTTTATTTATGGCTGAATAAATATCCCATTGCATATATGTACCATGTATTTTTTATCCATTCTCCTATTGATGGACATTTAGGTTTTTTCCATGTCTTGGCTATTGTAAAGAGAACTACCATTAACACAGAAGTGCATGTATCTTTTTGAATTACAGTTTTTTCTGGAAAAATGCCAAGAGTGGAATTGCCAGATCTTATGATTACTCTATTTTTAATTTTTTAAAGAAACCTCCATGCCGTTTTCCATAGTGGCTGTACCAGCTTATATCCCTACCAGCACTATGAGAGGGTTCCCTTTTCTTTATACCCTCTCCAACATTTGTTATTTGTAGACTTTAATGACGGCCATTCTGACTGGTGTGAGATGGTACCTCACTCTAGTTTCGATTTACATTTCTCTAAAAATTAGCAATGAGTATCTTGTCATATGCCTATTCACCAGCTGTATGTCTTCTTTGGAGATATATCTACTTAGGTCTTCTGCTCATTTCTTGATTGGGTTGTTTGTCTTTTTGTTATTGAGTTGTATGAGCTGTTGGTATATTTTGGAAACTAAACCTCTGTTGGTCACATCATTTGCAAGTATATTCTCCCTTTGTTTGTTTGTTTGTTTATGATTTCCTTTGCTGTATAGAAGCTGATAAATTTGATTAAGCCCTGTTGGTTTAGTTTTGCTTTTATTTCTATTGCCTTGGGAGACTGACCTAAGAAAACATTGGTACAGTTTATGCCAGAGAATGTTTTGCCTATGTTCTCTTCTATGAGTTTTATGGTGTCATGTCTTATATGTAAGTCTTTAAGTCATTTTGAGTTTGTTTTTGTGTATGGTGAGAGGATGTGTTCTAACTTCACTGATTTACGTGCAGCTGTACAGCTTTGCTAACACCACTTGCTGAAGAGACTGTCTTTTCTCCATTGTATTTTCTTGCTTCCTTTGTCAAAAATTAATTGACAGTAGGTGTGTGGGTTTTTTTTGGCTGTTTCGTTCCATTGATCCATAGGTCTGTTTTTGTGCCAATACCATGCTGTTTTGATTGCTATAGCTTTGTAGTATTGTCTGAAGTCTGGGGGTTATGCCTCCTGCTTTGTTCTTTTTCCTAAGGACTGCTTTGTCAATTTTGTGTCTTTTTATGGTTTCATATACATTTTAGCATCATTTGTTCTAGTTTTGTGAAAAATGTCATGGGTAATTCGGTAGGGATCATATTAAGTCTATAGCTTGCTTTGGGTAGTATGTCCATTTTTAACAGTATTAATTCTTCCAATCCAAGAGCATGGTATATCTTCTATTTTTTTGAATCATATTGTTTCCCTTATTAATGTTTTATAGCTCTCAGCATATAAGTCTTTCACTTCCTTGGAAAGATTTACTCCTAAGTATTTTATTTTTTTGCTATGACTTTAAAAGGAATATTTTTTAAATTCTCTAATATTTCATTGTTAGTGTAAAGAAATACAACTGATTTCTTTATGTTAATCTTATATCCTACTATCTTCCTGAATTTATCTATTCTAGTAGGTTTTGTGTGGAGTCTTTAAAGTTTTCTATATGCAGTATCATGTCATCTGCATATAATGACAATTTTAACTCTTCCCTACCAATTTGAATACCTTTTAGTTTTTTTTTTTGTTTTTTTGTCTGATTGCTGTGGCTAGGACTTCAAATACTATGTTGAAGAGAAATGGAGAAAGTGGGCATCTTTGTCTTCTTCCAGAGTTTAGTGAGAAGGCTTTCATCTTTCCACCATTGAGTATTATATTGGCTGTGGGCCTGTAATAAATAGCTTTTATTATGCTAAGATATGTTCCTTTTGGATCTACTTTGGTAAGAGTTTTTATCATAGATAGATGTTGAATTTTCTCATCCTTTTTCTGCCTTTATTGAGATGATTATGTGTCTTTTCTTTGTTGATGTGGTATATCACATTAATTAATTTGCATATATTAAAGCATCCTTATGACTCTGGGATGAATCCACCTTGGTTGTGTTGGTGTATGACCTTTATGTGTCATTGAATTCGGTTTGTTAATATGTTGTTAAGAATTTTTGCAACTATATTCATCAAAGATGGCCCATAATTTTCTTTTTCAGAAGTGTCTGATGTGGTATCAAAGTGATGGTGGCTTCATAGAGTTTTTTTGGGAATGTACCTTTCTCTTCAGTCTTTTAGGAAAGACTGGTATAAGTTCTTCCTTGTTTGTTTGGTAGAATTCACTTGTGAAGCCATCTGGCCTTTGACTTTTGTTTGTAAGGAGTTTATAAATTAGATTCTATTTTACTTCTAGTTATTGGTCTGTTTAAGTTATTTATTTCTTCTTGATTCAGTTTTGCTGGATTGTATGTTTCTAGAAAGTTGTCCATTTCTTCTAAGTTGTTGAATTTGTTGACCTGTAATTGTTCCTAGTATTCTCTTATGGCCCTCATATCAAAAAATATTAAGTCCACATAGGCTACACAGGGATGCTCCCACATAGAAATGGTCCTGCAAGACCACAGTAGATAACTGTTTCTCCTAAATCCATAGAGTAAGAGAAATATAAGTAAAACAAAGCAGAGGAACCACTCCCAAATAAAAAATCAAGAGATTCCCCTGAAAGAACAAACAATGAGACAGACTTCTTCAATCTAATAGACACTGAAACAACAAGATAATGAAAATACTGAAGGAATTAAAAAGGACTATTCATAGTAATGTAGGTTACTGTAAAAAGAGACTAGAAACTAGAAGGAGGAGCTAAGAAAAATTAGAAAATTCACTTCCTGAAATGAAAGCTGAGCTAAAGGCAATGAATAGCAGAATAATGCAGAAGGATGAATAAGTGATCTGGAAGATAGAATAATGGAAATCACCCTATCAGAACAGCAGACAGAAAACCAAATGAATAAAAAAAAAAAAAAGCAATATGAGACCTATGGGATACTATAAAAGCATGTCAGTCTATACATAATAGGGATCCCAGAAGGAGAAAAGAGAGAGAAGGGGGATTGAAAATATATTTGAAGAAATTATGCCTGAAAAATTCCCAAACCTAAAGAAAGAAACATATCCTCCTGTGTACAGGAGGCACAGAGGGTCCCAAACAAGATAAACCCAAACAGACCCATATCAATACATACTATAATAAAAAATGGCAAAAGTTAAACATAAAGAGGGCAAGAGAATAAGGGGGTGACAGAGAATGAGATGGTTGGATGGCATCACTGACTCAATGGACATGAGTTTGAACAAACTCTGGGAAATAGTGAAGGATGGGGAAGCCTGGCATGATGCAGTTCATGTGGTTGCAGAGTCAGACATGACTTAGCAACTGAATAACAGCAAAATATAAAGAGAAGATACTAAAGGAAGCAAGAGAAAAACAAAGAGTTAATTATAAGGGAATCCCCATAAGGCTATCAGCTGATTTCTCTATAGAAACATTACAGGCCAGAATAGAATGACAAAATATATTCAAAGTCCTAAAACAGAAAAATCTGTAGCCTAGGATACTCTACCCTCCAAGATTATCATTTAGAACTTTTCAGATGGGCAAAAACTTAAAAAAAAAAAAAAAAGCAATACTAAACCCATCATAAAGGAAATATTGAAAGGTCTTATCTAAATAGGAGAGAAATAAGAATCAATAGGGAAGAGAAAACCACAATTGGAAAGTAAGTCATTTAAATAAGCTGGTTTGTTAGTTAGTCACAAAGTCATGTCTGACTCTTCTGCGATCTCATTGACTGTAGCCCGCCAGGCTCCTCTGTCCATGGATTTCCCAGGCAAGAATACTGGAGTAGGTTGCCATTTCCTTCTTCAGGGGATCTTCCCAACCCAGGGATTGAACCTGCATCCTGTGCATTGGCAAGCAAATTTACCACTGAACCACTGGGTACACAGATATTTTTAAATTTCTGTGAAAGTGGTGATAACCACAACAAACAGCAAAAGGACAAACATGAAGATATAAAAGAGGACATCAAGATCATAAAATGCGGGGGATGAGCATAAGAAAATGTAGATTTTTTTTTCCCTAGAATGTGTTTGAGCCGTATAACTACCAGTCTAAGGCAAGCAGATATAGGAAGGGGGTTAGCATACATGAAACATATTGCTATTGCTATTGCTAAGTCGCTTCAGTTGTGTCTGACTCTGTGCGACCCCATAGACAGCAGCTCACTAGGCTCCTCTGTCCCTGGGATTCTCCAGGCAAGAACACTGGAGTGGGTTGCCATTTCCTTCTCCAATGCATGAAAGTGAAAAGTGAAAGGGAAGTCGTTCAGTCCCACCCGACTCTTAGCGACCCCATGGACTGCAGCCTACCAGGCTCCTCTGTCCACGGGATTTTCCAGGCAAGAGTACTGGAATGGGGTGCCATTGCCTTCTCTGACATGAAACATAGGGGGTTTTTGTAAATCTATTATATGTTTTTGATTTGTGGTTACCCACATGAAACATAGGGTAACCACAAATCAAAAACATATAATAGATTTACAAAAACCAAAAAGAAGAGAAGATAAACATAATGCAAAAGAAAATCATCAAACCCCAAAAGGAAAAAGGAAAAGAAAGGAACAAAGAAGAAATATGAAATCATGGAAAAACATGATTTAAAATAATAATAAATACATTTCTATTAATAATTACTTTAAATGTCAATGGACTAGATGCTCAAATCAGAAGACACATAGTCACAGAAAGGATTTAAAAAAAAAAGAGTATAGAATATGCTGCCTACAAGAGACTCATTTTAGGGCAAATGATACACATAGATTGAAAGTGAGAGGATGGAAGAAACCATTTCAAGCAAATGGAAATGATAAGAAAGCAGGGGTTACAATATTCATATCAGACAAAATAGACTTTAAGTAAAAGGTTATAAAGAGAGATAAAGAAGGATACTATGATAAAAGGATCAATACAAGGAGATGATAGTACATTCATCAACATATATTCAGTCAATATAGAAGCAACTAAATACATAAAACAAATACTAACAGACATAAAGGGATAAATTGATGGGAATACAATAATAGGAGACTTTAACACTTGACTCACATCAATGAACAGATCTTTGAGACAGAAAATCAGTAAAGCAACAGACAGCCAAAATGATACCACATGATATTTTCAAGACATTACATCAAAAATAGCAGAATGCACATTCTGTTCAAGTGCACCTGAAACATTCTCTAGGATTGAGCACATGTGTGTGTGTGTGTGTGTGTTCAGTCCTGTCCAATTCTTTACAACCCCCTGGACTGTAGCCCACCAGACCCCTCTGTCCATGGAATTTTCCAGGCAAGAATACAGGGATGAGTTGCCATCCCCTTTTATCTTCCCTTGAACCCACATCTCATAAGTCTCTTGCATTAGCAGGCAGGTTCTTTACCACTAATGCCACCTGGGAAGCCCTCCAATGCCATGGTTAATTTATATATGTAGACTAATATAAATAAATTCTTTCATTTGAGTATGCTGTATTATATGTAGGTGTGGAATGTTTATAATTTCACAGGCTTATCTTTCTCCTTTATAGTATTAATACATCACCTAAATATAGTTGGCTGTTTTTAGAACTTTTGCAGTCCACATTTCAAATTTTTAATGTATTCACTAAAAGTTTGAATTGTATTATATTTTGAGTTCTAACAAGAACTCTTATGTCAGTTGTCACATAAATATATACTGAATTTTAAAATATTTTAATGCTATTTCTATTATGCTACTATAAATTGAAATAATTATAAATTTCATTTTAAAAATTCATTGTTAGATGTACAGTGACTTACAGAAAATAGACTGTGATATTTTTTCTTTTTCTCCATAGGCTTGGGAAACAGTGAGACTAGAATACATGGAAGGCCCCACCATTATTGCTTCATATAGACAAAAGCTAACCAACTATTTTACCATGCAGCTTAGGTATTACAAACGTCCATTTTGTTGTTCTTAGCTTCTGCAACACACTATACCTCTGTGTCCTTATTTTTTTCTTTCTTAGAATAACGTAATATATAAAAATTTACTTATTATTTTGAAGGTTAAGTTCTCTCCTGTTAATGCCAAAAGAACAAAATATAATTATGCAAGCCAGTCTTTTAATATTATTCTGAAGCTTTAAGTGAAATCAATGCAGGATCATTTTATTATTTTTATTTTATTCTAGTTAAATAGTTTAAGTAGTTAAAAATATGTGTATGTCTGTAAATACCTGGGTGTGTACGGTTGTGTCCATTGATGGATTTTTTTGATAATTCAATTTGTGTCCATTGATGGTTTTTTTTAATAGTTCAATGCTTACTCTATAGGTATAGGAAAATACCTATAGAGTTTGATCAGTGATCCTGAATATCACTTTATTTCCGTAGTTAGGTTCATAAAGTTTCTGATTTTTACCTAATTTTCTCAGTATTATTCATCAAGTCAGGGATAGGATATATATCAAATATATATCTCCTCCTTTAACATTTGCCAGTAGTCTTTTGAAGCAATCTCACTGTGGGACAGTACTATTGAATGTTGTCCCTTCTCTTCTAATAGTCAGGACCGAGTGACTTGGAGGAGTGCAGATGAACTACCTTGGCTTTTCCAGCAGCAGGGAAGTAAACAGAAGCTGCATGATTGTCTTCTTAACCTCTTTGTGTCTCAAAACCTGTATAAAAGGTAAAAAACTTATTTGTAGGACATCTTTCCCTAGGAAAACAGATTCAAACAGTTGTTCAGTGTAACAGGGGAAAATGGCATTCTTCATTTAAAAACAGTCCACTTTCAGTGGTAACTGTAACATAAAACAATATGGGAGAAATTTTCAACAGTTTGCAAACTGCCACGTCTACTTTTTCCAAGAGGTAGACAAAAAAGATGCTGTGCTGTGCTTAGTCACTCAGTCATGTCGGACTCTGCAACCTCATGGACTGTAGCCCACCAGGCTCCTCTGTCCATGGGGGTTCCCAGGCAAGAATACTAAAGTGGGTTGCCATGCCTTTCTCCAGGGGATCTTCCCAACCCAGTGATTGAACCAAAGTCTCCCACATTACAGGCAGATTCTTTACCATCCGTGCCACCAAGGAAGCCCAAACAAAAAAGATAGAGTATTGTTTTTATAAAATCAGAGCTGGAATGCTCTTGAGATAGCTTTGTATCTTAATCTTTCACTGAAGCAGGTTTAAATCCAGACCACCCAGAGAGGTGATTCATGATGTCTACCTCTTAGGGCATCCAAGTATTTTCAAGTATAGCCTTCAAACTAGACTTTGGGCTCTTCTTCATAGGATCTGACTGGTGTCAGAATTTAAAGAAAGGATTACCCTTTTCTTATAATAATCTTTTTTAAGTTTTTATTCTATCTTTTTGGCTGTACTATGTGGCATGTGGGATCTTATTTCTCTTACCAGAGGTCAAACCCACACCCCGTGCAGTGGAAGCACCAAGTCTTAACCACTGGCCCACTAGGGAAATCCTTTATGTCTCATTGTTATCCCCTGGTGTGTCTGAATTTGCCTCTTGCAGAATCACCTTTTTATGAGCCAACCTTCTGACCTCTAAGTCCCACCTCTGTCTCACCTAGAAATTTAGACACTTCTCCTAACTTAGCTGCATAATTTGTTTTGTTTCTTAATGATCTCTCTCAAATTTCTCTGTTGCAGCTCATAAATTATTTCTGATCTCCATCCAGTTTTTCATGTTTTGAAATGAGATTCATCCTTTAGTTTAACAGCTCTCCATCCTACTTAATACCATCTACAGATGAATAAGCTTACTTTTATCATCCCATTCCTTGATGAAAATACAAAGCAGGTATTCTGACAGCTTGCCTGTGCTTTGTTTCTTCTGTTCGTATTTCCATCATTTAAAATAATTTTGGGGTGAACTCAGCAGCTGACTGCATATCATAAAATGTCTAAACAGGATTCTGAGAGGGTTCCATTGGTCAATAACCATAATAGTATTAATGGTAACAGCCACACTATGGAGTACTTGCTACATGCCATAATCTCCTTAAAGTAACACTTGAGGCAGGTGATGTCGGTGTGCTCCTCCTGCAGTCGAGAATGATGAGGTAAGAGCTAGAGTGCTGTGGACTCAGATGGCAGGCCCAGTTTACACCTTTACCTCACTACACTGGACTGGCCTCCTAACACACTGTCAGTAGCTTGATATGAATTTGTGGCATCTTCACTCAGTAGTGGGGTTTAACATTTCTTTTTCATTATATTACTGTTATTTGTTGAAACAGAGGACATTTTGCTGAGTTGCTGAGTTATTGGCAGTTTGTTGGCAAAGACAAAATCGCAATGGCAGCAGAATACTTTGATTCATTGAAGCAGTATGAGAAAAACTGTGAAGGCGAAGAGAGCATGGTTTGCTTAGCTGACCTTTATGAAACCCTGGGGCGATTTCTCAAGGATCTAGGCCTTCTCAGTCAGGTAACTTCAGCAGGGAGTTAGAGACTGTGTGGGTTTTTCATGTTTACTCTTTTTTCTCCTTCCTAGGAATTGACGTAGCTTTCATTCGTTGTGCTAATCAGATGGCAGATCTTATAGGATTTCACTCACATTAAGTGGTCTTTAACCTTTTTCTTCTCCAGGCTGTTGTGCCTTTGCAGAGGTCTCTGGAAATTCGAGAAACAGCTTTAGATCCAGATCACCCACAAGTAGCTCAGTCTCTCCACCAACTCGCAAGTGTGTATGTGCAGTGGAAGAAGTTTGGCAATGCAGAACAACTGTATAAACAGGCACTGGAAATCTCAGAAAATGCCTATGGTTCAGACCACCCACATATTGCTCGCGAACTTGAGGCGCTTGCAACTTTGTACCAGAAACAAGATAAGTAAGATTTCAGTTAGTAATTCCCTGGTTTTTTGACAGGGAATTAGAGTTCTTAAAGTACTTATGTGGGAGGCATTGTTTTGTGGCTGTGTACTTTTCTTTATCCTGTCCTTTCCTTATCCTATATTCTTTTGAATCCATCATATTCAAATATTATTCTTGGTCTGGGTCTTCATGGGGTAAACAAAATTAGAACTGCAAGGTTCATCTGTTTCAAGGACAAGGTTCATTTCTGTGGAGGACAGAGCATGGACTTTGGAGTCATAGAGCTGGATGTGAAAATGAGCTCCTTTGCTGACTGGCTTTACATTGAGTACTACTAATACAGGGGACAGCAAACCATCAGCCACAAGCCCAGTCCAGAAGGTCCCCACCCCTCCCATCCCCCCCCACC
>SJYA01000190.1:67462-100302 GCA_006410615.1 Neotragus moschatus
CGTTTTGGACCTAAAGTTGTAGTGGAACACAGCCCTAGTTTCTTTTTTTTTTCATTTACATATTATCTGTGGCTGCTTTCATGCTTCACAGTAGCTTTTTTGTTTCAACAGCAATCACATAACCCACAAAGGCAAAAATGCTTACTATCTAGCAGTTTACACAAGTTTGATCTCTAGTATAATACATCCTCTGAAAGGTATCTCTTTTGTATCTGAAATTATTTCTTTTGCTCAATCATAAGTGATACATATTGGGATTTTTTAACTTCTAAAAATATTGTTTCACACAGATTTTGTCTGAATTTCACATTTCTATGTGACCAAAAATTAGCTGATACAGCAAACTAAAGTTTTGATTTTTCATTTAATTAGATTGCATTTTAGAGATTGCCTTTTAAACTCAAAATGAGTTTAATCAGCTGAAAAATAGTTAAATGTCAGCCAGTTGGAAGACTTGTTCTTTTAGTTGCTAAGTCATGTCTGAGTCTTTTGTGACCCCATGGACTATATCTCGCCAGGCCCCTCTGGATATTGGATATTGGATATTGGATATTGGATACTGGAGTGGGTTGCCATTTCCTTCTCCAGAGATCCATTTCCCTTCTCCTGACTCAGGGATCGAACCTGCATCCCATGCATAGGCAGGCAGATTCTTTACTACTGAGTCCCATGGAAGCCCACTTGGAGGACTAGATTTATTAGATTTTGCTTTGTGAAAGTTTCTAAGATTTTTCATTCCATGTGACTATCACTTCTAGAAATAAAGTTGTATTTAATTAGCAAAAAAACCCACTTTACATTGGTGCTTTATTTCACTGAAGTATGACACTTTGGACATGTTGCTTTCCTTTGACTTACTTTTTTTTTTTTAAGATATGAACAAGCTGAACATTTTAGGAAAAAATCGTTTAAAATTCGTCAGAAAGCTGCAAGGAGAAAAGGCAACTTGGTAATGAGAGATTTCTTTTGTGTTGTATTTTGAACAAAAAGGAAAAGAACATCTCCATATCATAATGTAGATGCATAAACCTCACATATTTAAAAACTTTTGACTTTAAAAATTGATTTTTAGGGAAGTACTAATTAATATTTTCTAGTTTAAAATATATGTTTAAATATTAGTATCACTGAGAAGTACAAATTAGTATATGTTTAAAAAGTGGAACTATATATTTTGGTAATCATTTTACAGTATATACATATGTCATATCATCATGTTCACTTTAAATTTGCACAGTGTTATATGTCAATTATATCTCAATAAAGCTGGGGAAACTTTTTAATTTTTAAAAAGTAGAACTATATAATCCAAAGGTTAGATTTTAGTGTGAAGCAATTATACTCTAATAAAAATTAACAAAAATGATAAAGGTTAGATTTTAGAAGATGGACTTAAAAGCTGTTTCAATTTTTTAAAGAGCTGGAGAACAGAATAAAAGAAATTTAGTAAACATTTAATGTTACATTCAAATGCCAAGAAATTATTATCCTTAAGTACAAAAAATTTTTCATTTTTCTAAGCTGCTGCTAAAATAAATATAGCATATTTAACTTAAAATGCTATATTCAGTTTTTTATTAAAATGTATTTGACATCTAACATTGTATAAAGATGTACAACATATTTATTTGATGCATTTATATATTGTAATATGATTACACCGTAATGTCACATCACAAAATTATTTCTTTTTTGTGGTTGGAATAATTAAGATCTAGTCTCTTAGCAAGTTTGATGATTATAATACAGTATTGTTGCCATTATTCCCGATGCTATACATTTGATTTCCAGGACTTACTTGTCTACTAGTTGCAAGTGCTATGTGCAATTTTAAGTTCAGTTTAGTCGCTCAGTCGTGTCTGACTCTTTGCAACCCCATGAATCGCAGCACGCCAGGCCTCCCTGTCCATCACCAACTCCCGAAGTTCACTCAGACTCACGTCCATCAAGTCAGTGATGCCATCCAGCCATCTCATCCTCTGTCGTCCCCTATTCATCCTGCTTCCAATCCCTCCCAGTATCAGAGTCTTTTCCAATGAGTCAACTCTTCACATGAGGTGGCCAAAGTACTGGAATTTCAGCTTTAGCATCAATCCCTCTAAATAAATCCCAGGGCTGATTTCCTTCAGAAAGGACTGGTTAGATCTCCTTGCAGTCCAAGGGACTCTCAAGAGTCTTCTCCAACACCACAGTTCAAAAGCATCAATTCTTCGGCGCTCAGTTTTCTTCACAGTCCCACTCTCACATCCATACATGACCACTGGAAAAACCATATTAGTACCTGGTATTAAATGTTTAGTAGTAGGGTTAATAAATATATGCACATTAATTCTGTTTCCTTTTTGATGCATTTAGGGATTCTGTTCATTTTGCTAAAATATCATAGTCATTTTCACAAAATAGTTTTAAATGAATTTAAGAATGTGATGTCACTGAGAAGTATGTATATTTTTAAATAATCATTAGAGCAATTCAGTATACTTAAAGTAATTGTAATCTACTTTAAAGGAAACAAAAGGAGAAAGGGTTTTTTCAGAACCCTAGTATATTGCTTCAGAATCAGAGATTGCACTTTGTTGATGATTGTTGTGAATTTCTGTGTTTCTCCAGTATGGATTTTCCCTTTTACGTAGACGGGCCCTACAATTAGAAGAGCTCACATTAGGTAAGGACACACCTGACAATGCTCGGACCCTCAATGAACTGGGTGTGCTCTACTATCTTCAGAACAACCTAGAGTGAGTACCATACTCTTAATATTGAAAATAGGTATTCATTTCATCTCNGAGATTGCACTTTGTTGATGATTGTTGTGAATTTCTGTGTTTCTCCAGTATGGATTTTCCCTTTTACGTAGACGGGCCCTACAATTAGAAGAGCTCACATTAGGTAAGGACACACCTGACAATGCTCGGACCCTCAATGAACTGGGTGTGCTCTACTATCTTCAGAACAACCTAGAGTGAGTACCATACTCTTAATATTGAAAATAGGTATTCATTTCATCTCTTAGATGCAAAGCTGTTTTACATTTCTATCAAGCCAAACTACAGAATTTTTCATGTATGATATGTTATGAACATGGCCACATTTTACAAAGACCATGACAATTTCTCCAGTTTCCTTTCACATTATTTCTTTAGTAACTAAAAAGATATTCTGTAGTTTCCTTAGTATTTTATGTTTTTTTTTGTTTGTTTTTTTAGTATTTTATGTTTATAACAAGTGAGTTTGTGTAGATATTGTACAAAAGATCTCACATAAGAACAAACTTGGGACTGAGGGAAAATACAAGAATGTAGATGGCTGCTAATTTTATTCTTCAGTTTATTTGGGTGTAGACTCAAAAAGACTCTTTTATGATAAATGAGTGTTTTTTGGACTTCTTTGTATGTTAGCAAAATATAATAGACTTGACATTTTGGATATCAGAAAAATAAAAATAGCCCACTTCACAAAGGAGCAAGGTCTACTGTTTGTTGTGGTGCTCAGGCTTCTCATAGTGGTGGCTTCTTTTGTTGCAGAGCATGGGCTCTGGGGCACATGGGCATCAATAGTTGTAGCACACAGGCTCAGTAGCTGTGGCTCCCAGGCTCTACAGTACAGGCTGAGTAGTTTTGACCCATGGGCATATGTAATCTTCCTAGACCAGGAATTGAACACGTGTCCCCTATACTGGCTGGCAGATTCTTATCCACTGTACTATCAGGGAAGTCCCACAAAGGGTTCTTTAATTAAAACTTATTTAGTACTAGGGAGCTCCCTTGCAGCCTGGTGGTTACAATTTGGCTCTTTTACTGTAGAGGTCTGGGTTCTACCCCTGGTCAGGGAACCATCTTGCATGGCACAATGCAGCCAAAATACCAAAAAAAAAAAAAAAAACCCAACCCAGATTTAGTACTAACTCCAAAGGGAGGGAGAAAGAAATACCAAAATCCTGTGAGTTTGGCTTAGTAATTTTTAAGATATAAGAAGCTTGTTTTGGAAACTACTTATGAGTTTGTCTTTTAGGAGAAGTGAGGTGGAGAACTGAGACAATTATCCAGATACTTTAGGGTCTCACACTACCAGGAAGGCATATTTAATTTTTGGAAAAGGGCAGAAAGAGATGAGGGGTGGGAAAGAGGATTTTGAGCGGAATCCTTCATTTTAACTATCTTGGATTTAAGAATAAAAGTACTTCAGTTCTCCTAATTAGAACTAGGGTTCTGACCTCTAGAGAATAGTTTAATCCATCTGGGTCTTTTGTTCGTAGAACAGCTGACCAGTTTCTGAAGCGTTCCTTGGAGATGAGGGAGAGAGTTCTAGGACCAGATCACCCTGACTGTGCCCAGTCTTTGAATAATCTGGCAGCTCTGTGCAATGAAAAGAAACAATATGACAAAGCAGAAGAACTTTATGAAAGAGCCTTAGACATTCGGAGACGAGCATTAGCCCCTGATCACCCTTCTTTGGCTTATACGGTAAAGCATCTTGCGATTTTATACAAGAAAATGGTAAGTAATCCATAGCATGCCTACATGTGTTTTATAATATACCAGTTAAGCCATAATTGCTGTAAGCAAAGTAATTTATCTTCTGATGGATAGATTATTTTCTATGAACTTTTAAATCACAATGATTTCTTTCAGACTTAATTAAGGTCCTAGTTTAGTTTTTAAAAATACATTCTAAATACAAATGCATTTGTCAGCACTCTAACTAACTTATTCTTTTACATTTCAGAAGTTCTAAAATTCAACCAGTATTAAGTTTGCTGTGTTAGGCTACCACAGACATAAAACATCACCCAATTGTCAGGACTGAAGAAGTCTCCATAGCTAATGAAATGACCATTTCACTTTTTCTTTTCTTTGCTTGCAATGAGATGTAACCATTTTTTACCACAGAGTTCTAGCCTAAGTGACATTTGGAGTTTTTATAGCTGTCCTTAAAACAAATGAAAATCAGGAGAAAAAACTGCTTTCATTTAGTGTAGTTACAGAGTTGTATAGACTTTGTGGGACTGTTGCTAACCTAGTCCTGAAGTTGATGTTTCAGTATAAAGGATCCATTGTTGCTACTTCTACCTAAATTTCAAGTAAAAAAGAAATAATCAGAAAAATCTGGGAGGGATTTGGTGGAAAATGAGTTTTAAAATTAAAACTTTGATGCTATCTCTAGATTAAGTATAGTAGCAAACATACTTTAACTGGCGTGTGTTTATGTCACCAGAAAGTTATAATGGGTGATCCTAAAGAACTTTCTGAGTTATCAGAGAAAATGTTCTTATATTCTATATAGCTTTACTTACATATTTTATTAGATTTCAGATATCATAAACTTATCCATTAAACTGGGAGGAAATATTTCTGAACTTTTTTCCTCAAAATTACTTTTTACCATAAAACTGTACTTATGGAACAAGCTCTGATCATAAAGTATTTATTGCTTTAATATTTTTGTTAGATTTCACTTTTGTGTTTTAGGGGAAACTTGACAAAGCTGTACCTTTGTATGAGCTGGCTGTTGAAATCCGGCAGAAATCCTTTGGCCCAAAGCACCCAAGTGTAGCTACTGCCTTGGTGAACTTAGCTGTTCTTTATAGCCAAATGGTAAGTTCCCATGATATAATGCTTTATAAATGAATAGTTTTAACATATGAAATATAGGTAAACATGTATTAGATATGACACAGTAAAATAATTAAAGGACATTTAAGGTTATCTACTAATGTTCCCTTTAATACTTGAGAAATTATTAAAGTTACAACTGTAAGACTGTCCATTCTTCTTAGCGTGAAATACTGTGTTTAGTTCATTGCATAGGCTTATTTATTTCTGGAGACTCCCTACATCTCTATCTAATATTGTTTCTAAAATGTATCATTTGCTTGTCATGAGTAAGAGATATGGTACCCTGGGGTACCACAAAGAAGTCTGTGCTTATATAATTGGATTAATGTCAGTTGTTACCAAGCCAGGTCTAAAACTTAAAGTTTCTGAATTTTATTATACTGCTTCTCCAATTATGATTACTCCTAATCAGTTTATCTACATCTTGTATGAGGATATTAACTCTTTTAAAGTGCTTAGCCAAGTAGGTTAGCTCAGTCTAGAGTAACTTAAAAGTAATTTCAGAAACCCAATGTGTTCAAATGAGCATTGTTTCTTTTTTTAATAAGAAAAAACACAGTGAGGCCTTGCCGTTATATGAACAAGCATTGAAGATTTACGAGGACAGCTTGGGTCGGATGCATCCTCGAGTTGGAGAAACACTAAAAAATTTAGCTGTGCTTAGGTAAGAATTCTTCACTTTCCTCATATAGCCAAAATCCCTTTTAGGACATCTTTGATTCATCATAGAACCCCACAAAATATTTGTTGCTGATATGCTTTTTATTGGAACAGAGGGTTTATTTTTGGCTGATCTAGTTCAAGAGACTTTGAAATAACATACAGAAGTGAAATTGAAGGTGGCACAACCTATTTTGTAGAGGAGAGTATCATGGCAAATAAGAGGATGGATTACATTCGCAGCTAACTGGCTCTGGGGATAATCTGGGCAATTTGCTATCCTCAAAGTGGATTTACCATGTTGACTTTTGCATTATATTTACCTCAGGATGCTAACTTCCTTTAGCAATTTCATTGTACCCATTACAATGTAGTCTTAATGGTGCCCCTGTAAGACACTTGGCAGCAGACAAAAAGGAGAAGAATTTGGGTATTCTGTTTTATTGGTCTGCCTGAAAACAGACTTTTCTTGAAGAGTAAAATTTACAAACTGAAGTTAAAATATAAAGTAAGATCATTTCTTAGGCAAAACACAAAACCTAGAAATGATCCACAGACTCTTTCCAAGTAATGGGTCAAGCTGCCTCTCGATGTGACTGTGGAACCGTTCACCATTTCACAGTGCACAGAAAACCCAGCTGTAGGGTTTTACACAAGGTGAAGTGGAGAGCACTTCTGGGTAGATTTCAGGTGGATTTTTTTTTTCAGTTATTTATATTTTGTCATATGGTTAAATGACTAGCATTAGCTGAAATAATCTTGGAAATCCTGTGATAGTTGGCATTTTAGAAAATTTTGGAAGCATTCAACAAATATAACTTTTTCTATATAAAATACTAATGATAAAAACCTCCAGTTTTTCAATCTTCAGCTTGGAAAAAAAGAGCACAACTTGTTTTTCTGTATCTTATAAGATCATTTAGAATTCTTAAAAGGTTATAGTCTTGATTTGAGAATTTTTTTTCCTCCCAAAGCTATGAAGAAGGGGATTTTGAAAAAGCTGCTGAACTATACAAAAGGGCAATGGAAATAAAAGAAGCAGAAACGTCACTTTTGGGTGGAAAAGCTCCTTCCCGACACTCATCAAGTGGAGATACATTTAGCTTAAAAACAACCCATTCTCCTAATCTTTTCCTTCATCAAGGACAAAGGTGATAGCAGCAACTACCATTCATTGGAAATGCACCTTAGGATAAAATAATGTTTCCTAAGAAACATTTGGAACTTTAAAATTTATAAAAACTGTTAAGAAAATTTAATTTCACTTTGTGTGACTTAACTGGTTATTTGTATGATATTGGACTACATTGAAGTTTGAGTCATGACTATTTCAATTTTAGCTGTTTGAAAAATTAGCTTTCCTATTGTGTGGGAACCAATATACACCTTGGAATCCTAAGATGACATGAAGAGTTGATCATGGAGAGTAGACTGGTCCCTGTTCTCTAAGAGCAGTTTTAACTCTTTATTAGAAGTTAAGACAAGGTGTTCAAGAATTTCATGATTCTTATCTCTCAAAATGTACTTTCACCTCACCATTCCTCATCTTGCTATTCAGTAGCAGTCTGGCCCAGTTGTCTACCTCAAAGAAAAGTTTTGGAATAAAGGGATAATGTTTATGGGACTTATGAACTGTCTTCTGTAAAATGAACCAGTATTAGGAATCTGTCTGCTACATTGCTTTTATTCTACCTTTTCCTTGAGCAGATATGGCTAAGCCCACTGTTTTCTGTGCTGTCTACACTGTGTATTGTTTTTACTGTGTAGAATGTCCTTGCACAATCTGAAGTCAGTATTGCCGTAACAAATCAAGCTCTTTGGCATTCTTTTAACTTTTCCTAAAATATGGACATGACCTTCTTCCTTAAATGGCCTAAATCTACCTCTTCATTTATCTCAAACTCAAATTAGTTTCCCATTTTATATTGAAAATTAAATATTTTTATAGATTTTATAAATATTGCCAATCTGGGGTACTGTTTCATGCCATTTATGTATTTATATATGATAGAATTTTCAATTTTAATACTTGTAACATTCCAGCATGTATTAATTGTAAAGGTGAAAGATGTGATAACCATATTTCACGATTTTAAAATAAAGGTGAAATTTCAAGTTCTTTTNCCTTGGAATCCTAAGATGACATGAAGAGTTGATCATGGAGAGTAGACTGGTCCCTGTTCTCTAAGAGCAGTTTTAACTCTTTATTAGAAGTTAAGACAAGGTGTTCAAGAATTTCATGATTCTTATCTCTCAAAATGTACTTTCACCTCACCATTCCTCATCTTGCTATTCAGTAGCAGTCTGGCCCAGTTGTCTACCTCAAAGAAAAGTTTCGGAATAAAGGGATAATGTTTATGGGACTTATGAACTGTCTTCTGTAAAATGAACCAGTATTAGGAATCTGTCTGCTACATTGCTTTTATTCTACCTTTTCCTTGAGCAGATATGGCTAAGCCCACTGTTTTCTGTGCTGTCTACACTGTGTATTGTTTTTACTGTGTAGAATGTCCTTGCACAATCTGAAGTCAGTATTGCCGTAACAAATCAAGCTCTTTGGCATTCTTTTAACTTTTCCTAAAATATGGACATGACCTTCTTCCTTAAATGGCCTAAATCTACCTCTTCATTTATCTCAAACTCAAATTAGTTTCCCATTTTATATTGAAAATTAAATATTTTTATAGATTTTATAAATATTGCCAATCTGGGGTACTGTTTCATGCCATTTATGTATTTATATATGATAGAATTTTCAATTTTAATACTTGTAACATTCCAGCATGTATTAATTGTAAAGGTGAAAGATGTGATAACCATATTTCACGATTTTAAAATAAAGGTGAAATTTCAAGTTCTTTTTTCCACTCCAGCTTATACAAAAGGATATTTACATAATTAAGAAAAATGTTGAACACTACAAAAAAAAAGAATTAGGATTATATTTACATAATTAAGAAAAATGTTGAACTCTACAAAAAAAAAAATTAGCATTGTAATTTGCTAATTCACTGAGTAGTTTGCTCAAATTGAGCTTCAGTGACTCCTTAGGATTTTGGTTAATGTTTTCTAAGGCTTGGCTACTCAAGGTGGTCTGTGGACTAGAATCATCAGTATTACTCTGAGAGCTTAGTAAAAATTCAGACAGGCTCTTCCCAGACCTACTGAATCAGCATCTGCAATGTAGCTAGATTCTCAGGTGATTCATATGCACAGAAGTTTGGGAAACAGTGGTCTAATTTTAAGGCACTGGAGTGGTGACTTAAAAGTAAATGAGGTGGAATCTTATGAAATGAGCATCATTCTTCTCCCTTCTGGCAGAAGTACAAGAGGGAAAAAAGAAGATAAACTACAACCATAACACATATTTCTGGGTTTGCCAGCTATGAAAGGCACAAAGCAATTGAATTCACAAATATATCAGACACTGACTGATTTTAGAATTAACCTTTTAGAGTTTAAAATTTGATTATTTAGTGGTATAAGTAATTTAACACATCATAAATAATACATTAAATTTAAATGCCTTAAACTTTAGAAAATAAACTGAAATTGATATCCTAGAAGAAGCCTGAAAAAAGGAAAAACTAGCAAAAGGTAACATGCATTTGTGTTTGTTCCTACAAAATTTGGACTTGAAAAATATACAAAAAGTGAAAGCTTACATTATTCAAATTTACTTTATGTAAGTTAATAATTATACTTGAGGGGTGATTATTTCAAAAGGTTTAAGTTTAAATATAGTTTTTAAGACTATATTTTGATCTTACTAATTATACTACCAACTCAAATGTTTTCATATAGAATGCCTACTTAAAAAAATATAAAAAATAGGGACTTCCCTGAAGGTCTAGTGGTTAGGACTCCATGCTTCCACTACAGGGAGCACTATGATTCCACATGCCATGCTGCATGGCCAAGAAAAAGTTGTTCTCAAAAGGAATATTATGTGCACTTTAATATATACCTTTAACATGAAAAGCATAGGTTTAAAATAATTATAAATCTGAATTGGAAGGCTTGAATTGAAACTATGGTAGTTATAATTAATTTTCATTCATTAATACTTTACAAAAAGAGAAATACTAAAAAAACATTCGATGGGAGAAGTTAAAGCTTCATTAATATTCTTAAATATTTATTACATTTTTGGGTTGGTCAGTGTGTTTATAAGTATTCAGGAAGTAATATTTTTACATAAGAAACTCATAATACTTTTTTTTACTACATAAAACATGTGAATAGTATCATAAATTAACCTCCCATTAAATTAAAAAGGGATTAAAGTTAAACATATTGTTTGTTTTATTCTAATTTAGAGTATTTGTGCTAAGGCAATTTTGGGTGTGTGTTTCCATCTTTCACACTTGAAGCAATAGTGTTATAAATCTGGTCAAACACTATGGGTTTATTTAGTAATGTAAAATCCAATGATGATTAATTTCTCATAGTCAGCTGTCTACATATACAAATTTTCATGACATACAGACTGTCAAGAGAGCACTCTAGATTATAAAAGATATTTGTTACCAGATTTTCTTCTGCTAAAATAATAACTTTAATGGAAGATATAAGAAAAAAACTGGATAAGATTTTATAAAATATAAGATACCAGCAGGGTACAAATTAAGAACAGGAAAAAAAATCTTTAGAATATAGTAGGTTCTCATATGTATAATTGATTCATTTGCTGCACACCTGAATATAAACACAACACTGTAAGCCAACTATACATCAATAAAAAAATTTTTTTAAAGATTGTAGGTTCTAGCTATTTATCAAACTATAGAAACTTAAACTTGTAAGTATAGCCTTACCAAACTAGTATACCAAAGGAATGTTATTTAGAAAGACTGCATTTCTTTTCTGAAATTTGAAGCATCTCTATGAACTAGAAAAGTCATTTTACAGATGAATATACTAAACTTCTAAATAACTGCAATGACCTGCCAAGGCAACATAAATACATTTCAAGTCTAGGAAGCTATCCCCACACATCCTACATAGTATACTGTCAACGTAAGAGTCACAGTACCTAAAATCTCAGAACTAATATACACTAAACATATTTGATATTTGGAGCTTTCTGAAATTAGTTTGTAGAATCTCATTTCATAAGTAGGAAGGGTACCTTTAATTTTTAATTACATTTTCCCCTAGAGATAGAATTTAGATATTCTCTCTTCAAAGCAAAAAAATCATCAAAATAGGAGACAAGCACAGGAACAGCCTACAGATAATGGTTACCCATGCATGTCTACTAGTCTCTAAACCATCAGGAATTTACTTCAACCAAGGCTCTCTAAGCCTTCATTATTTGTATGCAAACTCCAGAGAAAAGCAGTTTACCAAATCACAGTGATCAGGGAAAATGATACCCTTCCTTGTGAAGAAATACACATCAGTCACTTCCGAGGTAATTTAGGCTTCATTTATTATCTGCTACTCAGGACAAGCCTTTGCCAGTAACTAATTACCCAGGGAATCAAATTTGAATAAAATAAAGTATAGAAGGTAGCCCATATAATGGGTATAATTTAGGTGATCTTAAGCCTAAATTTATCTTTTGCTCCTCAATAAAGCACTGACTCAGACAGATGATATGCTTTTTCTTAGTGCAGAAATACATTTTGTACATCCTGAAAATATCTTTATCTGTCTATACATGAAGGAAGCTTCTTTTTATTTGCCTGTCTTGCTTAGATTATATATATCACAAGTTTACAAACTTCTCCATTGCCTACATTCTGGCTTATATTTCATCAGGAAACATTTGAGAGGATGTTTTTATTTTGTAGGTTTACAACTTGAAATTCACTATTGCTCAAGTTAGTAATAGTGGACAGTTTTCTTGTAGAGAGCAATTCCAAACACAATGGGTATGTGCCCGCTGGCTATAATAATGAACATGCTGTTCCTCTTGTTCTTTCCCTGTATTTGATCACACACTATTCTATCTATTGTCCATGACTGCAGGCAACAGACTACAAAGGATTACTGGAAGAAAAAGGAATATACCAGCAAATTGGTCCTTTCTTCTCACCTCCCCCCACCCCAAAGGTCAAAACAGTTCAGTGGCTAACCTACAATTAATCCTTTGAAGTTTTCTTACTAGAATGAAACATGAGTTTTAAGAGAGTTTCTGATTTAGTTAAAGGAGAGGAACAACAAGCAACAGTCACAGTATTTCCAAAGAGTTAATAACAATTCAGTGAAGATTACACATCAATTGATGTTCCCTTAAGTTGTCTCAGTTTTTAAGTGATATTTTAATTGCAAGGGAATAGGTTTAAACATAGGAAATAAAATATAGGCCAGTCCATTGTTTACATGTTCTTCATCTTGGCCATAAGGTCTTCCAAGCTTTCACCAGAATCTTCTACTGTTACTTCAGGTACAGAATCTTCTTGCTATCAATAAATGAGGGAAACATGGTGAAAAAATAATCAAAGTTCTTGATGCTTAGGAACATATCAGTAAGCTACAACTATGTTCAAAAAATTTATGAAGTAAACCTTCTTTAATAAATATGCCTTCTAATTTTTAGGAGAGATAAAGTCCTTTAATTTCTCCACCAGTCTTTTGACTTACAAAGCAATAATTTCAGTTTTCTTGAGATCTCTACTGAACTGGTATTTTTAAATGGTATCGTGCCTAAAACTATCAATATACAGAAAAGGTAGTCTTACTCAAAATCCTTTTCACCGATCCATCAATGAATGAACAAAACTATTTTATGTGTATATTTTCAAACAGTTTAAAATGTGCTGTGCACATTTCCATATTAACACTGAATACCTCTCTCTTTCACAAATCTTAATGTAAAATATCTAAAATAAGAAATACTGCGTTGGCATTATAAAAAAGGTTGAAGATGGAAGAATATAAACAGACATTTTCTCTTATATCTTCTTATGGTAAATCAGATTTTAGATGTACCTTTTGGGGAACTGTATATGCCACTATAATTCCTTCAGGTAAGTCAGGGATTGGACCTGAAGAATTTTTCAGTTCCTCTTCTGAAATCTCAGATACCAACTCAATACCTGTAAAGTTAAACTTAATCTTAAAACCGCTTTCAAGGAACTTAATGAGCAATAATCATTCAAAACTTATAATCTTAATTATAATTAGATTCCCTCCCATAAAAGAATGTTTTTTGCTGCCAATTCAATTTATAAAACAATTCCTACCCCACTCATTGTCTTCATGTATTATCTCTCCTTCTTCTTGAATTACCTCCTGTTTGGGCAGTGCTGCTACCTTTTTCTGCAGAAATCAAACAGTTTCAGTGTTTTTACTCATTCTCAGTTCTCTGAAGCATTATTCAGACTTGATCAGAATCAAGAATTCAGACTTTTTCTAAGGTCTACATATAGAGACCTTATGGAATACACAGAGAGACCCAGCAGACATATATCATCAGGGAAATGTGAATGAAAACCACAATGAGATAACACTTGTCAGAATGACTACCATCAAAAAGACAACAAATAACAAGTGTTAGCAAGGATGTGGAGAAAAGGCAAAACTTGTGCACTGTTAGCAGGACTGTAAACTGGTGCAATCACTGGAAAACAGTAGGGAGGTGTCTCAAAAAATTAAAAACACAACTACCACGTAATCTAGCAATTTCACTTCTGTTTTTTTTTTAATGAAAACTAAAACACTNTTTTAGTAAGTCTGTAAAGTCTGTAAACTAAGAGTAGTTTTTATATTTTTAAATGGCTGCAAGAAAAGAAAAAATCAAAAGAACAATCATATTTCATGATGTGAAAATTATAAGAAATTTAAATTTTAGATTCCATAAATAACATTTTATTGGGGCACAGTTTTGCTCATTTACTTTTATACTGCCTATAGCTACTACAACTGTATAGTTGAGCAGTTTTGACAAAGACCATAAGGCCGTCAAAGCCTAAAATATTTACTATCTAGCCTTATAGAGAAAAAGGCTGCCAACCCATATCTTTATGCATAAGTGAAACCTGCATTTTTACACAGGAAAATTCAGTTCCATTTATAAGTTAAGTGATTGAATACATACAGGAAGATTTCACCAATTTCACTGCCTTCAACTGCTATTCCATTTACCTCAAAGTATGTTCTGCTGCTTGAACTTTACTTAATCCTGCTTGATGAGGCTGGAAGAAAAGTCTATTCATATTGGCCAGTTCCACCTTGTCATAGTCAAAGAGTAGCAACTAAAATGAAAATAGTGATAATCTGATGAAAAGTGTACCAAAAAAGAAAATAAAAATAACAAACTAGTCGGCTAGTTAAAATCTGATAGGTTTAACTCTCTAACAGTAATAATATTAACTAACTTTGAAAAACTAGCTGTCATATATTAATTCATTTAAGGATCACATGCAGTAAGTATATAGGTACTCTCCTCATTTTAGAAATAATACAACTAGGGTACTTGCCCAAAAGCCACTCAGCTAATATGTAGTAAACAGGAGATTCAAACTGAGGCATTCTCTGCTGTACTGCTCCTCTAAATGATTATCTCAAAAATTAATGTTCATTCCATTTCATGACAATTTTTACAGCTGTGCCAAAATCTTACTTCATTCCAGTTATTGGCCAAAAGCCCATTCATTAGATAAATGAAAATTTTAAATAAGATTAAAAAAATGCTATAACTTAAAACCATGGTATAATACAATGTCTTTCATGAATATGGAACTAAATATACTCACGACATGGCTCAAACATTATTCCAAACAGAATGATTAACCAGTTAATTTATATTTCCTGCTATATATTTAGGCATGATAGCATTTGTCAAACCTGTTCACCCAACTTTAAACGGCCAAAAAGTCCATTTCCTATCAGTAAGAGCAGGTTGAACTCAAAGATATCCAAAGTCCTTTCTTTTTTTTTTTTTTTACTATCTAAAATTAAATTTTTATTGGGTGAGACTCAGAGTAGACTAGACATGGCAGGGGAAAAAGAGGATCAATGAACTTGAACGCACAACAATGCAATTTATCCAGAGTGAAGAAAAAAAGAACCAAAAAAAAAAAAACTGATCCTCTAGATCTATGGAATAATTCAAAGCAGTGTAAAAGTGATATACTTTGCTACAGTTGCCAAAGTCACCTCTTTATCTAAAATTCTGTGACTTTGTGATATAATTCTCAGCATTCCAAATCTAACAATAAAAACAAAAATGGGATGTTCTTCTCAATACAAAAACTAAAGAAAGTTAACCTAGCCCTTAGTATCTTGCTAGAAAAGACCATCATTTATATTCTCTATAACTTTCTAGCCCTACTTAGTCTCTTCAAAATTTGGTTTATTTAAGCTTATTCAAACAGTATTTATTAGATCAGGCCAAGTATTTAGTTTGAGTTTCAACCTCATAGCTATATGAGTAAAATTGTAGGAAATCCTAAATTTGAGGACAGGAGGTATGAGTTGTAACTGTTAATAATTAGCTCTGATTCTGGGTAAGTCACTTTAACTGTTTAGGTTTGTATCATTTGTAAAATAAGGCAGTTGATCTAGATCTGGCTATCCAGGGTACCCCCAGGAACTCAGGAAATTTTCAGGGATAAGAAGTGGGCTCTGGATCTCCAATCCTCAATTTCCCTACTTAACCACATGAAATAGCTTCTTGTTGCTCTGTTTTATACACTGAAGAAAGAGTTCTGAAACTTACCTATGCAGATTCTTAACTTACAAACTTGAGTGCACTTGGAATCACTGTATTTAAAAATACAGATGTGTGGGTCTTATTCCCAGAGGTTCTGATGACCTATTATGGGGTGCAGTCTGGACATAAGAATTTTTTTTAACATCCCAGGTGATTCTAACTACACAATATCATCTGGAGTTTGTGTTAAAATACAGATTCTAATTCAGCATGTCTTTAGTGGGACCTGGGAATCTTCAATTCTAACAAGCTCCCAGGTGATCCTGGGACCAGACTGAATAAGCAGTTCTTAAAGCACAGTCACTGGAATATCATCAGAGCCACCTGAGGACTTGTTAGAAATTCTTAGGTCCATCTGAAACCTACAAAATCAAAATCACTGGGTTAGAGTTCAGCAATCTATGTTTTAATAAGCCTTTCAAGTGACTCCAGTGCACATTCAAACCAAGACCCACAAATCTTCATGATCTCTACCACCCTTGGTCAATCAACCAGTTCATGTCAGCTATAAGCAATTGTTGACAGGCATTTATAAACTTCTTGAAAGATATTAAAATGTTAATAAATATTTTTAGTAATTTCGTGTTGTCTTTTCTTGATAAATAAGTGCCAATTTTGAAACTACTTTAAGAATTTAGGGCATGGAATGGACCAATATATTAAAGAGCATTGATAAAGCAAGCATTTTCCCATAAAGTTTATCGAAATGATATACAATTGTGGAAAACTTTTATATTCAACCACTATCTATCTAACATCATGGACTTTAGATTTACAAATATAAGATTGGAACACTGATTTCTGGTATAAAGTCAACTTTTCATTCCTCCTCACAATCATAGTCTAAATCAATTTTAGAAAAAATTAAGGGACTTCCTGGTGCTTTCACTGCCATGGCCTCAGAGTTCAATCCGTGGTAAGGGAACTAAGATCTCACAAGCCTCACAGGGCACGACCAAGAAAATTTAGGGGAAAAAAAAAATGCCTGGGTTAAAAAAATTCTGGAGCATTCAGCAGTTCAATTTCAAGAGTAAGAAAGGCACATGCTTTCTAGTTTGTCTTGGTAAATAACAAGTTTTAAAAAAAATTTTGGAGGATGTTTCAGTGTTTCACTACACACTTTTTCAATTTAACAGCCTTCTTTCCTAAACTTCTTTAGGCAGAACACTTAAGTCCAAATTTTTTATACATTATCCCAAACAAAAAAGTTCTGAACACAATCAGACAGTCCTTATTTAATCAGCAGCAATATTAGTTTCCTCTTGGGTGGGTTTATGTCTTAACTAGGGTAGAAAAAAACAATCTGAATGCATACACCACAAATCAATATGCCATTAATAAGGAGAAAAAAAGTCCTAATTTGTACCTTATTTACTCCACAAGTGAATGGGTTCCAAATACGACAGAAAATGAGAAATGCTTTTACCTTACCAATGCCACATCGTGTCAGCATTTCAGCAGTCACACTGCCAACTCCACCAACACCTACTATTGCTACAGTAAAGGTACGGATTTTCTGTAAAATGCACAATTATATATGTTTTGGTTAATAATTCTTCACTGAAAATGTCATTGAAAATTTTTTTCATTTACTGAAATCATCTTCAAAAATTTGGAAGAGTTTATCATACCTCATAGTCGCTCACAATTCCCATTCGTTTCAAAGCCATCAGGCGGCTTAAAAAAAAGGAAAAAAATGTTTTAAAGTTTACAGTCTTTTAATTAATAGCGACATAGGTAAACATACATCATCATAGAAAATAGACTTTAAGAGAAGAAACAGTGAGGGGAATGGGAGTGGGAGAAGAAATCTTTAATTTTTACCAGATGGAACTAAATCACCTCAGCAATTTTATAAAGCACGGATGCCCGAATATCCTCCAAGACAGAGCCTGTGCAATAAGATTTTTTTTAAAGTTCCTCATACATTCATTCTAATGTGCAGTGAAGATTGAGACCTCCTGACTGAAATGTTAAGTCTCCAGATAAGAATGGGTCAAAGTGAAATTTCAGCATTTTCCCATGCTTATTAGTTTATGTAAAGATTTAATGTTTGATTCAGATTTAACATCAGAATAACCTCATGACTGGAATTCTATTGACTTGTTGCCTCTGCCCACAATGGTAAGTCTTTTAGGAAACACCTTTATTCCAAGGACTCTAAGAGGTACTTTAGATATCCAGTTACTGCTAGTCTGTTACCTTCTTCAGTCACCAAGCCAATCAAACTTTGGATGGAAGGCCTAACTATCTGTGTTTTAATAAGCTCCCCAAGTGATTGTGATGCACACTAAAGTTTGAGAACCTTTACTGTAGATTATTCTCTTGTTTTGGTTGCAAGAACATCTTCCCAAAGTTTTGTAAAGGGTAAATTTTGGAAGGTAAATTTTGAGAACTTGTATGTCTGAAATGTTCTTTACTAAACTTCTTAAAAACGTTTTATTAAAATTCTATTCTTAGAAATAATTATAAAATGACAAACTGAAGGGTATATAATTGTTGAAAGCTATACCTATACACATACAGACACACACACACACTCTTAGTTGATAGTTTAACTAGATATATAATTTTACATTAGAAACAATTTTCCTTCAAAATTTCTAACGTGATTTCTAGTTTCTGAAACTTCAAAATGTGCCTTAGAGTGAAACTATTCTCATCAATTGTGCTGAGTACTTACGGGACTCTTTCCAATCAGAAACGTATTTAAGTTGTGGAAAATGTCCTTGAAGAATGTGGTGACTTCTTTGGTTTGTTGGTTTGTTTTTCCTGAACTTTCTGGAGCTCCTATTATTTGGAAGTTGGACCTCTTGGACTAGTCCTCTACTTGTAACGTCTTTCCTCTATTTTCCATTTAGTTTTCTGCTGTTCTCTGGATTTCTTTCAATGTTATTTTCTTTTATTGAGATTTTCACTTTTGTTATCATTCTCCATTTGCAAGAATGACTCTTTTTGTAGTACTCTGTCCTATTTCATTTATACATATATCTTTCTGAAGATATGAATGATCATGTTGGGGTTGCAGTCCCCTTATATAGTCAATTAATTTTGTTTTCTTCCTTTCACATTAGGAGGTTCTCTCATCCTTTCTGCTCATGTTTAAAAGTCAGACACTAATAAAGGCAAGGATGTGGGCACTGCTTATTTGACTTTGGGCTTCACTATAGCATGATCTTGGAGAAGGCAATGGCAACCCCCTCCAGTACTCTTGCCTGGAAAATCCCATGGATGGACGAGCCTGGTGGGCTGCAGCCCATGAGGTCGCGAAGAGTTGGACACGACTGAGCAACTTCACTTTCACTTTTCACTTTCATGCACTGGAGAAGGAAATGTCAACCCACTCCAGGATCCTTGCCTGGGCAATCCCAGGGATGGGGGAGCCTCGCGGGCTGCTGTCTATGGGGTCGCACAGAGTCAGACACAACTGAAGCAACTTAGCAGCAGCAGCACCATAGTGTGATCTGGCTGGGCTGTTTAGTTGAGAAACCCACAATGTCAATGTCTCTCAGTCTTTCTTCTTGGCACTCTCAGATTCCCTACAGAAGAATCTTTCAATTTCCAGCCTGAAAAGTCTTTAAGCTGATCAGTTTTGGGGTGTTAAGTGGAGAAGCATGGCTGGGAGTCCTAGCATTCAGTATGTAAACATTTAGTTAATTCCCTTCCTTCAGGCATGAAGACTTGCTTTAGTTATTAATAGAAATACTCTATTTTACTCTCTAATGAGTAAATCTCTAGTAGTCTCTCCTGACAGAGAAGAGGCATTTGCCTCGCTACTCAAAGTGAAACAATGAACTTGGGTTGCTTCTTCAACAGATTTTCAGCCATCTCGTTTAGTCCTACCTTAAACCCTTCTTGAAAGACCTATGCCTGCTCTTGAGCTTTGAGAGAATTCTACTCTATGAGTCGGGTTGCAGGCTTTAGAGTGAATTTCTTGGATCCTTTAAATCAGGATCATCTACCAGTCATCTGTCCCTTTCTAGTTTCTAAAACTGTTTTACTATAATCATTTAAGTACAGAGACTCACCCATCCCTCAGTTATTAACAGAAACTCTATTTTTTCCCCCAGTGGCGATTTATTCTTTTTAAATTCCTTTTTTAAAATTATTCCTTTACTTCCATTTCACTGAGATAGGGTAGACAGTGATATATGTCTGTGATCAATCTGCCTCTTTACCTTGATGCTGTCTTTAATCTTTATAAATAATCCTGAGAAGAATGCATTGCTGGAGAAGGAAATGGCAACCTACTCAAGCATTCTTGCCTGGGAAAGCCCATGGAACATGGCAGGCTACAGTCCCTTGGGTCACAAAAGAGCTGGACAGGACTTAGCAACTAAACAACAATAACAACATCCAACTGGTTCAGCAACACTTGTTGCAAAAACAATCCTCTCCATAAATTGCTTTGGTAACTTAGTTAAAAATCAATTGACCATATCTATATGGGTCTTTTACCAGACTTTCTATCCTAGTCCATAGAAATATTTGTCTAGCTTTATATTATAGTCTTATTCTCTGCAACTTTAAAATGAAATTTTAAAATAAAGTTTCCTTTCCTTAAAAAAAAAAAAAAAAAAAAGAATACATCACAACCTCCTTTTATAAATGGGGCCAGGTAGGGGAAGGGAGGGGAGAGTCAGATTAATTAACTTGCCCAAGATCAGTTAAATGGCAAACAATTATTCAGAGCTGGGTTTTGGAGCTAGTATTTAAAACCAGGTTTTCTAATTTTAAAGACTCTGCTCACCTTTTCATTTAGTTAACATGCTTCTTATTCCTTACCACACAATTTTACAGTTACTTGTGTTGATCATTATTCTACAACCACTGAATCTCTCAAATTAAAGCAAAAGGTCTTTGAGGGTCAGGAAGTTTGTATTTCAAAATGTCACTTGATGCAATTAAAATAATGTAGAATACCTACAAATCCTTCTATATTTTGCTGATAATCATGTGCTATGCTTTATCATAATTCTTACCACTTATACTGTAATGCCAAGTTTACCCTTGTATGTCACACTTATCTGGTAACCTCTGGAGTAAAATGACCATGTCTTTGTATTCCCAGTGTCTGTGCAAATAATAAATGGTAAATAACATTATTCAGGAAGGCTGGAAATGAAAAGGTGCTCACTAAATATGTGCTGAATGTACAACAATTTGAAAAATAAGGCTGACCTTATCAAGTTTCCATGTACTAGTACAGAGCTTTCGGTGTCAACTGCCATCTCCAAAGTAGCAGTTTTAATAAAGACAAAATGGTACAAATAAGATAGAAAATACTAAATGTTTATAAATTTGAGTACTGAAAGATTTGTGGTTACTATAATGTCAAGTAATTGTCTCACATTAAAATGATGTCTGAAAGATGATTCTAAATATATGATTCACATTCCTTTGCTTTTCTCAGAGGGAGTATTTCAAAATTTTCATTTTTAAAATTGAAAAATATTTAAGCATGCTAAATGGAATGAAAGTGACTAACGCTCAGTCATGTCTGACTCTGTCACCTCATGGACTGTACACCATGGCCAGAAGAGCCATGGAATTCTGTAAGCAAGGATACTGGAGTGGGTAACCATTCCCTTCTCCAGAGCATCTTCCCTCCAACACAGGGACCAAACCCAGGTCTCCTGCATTGCAGGCAGATTCTTTACCATCTGAGCCAGGAAAGAAGCCAAATGGAATAGTTTCTACTTATTCTGATTAATGAGATGGTAAACCTTTCACATGTGCCAAGTAAAATACATGCACTATCGTCAATTATATCTCAAAACTGAAAGAAAACAAAATTNAGCATCTTCCCTCCAACACAGGGACCAAACCCAGGTCTCCTGCATTGCAGGCAGATTCTTTACCATCTGAGCCAGGAAAGAAGCCAAATGGAATAGTTTCTACTTATTCTGATTAATGAGATGGTAAACCTTTCACATGTGCCAAGTAAAATACATGCACTATCGTCAATTATATCTCAAAACTGAAAGAAAACAAAATTTTTGTTAATGTAGTAAGATAAATGAGAGAAAAGCAAGAATCTGGAATGATTTAATTTAATGTAGGTTAAAATAAACTCTTCTGTAATTATAAAACAATTGTAATTTTTGACAGGTTTTCTATGACAAATAATATTGTAATGTCTGCATTTTATGTTGCAATATATATGAAGTGAAGTGGCTCAGTCATGTGCGACTCTCTGCGACCCCATGGTCTGTAGCCTACAGGCTCCTCTGTCCATGGGATTTTCCAGGAATGAATACTGGAGTGGGTTGCCGTTTCCTTCTCCAGGAGATCTTCCCAAGCCAGGGATTGAACCTGGGGCTCCCGCATCATAGGCCAATGCTTTACCATCTGAGCCACCAGGGAAGTCATATATATATATACACACATATATATGCATCCTAAGACTTTTACTGAAGCTTTATGTCATAAATAAAACCTTTCTTTAAAATCCAAATTTCTCCTCTTTGAAGGGAAAGAGCACCAACAATACCTTTCCTGTTTCACCTATTCTAAAACTGTCCAGTTTTTAGCCACACTACTTAATGGCTTATTTATTTTTACTGGGGAGACAGCTCCATAGGAACTTTGGAGCAAAACAAACCTAATGGCAGTCCAAGCCTTTTTAGCTACTGTTAGCTCTATGGCCTGAAGCAGGTCACAGCACCTCTCTAAGCCTAATTTATCTCGCCTATAAAATGGGGGTAAAATGCCAGTAGCAATCTCCAAGGCTTGTGGTGAAGAGGAAAAGTGACAACGCATGCACTAAAGTGTTTAGCAGACGGTGAAAGTTCAGTACCTGTTACTATAATGCCTAGCATCGAAAGCTCTAAGAACTTTACATATACTTGTATTTTCAATCTTCACAGCTCCACAGAAAGAGATACTACAAGCAAGAAAGTGAAGGTACAGAACTCTCACCAGGTGACTCAGTTGCTAAGATTTGACTCCAGTCTGGGCCTAGGGTCCTTACCATCAATCACTACCCTACATTCAACCACTACCCTATATTTAACCTGCTGAATTGACAAAATCTTGGGAAATGAAGAAAGGAGAGGTACGGATAGGACTAGTGAAGTCCAAAGGTTTTAGAGCTAATCTAGCTGTTTCCACCACACTAATTTAAGAAACACAGAAGACTCTATGAAGCTCCTAAGTTTAGCTTAGCAGGTTTTACATTTGGTGTCCTAGTCTGAAAGTTTCTACTATCAGTTTCATGCTGAGGGAGGAAGACTAAAAGAGGTAGGGGATGCAGGAAACCGGATCCGTGTTCTCAGCAAGCCCGGGAGCAGCACCATATGGCTGACTGACTTGAGTTTTTTTAAAAAGAGAAAGAACACCTTTTGACCAGGACTAAGACTTGGCCTTGCTCATTTGGAAATAAGACCCTAGAAGAAGAAAAGGGAGGTGTGAGCTGTCAGTTGGACAGCGGCGGGAAGCGCCTCACTTCTGACCACCTGGACACCGTGACCTCGCCCCTCTTCCGGCCCCGACCCGTCACGCAGGTCACCTGTAGGGGTTGGAATCCACCACCTCGGAGCTCATATTTTCAATGCGGGCCCGACCGCCTCCTCCGTCGCCGCTGCCCAGGGAGCGGCGACTTCTCTCCTGAGCCAGTTNCCAGTGTATGTTGGCAACTTGATCCCTGGCTTCTCTGCCTTTTCTAAATCCAGTTTGTACATATGGCAGTTTTCAGTTCACGTACTGTTGAAACCTAGCTAGAAGGATTTTGAGCATATTCTTGCTAATGTGAAATGAGTGCAATTATATGATAATTTGAACATTCTTTGGCATTGCCTTTCTTTGGAATTAGAATGAAAACTGACTGTTTCCAGTCCTGTGGCCACTGCTGAGTTTTCCAAGTTTGCTGGCATATTGAGTGCAGCACTTTAGCAGCATCAATTCCATCACCTCCACTAGCTTTGTTTGTAGTAATGCTTCCCACGGCCCACTTGACTTCACACTCCAGGGTGTCGGGCTCTAGGTGAATGACCACACCATCATGGTTATCTGGGTCATTAAGAACTTTTTTTATACAGTTCTGTGTATCCTTGCCACATTTTCTTAATCTTTTCTGTTTTTATTAGGTCCTTGCCATTTTTGTCCTTTATTGTGCCCATCTTTGCATGAAATGTTCCCTTGGATATCTCCAGTTTTCTTAAAGAGATCTCTAGTCTTACCCAGTTTATTGTTTTCCTCTATTTCTTTGCATTGTTCACTTAATACTTTCTTATCTCTCCTTGCTATTGTCTGGAACTCTGCATTCAGTTGGGTATGTCTTTCCCTTTCTCCTTTACCTTTCACTTCTCTTCTTTTCTCAGGTATTTGTAAGGCCTCCTCAGACAATCACTTTGCCTCCTTGCATTTCTTTTTCTTGGGAATGATTTTGTTCACCACCTCCTGTACAATGTTATGAACCTCCGTCTATAGTTCTTTAGGCACTCTGTCTACCAGATGTAGGCCCTTGAATCTATTTATCACCTCTACTGTATAATCATAAGGCATTTGATTTAGGTCATACCTGAATGGCCTAGTGGTTTTCCCTACTTTCTTCAATATAAGTCTGAATTTTACCACAAGGGGTTCCGGATCTGAGCCACAGTCAGCTCAAGGTCTTGTTTTTGCTGACTGTGTAGAACTTCTCCATTTTGACTGCAAAGAATTTAGTCAGTCTGATTTTGATATTGACCATCTGGTGATATTCATTTGTAGAGTCATCTCTTGTGTTGTTGGAAGAGGGTATTTGCTATGACCAGCGCATTCTCTTGGCAAAATTCTGTTAGCCTTTGTCCTTCTTCATGTTGTACTCCAAGGCCAAATTTGCCTGTTACTCCAGGTATCTCTTGACTTGCTACTTTTTGCACTCCAGTCCCCTATGATAAAAAGGACAAATGTCTGTAATTTTAATATGTTAAATAGTTATAATTTAATTAATATATTAATTGTAAATAGTATATTAAGAAGCTCAAATAATGATTTCTTAAACTGTCAGTGAACCGACTTCCCACAAATCAGAGTCCTTCAAACTTCATGACTCTGTGGAATGTGCTGTATTTTGTTTTGTTCAAGTCGGTTGATTTTTGCAGTCATGGATCCAGAAAAGACACCTGTGAAGAGATGAGCCACCACTTCCAGAGAATGCCCAGCAAAGCATCTATCATGATGCCTGTTCTCTGATACACTATGGTGGAGTTTTGGACCTTCTCCAGATTTTTCTTCTGATGTTAAATTCTTCCTTCTCAGCAATCTGATTCTTGGCCAGCCATTTGTTGCTTCCATTGCAGTTGTCAAGAATCTTCTGACTTCCTTTGATTCTGCCTTGACATCTCTTCTACCATGGCTCTGAATCCTAGTTTGGAGCAAGATTTTTGGGGATATTTTGCCTCTTCTCGTCTCTAGCTTTGTATTTTTAAGTCTTTTGAACTATATACTCAATATTTTCTATGCTTAAACACCATGATATTAGTCTTTTAGGCTTCTCTTTTCTCTATCTCTAATCCACAGCAAATACATTTGAAGAGATATTGCCATCAGTATCAAAAGTTACTGTTTCAAAGAATGCCATAGCAATGCCTGTGAGTTCAGTTGCCAAGCTAGTTGTTATCCTGTGTCATTGCTCACTCAATTCCATATACCTCAATGAGCATACCAAGCTGATTTTAAGAGTAGATATGAAGGTCTAAGTCTACTTGGTATTAACTGCTTGCTATGGTGCACTTGATCAGAATAGTCATGACTCCTATTAAAGAAAAGTGGTTTCAAAATTAAAGAAAAAGGAGTGATATCAAAGAACGGTAAATTCTGAATAACTTCAAATTTATCTCCAGACAAGAGACAAGATGACTACCTTCAGTTCAGTTCAGTTGCTCAGTCGTGTCCGACTCTTTGTGACCCCATGGACCATAGCACACCAGGCCTCCCTGTCCATCACCACTCCTGGAGTTTACTCAAACTCATCTCCATTGAGTCGGTGATGCCATCCAACCATCTCATCCTCTGTCATCCCCTTCTCCTCCTGCCTTCAATCTTTCCCAGCATCAGAGTCTTTTCAAATGAGTCAGCTCTTCACATCAGTTGGCCAAAGTATTGGAGTTTCAGATTCAACATCAGTCCTTCCAAAGAACACTCAGGACTGATTTCCTTTAGGCTTCCTACATAGCTGCAACCATATGTGACCTTTATCAGGATTGATGCTTTTTAAAAATTTCTTGCTATTGAAAAAAATCTTATAAGAATATCTACAAGCTTGGAAGCTTGGAGATGCAAATAGAGCCATCTACTAGGATTACATCATGGATCTGAGGCTAGCATGTTGTGAGAAAAGTATTAAAAAAAAAAACTTTTCTCCTTTTCTATAGACAAATTAACTTTCTAACTCTGTTACTCTGGAAACTTGGTAAGGTGGAGTATCAGCTGTGTTTCCAAGCAAGAGCACTTATGTTGAAAGTAACATCTATTTGATAAACTGCATCTGAACTGGAAGACCCGTAAATGTATCTGGTCAGATATTTTACATTTAACTAAAGTATCTGGTCAGATATTTTAGGCTTAACTTGGGGCTTTTCTACCTTTAGTCAGTTCTTAAAATTGGTCATGTCTCTTGTTAGAGGACTGCTACTGGAGATGATGGAGCCATCATGGTGTGGAGCATGAGGCTTCTAAGCCAGGGTGGCATCCACACTCATCCATTGTGGTCTCATCCCTTCAAACCTGAGCTATCACCATAGGGACACAGGAGTTATAAGGTAGATCCTAGACTGCTGCATGGACTTACTGTAAAGACCTTAGTAAAGAAACTCATCTGATGCTACCCCGCTGGCATACTTTATCTCTTGTCTTCCTGTGCTTCTAAGTAAAACCAATGCTAAGAGTCTTTGAGATTTCTTGTCTAGTCAAATGAGTCTACCAAATGAGTGCTCCTAACTGAACACTTAAATGCAAAGATTCCATCTTTGTAATTAAGGTTCGACAAATCAAAAGTGTCACATGTTTGGTTATAAATCAACCCATTTCTTTTAGTATTAAATGTCTTGTTCAAGTCCTAACAGTCTTGTTCAAGTCCTCAAATAGTTATGACCTTTGACTCATTGATGATTCTTATCATATTGATACCATCAGTGGATTCCATACTATATGGAGGCCTGATGGTTAGAGTGGTAAAATAACAGTGTTGGTGATGGTCTTCCCCTGCTGGGATTCTGCTTTTTTTTATCTTTTTTGTCTTTGTTAGAACCATGGACAGTGGATACTTGCTCAAAGGAGATGCTTTTAGTTTGGTGGGGTTTCGTTTGTTTGTGTGTTTGTCTGTTTAGATAAAATTCATGCTATGTTAAACTTAAAATTTTAACTATTTTAAGTGTATAATTTAGTGGTTTTTATTAATTCACAATATTCTGCAGTCATCACCACTATCTAATTCCAGGAAATTTCCATCACCCTAAGAAACCCCTTATCTCACAGTTCCGCCTTCTGCCCATCCCCTGGAAACCAGTAATCTACTTTTTATCACCATGGATTTACATATTCTGAACATTTCATAGAAATGGAATCATATAATATGTGACCTTTGGTGATTGTTTTTTTTTTTTTTCACTTAGAAATGTTTTCAGAGCCAATCCATGTTTTAGCATGTATCCAAATTCCATTCCTTTTATGGCTAAGTAATATTCCATTATATGAATATATCATATTTGTTTATCCATTCATCTGTTGGTGAACATTTAGATTGTTTCTACTTTTTGGTTGTTGAAAATAGAGCTGCTATGAATATTCATGTACAATTTTTTGTTTGAATGTGTTTTCAGTTCTCTTAGGTATATATATGTTACAGTGAAATTGCTGGGTCATATGGTAACTATATATTTAATAAAAAGCTTTTAGTTTTCCTTTTATATTTCACCTTGGTCATTTACCATCACAAAACACCAGTACTTCATAAGTGATTGCGTTATCAGAAATGCATCCAAACAGACATTTGGCATTAAAAAATGTCTTTGTAAAGTTCATTGCAACTTGACTCTTTGGAGCATCACAGATAAATTGTCCCGTGTCAAGATAGACAACACAGGGGCTTCCTTGGTGGCTCATTGGTAAAGAATCCACCTGCCAATGCAGGAGACATGCGTTTGATCCCTGATCTAGGAAGATCCCACGTGTCACAGAGTAACTAAGCCCGTGAGCCACAGCTACTGAGCCTGGTCGCTAAAGCCTGGGAACCGCAACTACCGATTGCACTGCAACTACTGAAGACCGTGGGCCTAGAGCCTGTGCTCTGCAACAGGAGAAGCCACCTCAACAGGAAGCGCATGTACCACAACTAGAGGATAGCCCCCGCTCCCCACAGCTAGAGACAAGCTCCCACAGTGATGAAAACCCAGCGCAGCCAAAAGTAAACAAGTGAATTTATATTTCAAAAAGATTAACAATACAGCTTGATGTTGTCCCATTTGCTGACATTGTGGCAATGATCTTCACTTTCCTATGCTTAAAGGTGCTCACCCAGGATTAGATGCTGGAGAGGATGGGTCTTGCTTATCTGAGTAAGAAGTAGACACTGCACGTGCTGCTGCATTCAATCCGCTTTTGTTCTTTGCAGATGGAGGCTGGAACCCTAGGGTAAAACTTCAGAGAAAAATGTTTTTTAACTTTCTCTTATTACCTATTACCTCAGGGATTCATGTTTCTGATTTTTTAGTTCAGAGTCTCTCTTTCATGCTATTGAATTCTTTAAAAGTTGGGTAAATGAAGGTATAGATTAAATAATTTTGGCAGCTGGAGTGTATTTTCTTAGCCCGTGTGAGAATTTCTGTCCACAGAGCAGGGAAAGTCAGTGCCCTGGTGTCTGTGAGTTTCCGACACTATTGCACTTCCCGGCCCAAATATCTACTCTAGGACCTTGCTTATCAGAATTCCCATTTCAGAGAGCTGTACTCGGAGTTCTCTCTCCAATCACAGATGAGGGAACAGCTGTTCCAGCATCCTTTAATTAATTTGCTGACAAATCCCCTACAGTCTCTTCTCCCAGCCTTTCTTTACTTAGATCTAGACATTTTTCTAGGGATACTTATAAAACTCATGATTTGCAGGCAGGAAGTAAGATCTTGTCTTCTACCTGTGTGGATTATAGATTTTCCAGCTGCCACTGTTTTACCGTCTGCTATATATAATCCAAAAATGAATGTTCTCAGCCGCTGGTAGCACCCGTCTTGGCTTTCTAGCATTGAAGTGGATTTATTTTCATTTTGTGTTTTCTTCTGAAATTTCAGCAGAATGTGGGAGAAAAAGAAAAATATATCTTTGTTATTGGCCTTTTCTCTATTCTTATCTAGATCAGGACAGTCCAATCCAACCTTTCATCTCCAGAAAGGCTTTCAAGCATATGTACTCAGAAAAAAACCACCTGGTTTACTTCTTCCTAAAGCACATCAGGTATGATATACAAATGCAATGTTAAATTCCTTGTTGACTAATAAATGTATTTTATACTCACAAAACAATTTAAATTTCTTTTAAAAATACTCTCACATTTGTTAAATATAGAGAATGCATTTTATTTCTTAGATGAAAATTTCACTTGAATTGTATTCCCACCACCTTTTTGTTTTTATCATGGATTTGAGTTTGAAATATAAGGCTGTGTTTAAGCTGGTAATCTTGAGCACTATCCAGTCCTCTTGTGGATTTGATTCCTTTGTATATAGTTAGCTAGAAATATAGTCACCTGATGAATATTTTCAGAGCTGCTCATTTATAGATGTTTTGTACTTTGATTAAATTATGTTTTAAAAGGTACATTATTATATCTTATAACAATATCTACTCACTGAATACGTTAATATATTTGATGTAATAATCCTCTGATCTTTTGGTGATAAAAATAAATGTTTGAATAATCATAATATGCTGTAGGACTGGGAGGCCTGGTGTGCTGCGATTCATGGGGTTGCAAAGAGTCGGACACGACTGAGCGACTGAACTGAACTGAACATGCTGTAAATATTAGACAATGAGACTTATAAAAGATTTTTGTTAAAAACTGATTCTTTTCAGAAAATGTATTATCTATGGATTTTTAGAGAAAAGAACATTAAAATCATGATGCATATTTTGGATATTATTATAATCAT
Organism: Neotragus moschatus; assembly: GCA_006410615.1. Lineage (NCBI taxonomy): Eukaryota > Metazoa > Chordata > Mammalia > Artiodactyla > Bovidae > Neotragus > Neotragus moschatus. Next base: position 97,528 of record SJYA01000190.1, read on the forward strand.
GTATAACAGATTGCTTCCCAACCCAAACTAACTGGAGATGGGCCACTGAAAGGTGGGTTTAATATCACAGTAATGGAAAAATGCAGATTCTGACTATGATGTTCCCAGAAAATGAAGTGACCTGCATGCTTAAGATCGAAAAAGTTCAGTAACTTTTCTTAAGCTTCAACAAGGCATGGATGAAAGAGAATCCCCACCTGCAGGGAGAGATTTATGCCCCAGTAAACAGCTGGATTTGTCTCTCTTCTTGATAATACCCTGGATATCTAGAAGACCTCAGAACATAACATAATGCTTTCAGCCCAAAGACCTAAAGTACTTTTGTTTCCCCTCCTTTCATTTTTCCCAGATCTGCATTGGAAAAAAGCAGTGTTCCCACATGACATCTACTTTATGAGCAGCCTCCACCGCCCCATGCCACTCCTATTTCACAGCACCAGAAAGCTGCTTTTTATAGCTATTGGCATCTCTGACTGCTCTTACCTTGGTTATTGGTTTAGTCACTTCCCTGCTCTAGTTCTTGCAGCAGTGGCCGCTTTATCCCTCTGATCAAAGTGAACTGCATGGTTTCTTCTCCTTAGAAGTGATCAGCCTGAGTCTGGGGAAAGGGACTTTACAGGCAGATTAGTTGGCATCAGTGTTCTGCTATAAGCTGTGTCCCTGGGTTCTGAGTGATAAACGTGTACATCTTTCCTGGTTGAGGAAGGCCTTTTCTTCACCTATCTTAGCTGAGCTTCTGTGGCAGTACCAAGTTGCTTCTCATTGTCTTCTTACCCAGTAGTTATCTTGAGCTCCATAGCAGCCCTGGGTACCAGGAAGAATCCCCACACCACTGCTTTGAAAACAAGTACCTCCATTGATCTCGAGAAGGAGTGGGTCATTTCCTTTCTACCAGCACCCACAGGCTTCCACCAGTACCCTGTAGTTGACTGTGCCCAGAGCGTTAAAATAGAGACTTTCCTGAGCCCCATGGTAGACTGGAGAGGGATTGGTGGTGGGGAGCAAGAGCAAGAGTGAGTCAGCAAGCAGGGACTGATAAGAAAAAAATTTGTTTTGCTTTTTTTTAATATCTGCAAAAGTTTATGGTCAGAAACTGATAAGAAAAAAATTTGTTTTGCTTTTTTTTAATATCTGCAAAAGTTTATGGTCATATTATCAGTCGGATTAAGCCCCACACATAAACCTGTCCTTTTAGCCTAATTAGCAATTCTTGTTGTGGTTTTTATTTTAGTTGCTAAGTTCTGTCTGACTCTTTTGCAAGTGCCAGCCTAATTTATAATTGTAATAATCGCACTAAGACTACTTTTATGGACAATACCAAGGAAATTATTATCCTCTGGGTTATATTGTTTGTCACATTTGTTGATACTGTTTTAAAATTAATTTCTAGCCTTAATTTTAGCTCACAAGTAATTATTAAATTTCTGTATTTCTGATTTTTAATTATCTATCCTCTTATTTAGATTGATAGAGAATTTAAAGTCCAGAAAGCCTTGTTTTCAGTTGGATTCCCCGTTCCCAAACCTTTATTGTACTGCAGTGATCCGTCTGTCATCGGAACAGAATTTTATGTGATGGAACATGTACAGGTAAATTAACACTTAACTGTACTTTGTTGCTTTTATTTTTAGTTGTGAAATTACATGTTAATAAATGATAGTTTATCAGGCAGCATTTTAGGTAGTTTGTTTGCAAGGACTTAAACTTTTTTTCTTTTTATTAAAGCAACAGAAATGTATCCTCTCATTTCCAGAGGCTAGATGTTTGAAACCAAGGTATCATCAGGATCGGTTCTTTATGGAAGTTTTTATTTTTGTTTTGCTTTTTAAATTATTTTTTATTGAGATACAGTTAATGTACAGTATTATATGTTCCAGATGTATTTCATAGTGATTCACAATTTGTAAAGGTTACTCCACTTAGTTATTTTATTTATTTATTTATTTATTTTGCTCTAGTCAGTGTTTTATTATTATNTCATCAGGATTGGTTCTTTATGGAAGTTTTTATTTTTGTTTTGCTTTTTAAATTATTTTTTATTGAGATACAGTTAATGTACAGTATTATATGTTCCAGATGTATTTCATAGTGATTCACAATTTGTAAAGGTTACTCCACTTAGTTATTTTATTTATTTATTTATTTATTTTGCTCTAGTCAGTGTTTTATTATTTTTTTATTATTTTATTTTATTCTTTTTTTTTCTTTACAATACTGTATTGGTTTTGCCATACATCAACATGAATCCACCATGTGTGTACATAAGTGCCTGCTCCTGAACCCCTCTCCCACCTCCCTCCCCATACCATCCCTCTGGGTTATCCTAGTGCACTAGCCTAAAGCATCCTGTATCCTGCATCGAACCTAGACTGGAGATTCATTTCTTATATGATATTATACATGTTTCAATGCCATTCTTCCTAATCATCCCACCCTCTCCCTCTCCCACAGAGTCAAAAATTCTGTTCTGTATATCTGTGTCTCTTTTGCTGTCTCACATACAGGATTATCATTACCATCTTTCTAAATTCCACATATATGTGTTAGTTTACTGTACTGGTGTTTTTCTTTCTGGCTTACTTCACTCTGTATAATCAGCTCCAGTTTCATCCAGCTCATTAGAACTGATTCAAATGTATTCTTTTTAATGGCTGAGTAATACTCCATTGTGTATATGTACAACAGCTCTCTTATACATTTATCTGCTGATGGACATCTAGGTTATTTCCACATCCTGGCTATTATAAACAGTGCTGCGATGAACATTGGGGTACA
>SJYA01000190.1:103991-327287 GCA_006410615.1 Neotragus moschatus
AGTGTTTCATATTGTCCTGGAGGTCTCTGAGATTGTCCTCATTTCTTTTAATTCGTTTTTCTTTTTTCCTCTCTGATTCATTTATTTCTACCATTCTATCTTTTATTTCACTAATCCTATCTTCTGCCTCTGTTTTTCTACTATCTGTTGCCTCCAGAATGTTTCTGATCTCATTTATTGCATTATTCATTATATATTGATCCTTTTTTTATTTCTTCTAGGTCCTTGTTAAACCGTTCTTGCATCTTCTCAATCCTCATCTCCAGATTATTTATCTGTGCTTCCATTTTGATTTCAAGATTTTAGATCATTTTCACTATCAATATTCTGAATTCTTTCTCAGGTAGATTCCCTATCTCTTCCTCTTTGGTTTGGTTTGGTGGGCCTTTCTCCTGTTCCTTTACCTGCTCTGTCTCTTCCTATTCCTCTGTCTCTTCATCTTGGTTATATTGCTGCATTTGTTGTGGCCTTTCTATATTCTGGGAATTTGCGGAGTTCTCTTTATTATGGAATTTCCTCCCTGTAGGCGGTTTTATACCAGTGTCTTGTCAATGTTTCTTGGTTGGGGAGGCCTGTTTTGGAGTTCTGGTGGGTGGACCTGGATTTCTTGTCTCTTGAGCATGGGGTATCTCTTCACGGCTGCCCCAGCAAAGCGCAGCCTCCACTCCCCACCCTCGAGGAAGGCCATCTCCTCACCACCGCCCCTCCTGACACTCAACGTGGGACAGCTCCTCCAGGCCCTCCTGCATCAGCACAGCCAGTGCTACTTGGACACGGGTTGATATTCCTGGTCCCTGACCCTGACCTCGGATGCGGGGTGGCTCCTTCCGGCTGTTCCTGTGCTGTCGCAGCCTGGCACTCTTGGCCACTGCCCCTGACCTTGGACGTGGGGTAACTCCTCTCAGCTGCGCTGAGTGTGCCAGTCGTCATAGCCACCCGTGCTGAGTGCTAATCAATCAGTGGCTCTTCTCAGCCCCTGACCAAACCTCAGAGGTAGGTGGCTCCTCCCGGCCCCCAACCATGGCCTCAGATGTGGGTGGCTCTTCCCGGCCTCCAACCCTGGCCCTGGACGTGGGGTGGCTCCTCCCAGCCCCTGACCCTGGCCTCGGGCACGGGGTGGCTCCTCCCAGCCACCGCCCCTGACCTTGGACGTGGGGTGGCTCTTCCCGGCCCCCAACCCGGACGTCGGATGCAGGGTGGCTCCTCGTCGTAGCCTGGCACTCTCGGCCACTGACCCTGACCCCAGAAGTGGGGTGGCTCCTCTCAGCTGTTCCTGCGCCATCGCAGCCTGGCACTCTCGGCTGCTGTCTCTGCCCTCCCACATGGGGTAGCTCCTCTCGGCTGCACTAGTGCGCCAGCCCACCTGGCCGTCACTGCCACTTGCGCTGAGTGCTGCTTGTATATTCTTTAGATTAGTTGTTTTTCAGTTTCTTCATTTGCTATTATTTTCTCCCATTCCGAAGGCTGTCTTTTCACCTTGCTCATAGTTTCCTTTGTTGTGCAGAAGCTTTTAATTTTAATTAGGTCCCATTTGTTTATTTTTGCTTTTATTTTCAGTATTCTAGGAGGTGGATCCTAAAGGATCGTGCTGTGATTTATGTTGGAGAGTGTTTTGTCTATGTTCTCCTCTAGGAGTTTTATAGTTTCTTGTCTTATGTTTAGATTTTTAATCCATTTCGAGTTTGTGTATGGTGTTAGAAAGTGGTCTAGTTTCATTCTTTTACAAGTGGCTGACCAGTTTTCCCAGCACCACTTGTTAAAGAGATTGTCTGTAATCCACTGTATATTCTTGCCTCCTTTGTCGAAGATAAGGTGTCCATAGGTGTGTGGATTTATCTCCAGGCTTTCTATTTTGTTCCATTGATCTATATTTCTGTCTTTGTGCCAGTACCATACTGTTTTGATGAGTGTGGCTTTGTAGTAGAGCCTGAAGTCAGGCAGGTTGATTCCTCCAGTTCCATTCTTCTTTCTCAAGATTGCTTTGGCTATTCGAGGTTTTTTGTATTTCCATACAAATTGTGAAATTATTTGTTCTAGCTCTGTGAAAAATACCGCTGGTAGCTTGATAGGGATTGCATTGAATCTGTAGATTGCTTTGGGAAGTATACTCATTTTCACTATATTGATTCTTCCAATCCATGAACATGGTATATTTCTCCATCTATTAGTGTCCTCTTTGATGTCTTTCATCAGTGTTTTATAGTTTTCTATATATAGGTCTTTAGTTTCTTTAGGTAGATATATTCCTAAGTATTCTTTTCATTGCAATGGTGAATGGAATTGTTCCCTTAATTTTTTTTTCTAGTTTCTCATTATTAGTGTATAGGAATGCAAGGGATTTCTGTGTGTTGATTTTATATCCTGCAACTTTACTATATTCATTGATTAGCTCTAGTAATTTTCTGGTGGAGTCTTTAGGGTTTACTATGTAGAGGATCCTGTCATCTGCAAACAGTGAGAGTTTTACTTCTTCTTTTCCAATCTGGATTCCTTGTATTTCTTTTTCTGCTCTGATTGCTGTGGCCAAAACTTCCAGAACTATGTTAAATAGTAGCAGTGAAAGTGGGCAAGACTGTAACAGCATTTCATTGTGACTTTAATTTGCATTTACCTAATGACTAGCGATGCTGTGCATCTTCTCATGTCCTTCTTTGTGTATTGTCTTTGGTGACGTGTACAGGTGTTCAAGTCTTTGTCCATTCTCTAATAATTATTATTGAAAAAGTTTTTGGAAGGTAAAAATGAATGCAAAATGAAAGTGCTTCATTTCCTTTACATTCAGGACCACTATACAGCATAATGGAGCACTCCTAGCCCACAAGTAACTTTCCAACTTAGTGACATTTTGTAGGAATGTTAAGAATGTGAAGTTGCTCAGTTATGTCTGACTCTTGGCGACCCCATTGACTGTAGCCTGCCAGGCTGCTCTGTCCATGGGATTTTACAGGCAAGAATATTGGAGTGAGTTGCCATTTCCTTCTGCATGGGAATCATCCCGACGCAGGTGTCAAAATGGTTCTCCCACTCTGCAGGCAGACTCCTTACTGTCTGAGCCACCAGGGAAGTGCTGATGATAAAGACAACAATGAATGAAATCGATGTCTTATGAGTTTAAGAGGACAATTAATTCAAATATTTGTTGATTTTGTTTTGTTCAGCTTGCTTTTATGTTTCCCACCATCAGAACTGTGTGGTTTTTAATTTTTTCTTTGGGTGATGGAACATTTTCCGAGTCTTCTAGAAAACCCACTGGCGTGGTGTTGTGCTGGCGCCCCAGAGCATCTGAACTGGGAAATAGGCTCTGTGAGCGTGTAGATCATAACCTATATCAGTTCAGTTCAGTTCAGTCCAGTCACTCAGTCGTGTCCGACTCTTTGCAACCCCATGAATCGCAGCATGCCAGGCCTCCCTGTCCATCACCAACTCCCAGAGTTCACTCAGACTCATGTCCATCGAGTCAGTGATGCCATCCAGCCATCTCATCCTCTGTCGTCCCCTTCTCCTCCTGCCCCCAATCCCTCCGAGCATTAGAGTATTTTCCAATGAGTCAACTCTTCGTATGAGGTAGCCAAAGTCCTGGGGTTTCAGCTTTATCATCATTCCTTCCAAAGAACACTCAGGACTGATCTCCTTCAGAATGGACTGATTGGATCTCCTTGCAGTCCAAGGGACTCTCAAGAGTCTTCTCCAACACCACAGTTCAGAAGTATCAATTCTTTGGTGCTCAGCTTTCTTCACAGTCCAACTCTCACATCCATACATGATCACTGGAAAAACCATAGGCTTGACTAGACGGACCTTTGTTGGCAAAGTAATGTCTCTGCTTTTGAATATGGTATCTAGGTTTGTCATAACTTTCCTTCCAAGGAGTAAGCATCTTTTAATTTCATGGCTGCAATCATCATGTGCAGTGATTTTGGAGCCCAGAAAAATAAAGTCTGACACTGTTTCCACTGTTTCCCCATCTATTTGCCATGAAGTGATGGGACCAGATGCCATGATCTTCATTTTCTGAATGTTGAGCTTCAAGCCAACTTTTTCACTCTCCACTTTCACTTTCATCAAGAGGCTTTTTAGTTCCTCTTCACTTTCTGCCATAAGGGTGGTGTCATCTGCATATCTTAGGATATTGGTATTTCTCCCAGAAATCTTGATTCCAGGTTGTGCTTCCTCCATTCTAGCGTTTCTCTGGATGTAATCTGTATATAAGTTAAATAAGCAGGGTGACAATGTACAACCTTGACGTACTCCTTTTCCTATTTGGAGCCAGTCTGTTGTTCCATGTCCAGTTCTAACTGTTGCTTCCTGACCTGCATATAGGTTTCTCAAGAGGCGAGTCAGGTGGTCTGGTATTCCCATCTCTTTCAGAATTTTCCACAGTTTATTGTGATCCACACAGTCAAAGGCTTTGGCATAGTCGATAAAGCAGAAATAGATGTTTTTTCTGGAATTCTCTTGCTTTTTCTATGATCCAGCATAGTGCGGCTGAAAGGTCAACCTATAGCCATGGTGTATGGATGTGAGAGTTGGACTATAAAGATAGCTGAGTGGTGAAGAATTGATGCTTTTGACCTGTGGTGTTGGAGAAGACCCTTGAGAGTCCCTTGGACTGCAAGGAGTCCAACCAGTCAGTCCTAAAAGAAATCAGTCCTGAATATTCATTGGAAGGAATGATGCTGAAGCTGAAACTCCAGTACTTTGGCCACTTAATGTGAAGAACTCACTCATTGGAAAAGACCCTGATGCTAAGAAAGATTGAAGGCGGGAGGAGAAGGGTACAACAAAGGATAAGAAGGTTGGTTGACATCACCGACTGGATGGACATGAGTTTGAGCAAGCTCTGGTGATTGGTGATGAATTGGGAAGTCTGGCATGCTGTAGTCCTTCGGGTCACAAAGAGTTGCACTCGACTGAGCGACTGAACTGAACTTAAATGAACAGCCATGATGACCCCCCACTTCCCGCACTCTTCTCACAGTTGTCCTGTCTCCATGAGACCCAACGTCTGACTAGAAGCAAAAGTCTTTCCTTCCCAGTACAGCATTCCTTTCACACTCCTTTCTGTCTTTGTGCCTGATGTTCCCGCTTCGTTTTTTATTTACTTTCTAAACTACCTACACGTCATCAGTATATGAGAAACCACACAAATTTGGAGTGAACAGTCAGATAAGTTTTGATATACGATTACATCTATTAAATGATCATTTAAAAATAATTGCTTAAAATAGTAACTTGATAGATAACATATAAATAATATAACGTTAAAATAACTGCAATCTCAAGAAGATTTGCTATACTGTTACCCAGAACTTGTCTGCTTTTTGTCCCCAGTTTCTCCAGTTGTCAGTCTTTTCCCCCCCACTTTTTCAAGTTGCTCCTTCTCTCATTTTATATATATATATACATATACATACACACACACACAGACACACACACACACACATATACATACATACATATAATAAGGAAAGTTCAGATATAATACCCCTTAATCCCTAAATACTTTTACTATGTATTTCCTAAGAACAAGAGTATTCTAAAACCTATAATAAATTTATCAAATACAGAAAATTAATCATTGGCACAGTTTTGTTTTCTTTTCTTTTTTTAGTTTGTTTTGCTTTACAATACTGTATTTGTTTTGCTATACATTGACATGAATCTGCCACGAGTGTACATGAGCTCCCAATCCTGACCCCCCCTCCCCCCTCCCACCCCACATCATCTCTCTGGATCATCCCTGTGCACCAGTCCCAAGCATCCTGCATTGAACCTAGACTGGCGATTTGTTTCACTTATGATATCATACATGTTACAATGGAACTCTCTCAAATCATCCCACCTTCTCCCTCTCCCACAGAGTCCAAAAGGCTGTTCTGTACATCTGTTTCTCTTTTGCTGTCTCGCATAGAGGTTTATCATTACCATCTTTCTAAATTCCATATATATGTGTTAGTATACTGTATTGGTATTTTTGTTTCTGGGTTACTTCACTCTGTATAATCGGCTCCAGTTCCATCCACCTCATTAGAACTGATTCAAATGTATTCTTTTTGATGGCTGAGTAATACTCCATTCTGTATATGTACTAAAGTTTTCTTATCAATTCATCTGCAGATGGACATCTAGGTTGCTTCCATGTCCTGGCTATTATAAATAGTGTTGCAATGAACATTGGGGTACACGTGTCTCTTTCAATTCTGGTTTCCTCAGTGTGTATGCCCAGCAGTGGGATTGCTGGGTCATAAGGCAGTTCTATTTGCATTTTTTAAGGAATCTCCATACTGTTCTCCATAGTGGCTATACTAATTTGCATTCCCACCAACAGTGTAAGAGGGTTCCCTTTTCTCCACACCCTGTCCAGCATTTATTGCTTGTAGGCTTTTGGATCACAGCCATTCTGACTGGTGTAAAATGGTACCTCATTGTGGTTTTGATTTGCATTTCTCTGATAATGAGTGATGTTGAGCATCTTCTCATGTGTTTGTTAGCCATCCATATGTCTTCTTTGGAGAAATGTCTATTTGGTGGAAACTGGGAGAGCAGATCTTCATAAAGGGAGAACACATTAAGAGAAGGATGTAAGCAACAGAATCTTGGATCTGGACAACCAGAGCAATTGTGTTGGCCACGTGGAAGGNATTGTGGTTTTGATTTGCATTTCTCTGATAATGAGTGATGTTGAGCATCTTCTCATGTGTTTGTTAGCCATCCATATGTCTTCTTTGGAGAAATGTCTATTTGGTGGAAACTGGGAGAGCAGATCTTCATAAAGGGAGAACACATTAAGAGAAGGATGTAAGCAACAGAATCTTGGATCTGGACAACCAGAGCAATTGTGTTGGCCACGTGGAAGGAGATAGTGGAAAGGAAAAGATTAAAGAGATGGAGAAGCCTTGAGGCTACTGTAAAAATAAAACTGAAAACCAGAAGCAGGAGACTTAAGCCCAAATCCTGAGAACATCAGAGAACTCCTGCACCCAGGGAACAATAATTGATAGGAGCTCATCAAACGCCTCCATACCTACACTGAAACCAAGCACCACCCAAGNGGCTGGATGGCATTACCGACTCAATGGACATGAGTTTGAGTGAACTCTGGGAGTTGGTGATGGACAGGGCGGCCTGGAGTGGTGCAGTTCATGGGGTCACAAAGTGTCGGACATGACTGAGCAACTGAACTGAACTGAACTGTATCTGGTAGTAAAGTGTTTGTTAGTTATCATGAGAGCTGTTCTGTTCAGAGGATAGATACAAGTATGCCCTTGCTCAAGTTGGGAAAGCTTCCTATGATAGATATGTCTTGCACTGTATATTTAAGGAAGAATAAAATCTAGAGTGATAGGGAAAAGATGTTGAGCATTTCACATCAAAGGAATAGCAAGACCAGATATGTACGGGGCAGTTTCCCTTTGTACATATGTCTTTTTCAGGGGGCAGAAGGAAGAGAGACAGGAACTAAGGTTGAAAGAATACTCATTCTATACCAAGTCCCATGCTAGATGAGTTACAGACCCAATGTCTTTTAATCTTTGTAACAACCCTATTACATAGATATTAGTACCCTCATTTTACAGATGAGGCAACTGATGCTTGCAGGTATTAAGTAATGTACAAATAAGTGGCATAAACATAATTTAAACCCAGCTGTCTGTGATTCCAAAGATGAAGGTTTTTACTGTACTAAATTGAACAAAGTTACCTTAGAAAGTAGAGAGTGAGATAAGTAGGTAAATATTATTTCAATTGGTGGAGGACTTTGAGAATAGGTTGACTTAATTGCATTCATTCCAAGAAAAATAGGAAAAAACTTTGCCTTTTCATGTCTGTAATTTATTTCAGAGATTCTTTAGAAGATTCTATGGGTAATAAAAAAAAAAAGGAGATTAAAATGAGAAATAAAAGTCTCCCTTTTTTTTCTAATCCCCACATAACATTTTTCAGAAACTACTTGTTTCNATAGGTTGACTTAATTGCATTCATTCCAAGAAAAATAGGAAAAAACTTTGCCTTTTCATGTCTGTAATTTATTTCAGAGATTCTTTAGAAGATTCTATGGGTAATAAAAAAAAAAAGGAGATTAAAATGAGAAATAAAAGTCTCCCTTCTTTTTCTAATCCCCACATAACATTTTTCAGAAACTACTTGTTTCTTGTGACCCTTTCAGAAATTTTCTGTTTTTTTTCATATGTAGGTATGTGTTTGTTCTTTTTTTTTTTTTCCTTCTACAAAATAACTGCCACATAAAGGCTAGAACCTACACTTCTTGATTCCTATTGTTGTTGTTAAGTTGCGAGTCGTGTCCGACTCTTTGCGACCCCATGGACTGCAGCACACCAGGCCTCCCTGTCCCTCACCATCACCTGAAGTTTGCCCAAGTTCATATCCATTGCATTGATGATGCCATCCGGCCATCTCATTCTCTGACACCCTCTTCTCCTTCTGCCCTCAATGTTTCCCAGCATCAGGGACTTTTCCAATGAGTCAGCTGTTCGCATCAGGTGACCAAAGTACTAGAGCTTCAGCTTCAGCATCAGTCCTTCCAACAAGTGTTCAGGGTTGATTTCTCTTAAGATTGACTGGTTTGATCTCTCTGCTGTCCAAGGGACTTTCGGGAGTGTTCTCCAGCACCACAGTTTGAACGCATCAATTCTTTGGCATTCTGCCTTTTTTTACGGTCCAGCTCTCAAAACCATACCTGACCACTGGGAAGAACCTAGCCTTGATTATACAGACCTTTGTTGGCAGAGTAATGTCTCTGCTTTTCAACACACTGTTTAGGTTTGCATAGTTTTCCTGCCAAGAAGCAATCATCTTCTGGTTTCATGGCTGCAGTCACCATCCACAGTCATTTTAGAGCCCAGGAAGAGCAAATCTGTCACTACTTCCACCTTTTCCCCTTACTTAGTTTTAAGCTAGCTCTTTTACTCTCCTCCTTCACCCTTATCAAGAGGCTCTTTAGTTCCTCATCTATTTCTGCCATTAGAGTGGTATCATCTGCATATCTGAGGTTATTGATGTTTCTTCCACCTCTTGATTAGTAGGTCAGTGTTTTTTCCCCCTAGTAAAAGTCTAGGTAAGTAGAATGGAACTAGATGGAAGAGAAACTTAAGTGTTGAAGTTTTTAGGCCTATGTGAGTGTTTTAGACTAAGTGTCATAGGCATTATTCCTGAGTATCAAAGATTGAACCCAAATTTGATATAATTGAATTTTGTTTTAATTTAGAAATTGCTGAATCTTATGTTCTACTTTCAGCTCTGTCATTTTAAAAATTTATTTATCTTTAGGTATCAACCTGGACAAAGCAATATCAAGCTGCAGCTCATCAGGACATCCCTGCCATGAACCAGCTATCCGATTGGCTAATGAAAAACTTGCCAGATAATGACAATGAAGAAAATTTGATTCATGGAGATTTCAAACTAGATAACATAGTTTTCCACCCTAAAGAGGTATTGGAACCCCTGTTTACAATAAATTGAATATGTCTGACTTGGGATACAAGTACTAAGTAGATGTCCCCCTAGAGTGCTGAAAAAGCCCAAACCATCCCCATTCTTCCTCTACATTCAAGACTATCTTCACCACTCACAATTTTTGGAAATGAACCTTGTAGATTTTCTGGCATAGGTATCTTCTTATCTTTAAGGCCAGGTCTCATACTGGCCTTTACTCATAAAGTAGTAAACTGGTTTAAAATAATTTGGGAATTTACATACATGTTGCTATTTTCAGATGTTTTTCAACTACTCAATATATTTAGCTTGTCCATATTCTTGCTCCTTCTTCTGGTTCATTTTCATTTTTTTCCCCTATCTGTTGAAGAATTTTTAATTTGATTATTATTAGCTCAGAGAGGACAGAATTCCAAAAGATTCCTTTGAGGCTTCAAAAGAACATGTATGAAGTTAATGGAACCTTGCTCTGTATAAATGTACTGAGTGTAATTTTCATAAAGAGTACAAACAAATCAAAACTATAATCTTCCTCCACTAAGCATAGTGAGGCCTAGAATTGAAAGAGTGTGATGGGACTAAAGAAAGTACTTCAGTTCTCTCTTTACCTACATGCCTTTAGGCAGACATTTGGCCCTTAGTATTCTAACACTGATGTGAAAGATTTACAGTTCCTGCATCCTCCTCAGGGCAAGATTTTCTGGGTTCATTAGTTTTCTCAGAATGCTGAGATGTTGTAGGGCCAGAAGAGCTGTTCTAAATTCATGTGCTGAGCTTCTGGGTTTCATGTTCTTTTCCTGTAGGAAGAGGATGGGGGAAAATAGCATTAAAATTATATTGTTGTCATAATTCAAAGTAGTACTATATCTATTGAAAGTTCAAATATAAACACATATGAGCACGTTTACCATTAAAACAAAATTTTTCATAGAAAAGTCAGTTTGGGTATTTAATTTATGTATATGTAAGTATATGTATATGTGTGCATGTAACTTTTTGTTAATGGCATGAATGGATTTTGAATTCTAACTTTGTTAAATATAGAATATAAAAATGAAAGATCACTAATTTATAACATAGAAAAATTATAAAAGCTTATGCTTTAAAACTGGATCTGGTCTATATTTTATCTGTATCATTTGATTCATTAATATTTTTGGAGCCTGTCTTTGAATAGGTCACTGTTCTTTATGTTTTCTGTAGTTTTAATACTTTTCTTTCCATTACTTAATCAAGAAAGGAAAATTGCAGACCTAAATCACCTTGTTATGTGTTTTCTACCAAGATGTTTAAATATGCTAAAATTAAATATTAAATATACTGAAAGTAATGACAGACTACAGTAAGTTCCAAATAGTTATTTCCTTTTTATATTTAGTCTCATGTTAGAAAACCATTTCTTATAAAATTCATGTTACCAAACAAGGATCATATTTCTTAAGTTCTGTGGAGGCAATGCTAATTTGTAACATATGTCTTTTCAGTTTTAAATTTATATGTCTTTTATGTTTTAGGGTTATATAATAGCTAGTAAAATGTCTTCTACTTTATACCCAATAATCCCATAATTATTAGTGATATAAAATTTCATTAATTTCTGTCTCATATAAATATGGGTATCTAATTTTTTATGGAAGTACACACAGTTGGCAAATTACCAATCAACTAGCATTTATTTATTACCAACTATGTGCCCTGAAACATATAGTTAGAAGGAAAAACAGCTCTTAATGAGCTCAAAATACAGATGGAGAGAAAAGATAACTGTGGTAACAGCAGAGAACAATACATACTCAAGTGCTAAAGTATATCATACAATAAAGCGAAGACTAGTCAAAGAGGGAGAAGATATCCACTATAGTCTGACGTTCAAAACTATGAAACATTACAAATTAATTCTATATTATTCAATAAAATATTGAATAATAGTTTAAAATTTCATAAGTAAGTGGGTAATTAGACTATTTTTCTTTTTCATGAAGGCACTTCGCAAATTGAAATATCAGTCCCTGGATTATAACAAGTTTAGTATGTGTATGTTTGTGCTCAGCTATACATGTTCCTAAGAATATGATTGAAAGCTTTTTATTTTTCCTTTGAGGGTAAGGATTATATCTTTAATTTTTTTCTTACTTTTGTTTCTAAAGCCTATGTGGTAAATGTTGAGTAAATGGGGACCTTCTAGACTAAAACCTCCTATAAAGCAGTAAATGCATCTTGCTCATTTATACAACAGTTACATATTTCTGAATGAATCTATGCTAAAAGAACTGATTATAATTAATCACTAAGTAACAGTTTCCATCTCATTTATTTATGCTTAATTTTTGTTCTCCAGTAGTATGGCTGTCCCCACCTCTGTGCCTCCATTTTGATTGTAGCTTTTAATTTTGAAAATCTTTAAAGACTCACAAGAAGGTATAAAAATAGTACAGAGGGGGCTATGTATCCATCATCCACATTCCCCTAAGAGATCTCACACAACTATAGTAAATTATTATCAAAGCCAGGAAATTGATATTGTGTGCATTTTGAATTGGGGAGAAAAACAAAATCAGGGTTCTCAAGAAGCTAAAGTGAGGTAATTGATATGGAACTGATGCTGACCTTATTTTAATTCTTTTCTTCTTTTCCCCTCTGTTTTTCTTTTCTAATTTTCTAAGATATCCTATCAAGTTCTATTATTTAGAAAAAATTAGGACAAAGTAAAATCTTTACTCTTTGGTAAATATGTACTAAAACCTAAACAGTGGTATAGGGAATGGGATTATAGGAGGCTTATGAACTTACATTCGTGATGTTTAAGGTTTGATGTTTTATTCTTTTTTCCCCAAGCAATAGCTTACTTTAGTTTTGTCATCAGAAAACTCAGTAATTAAGGAATAAAACAAAAACAATTTTGAATGATAAATCATCCAGGAATGCATGTGGTAAGCCAGTAGAAAATTACTAAAGGGAATAAAAAAAACTGAACCATGTTACTCAGTTTCACAATCCCTAGTTATTTTCTAGTTACTGATATATAAAGTATTTGAAGCATATTTGAACAAGTGTTTCAGTAACAACATGCTCAAGGAAATGTTTAAACGAACTCCAGTTTTCCTGGAAAAGATTATTAACTTTCCAAATATAAATCAGCCATCTGGCAGAGAAATGTTTAAGATTTTGGAGTTTAGTATACATATTGCTGTTTCAGCTTGAAAGATAAATGTGTTTAACTAGGAACAGATAAACCCATAGGTGTTTCATCTGCCTTCAGTAATTAGTAGTCAGATGTATTTTAGATAAATATAAGTACACTGGTTCTTCTGAAGTCATCTGCCTTGCAGCATTTTATATATTGTCTTATGAAAAAAAAAGGTTTGATAAGCAAAGCACAATGTATTTTTAATGGTTTTTTTTCTTCTTAATTCCCCCATTATTTCTAAGATGTCAGTGTAGTTGGGGAAAAGTAAATAAAATTAAAGTTAATAAAATTTAATTTTATTGCTACAAAAGACATGGGGATGTGTTTTTCCCAATCTTTTTATTTTACAAATAGTTTTAGATACCCTTAATATGCTCTTTGGAAGAAGGCAATGGCACCCTACTCCAGTACTCTTGCCTGGAAAATCTCATGAACGGAGGAGCCTGGCAGGCTGCAGTCTGTGGGATCACAAAGAGTCGGACGCGACTGAGTGACTTCACTTTCACTTTTCACTTTCATACATTGGAGAAGGAAATGGCAACCCACTCCAGTGTTCTTGCCTGGAGAATCCCAGGGACGGCAGAGCCTGGTGGGCTGCCGTCTATGGGATCACACAGAGTCGGAAACGACTGAAGCGACTTAGCAGCAGCAGCAATATGCTCTTTGGTCATAAAACCAGGTTTTGAACACAGGCCTACTGACTTCATTCTATACTGTCCTGCTTCTCATCTCCTCTGGAACTGGTCAATTTTGGTAATCTAGAAACTTAAACCCTTGTCTTTGACCACATCCTCACTACCTTCTGGGCTTCCCCAGTGGCTCAGATGATAAAGAATCTGCCTGCTATGTGGGCCACCGAAGATCCTCTGGAGAAGGGAATGGCAACCCACTCCAATATTTTTGCCTAGAGAATTCCATGGACAGAGGAGCCTGGCAGGCTACAGTCTATGGGATCACAAAGAGTCAGACACAGCTGAGTGACTAACACTTTCACTTTTCCTTTCACTACCTTCCACTTCTCTTATTTATAACTCACCTGAGATGCTACAAATTTGATTGCTCTTACTTTAGAATTCATGAACCCCTTATGACTTCATCTGACTTCTCACCCTGCCTGGCCTATCTGGGCATGATCAGTCATTTAAAAAACTACCTTCTTTATTATCAATAAAAAAATAATTTTTTGACAATGAATGTGTGTGAAAATAATGTAAGAGTTACAAATTTTCCTGACCTTAGCTTACTTTTTATTCCAGAACCTTCTCAACTCTTGACTATATATATAATCTCCAACCCTCATCTTGATTTATCGTATTTTCGCTGCAGAATAAAGTCATAAAGTCAGATTAATAGGGTTTGGGACATATTTTTTGCTGCATAATTTTATCTAGTCTCTAATGTCTCTCTATAAAATCTGTGAAAAAATTTTAATCCCTTTTTCAAATCTTTTCTATTCTTCTCAACTGTCAAGTTGCTTTTTACATCTAGACTCTTATTCTCAGCATTTAGACTTGATTCATTTTTGTCTTTTTAGTCACTTTTCAGCATAAGCTGCTTTATAGGGACATTCCCTGGAAGTTCCCTTGATATTGCTGAAGATATTTCAGTCCTCTCCTTCATGCAGACTGCTGGGTGACATTTTTCCTAGGCCACTACCAAGAAAAGTTGTTACTTTCTAAAAATAAGTATAGTTGATGTACAGTATTATATATTGACTTCCCTCGTGGCTCAGACAGTAAAGCATCTGTATACAGTGCAGGAGACCTGGGTTTGATCCCTGCGTCAGGAAGTTCCCTGGAGAAGGAAAAGGCAACCCACTCCAGTACTCTTGCCTAGAAAATCCATGGACGGAGGACAGTATTATATATTACAGATGTATAGTATAGTGATTCATGATATTTAAATGTTATATTCAATTTATAGTCATTATAAAATATTGGCTATATTCCCTGTATTGTACAATGTGTCCTTATAGCTTATTTTATACATAATAGTTTGTACCTCTTAATTCCCTACCACTGTATTGCCCTCCCCCTTCCCCCCTCCCCATGGGTAACTAGTAGTTTCTTCTCTGAATCTATGAATCTGTTTCTTTTTTGTTATATTCATTAGTTTGTTTTATTTTGTAGATTCCACATATAAGTGGTATCAAGCAGCCTTTGTCTTTATCTGTCTGACTTCTTTTACTAAGCATAATACACTCCACGTCCATGTATGTTGTTGCAAATGGCAAACTCTCCTTCTTTTTAATGACTAAGTAGCATTCCATTGTGTATGTATAACACGTCCTCTATATGCATTCATCTGTTGGTAGACACTTAGGTTGCTTCCATATCTTGACCATTATAACTATAAATAGTGATGGTATGAACATTGGATTCACGTATCTTTTCAAATCTGTGTTTTTATTTTGTTTCAGATATGTACTCAGGAGTGGAATTGCTGAGTGATATGATAGTACTAGGGCTTCCCTAGTAGCTCAGTTGGTAAGGAATCAGCCTGCCATGCATGAGACCCTGGTTTGATCCCTGGATTGGGAAGATCCCCTGGATGAGGGCATGGAAACCCACTCCAGTATTCTTGCCTGGAGAATCTCCATGGACAGAGGAGCCTGGCAGGCTACAGTCCATAGGGTCACAAAGAGTCGGACACAACTGAGCAACTAAGCCCAGTACAGCACACATGATAGTACTATGTTTAGTTTTTTGAGAAACCTCCATACTGTTTTCAATAATATTGGGCTACAGGAATTTACATTCCCACCATTATATGAGGAGTTCAGTTTCTCTACAGTCTCACTAGCATTTGCCATTTATGTTCTCTTTTCTGATAGCCATTGTGACAGATGTGAAGTGATACCTCATTGTGGTTTTGATTTGCATTTTCCTGATGATTAGTGATGTTGATCATTGCGTGCCTGCTGGCCATCTGCATGTCCTCTTTAGAAAAAGATATATTCAGGTTTTGTGCCCAATTTAAATCATATTTTTAAAAAAGATTTAAATACTTCTCTTTGGTTGTTCTGGGTCTTAGTTGCAGCACGTGGGATCTTCAGTCCTTGCAGCATGCAAATTCTTTGTTGTGCCATGTGAGATCTAATTCCTTGACCAGGACTTGAACCTGGGCCCCCACCTCCAGGGAAGTACCTAATCAGCTTTTTTAAAAACTGTTGAGTTGTATGGGCTGTTTATATATTTTGGATATTAACCCCTTATTGGTCATATCTGTGCAAATATTTTCTCCCATTTAACAGATTGTCTTCTTATTTTGTTGATAGCTTCCTTTGCTGTGCAAAAGCTTTTAAGGTTAATTAGGTACCATTTGTTTGTTTTTGCTTTTATTTTCTTTGTCTTAGGAGACAGATCTAAAAAAAATATTGCTACAGTTTATATCACAGTGTGTTCTATGTATTTTCCTCTAGGAGTTTTGTTTCCAGGCTTATACTTAGGTCTTTAATACATTCTGAATTTATTTTTGTTTTTGTATGAGAAAATATTCTTATTTCCTTATTTTACATGTAGCTGTTCAGTTTTCTCAGCAGCAGTTGTTGAAGAGACTGTTTTTTCTCCATTGTATGTTCTTGCCTCCTTTCTCATAGATTAATTGAGTATGGGTTTATGTCTGCATTATCAATTCTGTCCCATTGATCTATGTGTGTATTTTTTGTGCCAATGCCGTACTGTTTTGAGGATATGATACTATAGCTTTGCAGTGTTGTCTGAAGACAGGAAGCAGGAGTCCTCTACCTCTGTTCTTCTTTCTCAAGATTGTGTTGGCTATTCCAGATCTTTTGTGTTTCCATAAAAATTTATTTTATTTTGGCCACACTGCACAGCTTGTGGTATCTTAGTTCCCTGACCAGGGATTGAATTCAGGCCTTCAGCGGTGAAAGCATGGAGTCCTAACCCTGAATTCCCTCCATGCAAATTTTAACATTATTTGTTCTATTACTGTGAAAAATACCAGTGGTATTTTGATAAGTATTGCACTGAATCTGTACCTTGCCTAGAGTGAAAGTGATAGTCACTCAGTCATGTCTGACTCTTTGTGATCCCATGGACTAGATAGCCCATGGAGTTCTGCAGGCCAGACTCTACAGTCCATGGAATTTTGCAGGCCAGAATACTGGAGTGGGTAGCCTTTTCCTTCTTAGGGGATCTTCTCAACCCAGAGATCATACCCACGTCTCCCGCACTGCAGGCAGTTTCTTTACCAGCTGAGCCACAAGGGAAGCCCACGAATACTGGAGTGGGTAGCCTATCCCTTCTCCAGCAGATCTTCCCAACCCAGGAATCAAACCGGGGTCTCCTGCATTGCAGGCAGATTCTTTAACAACTGAGCTATGAGGGAAACTCTCATAGTTAAATGAGATAAAGTGGTCATTTTAACAATATTAATTGTTCCAGTCTAAGAACATGGTACATCTTTTCATCTGTTTGTGTTACCTTCATTTTTTTCATCAGTTGCTTATCATTTTCCAACTGCAGGTCTTTTACCTCCTTAGATAGGTTTATTCCTAGGTATTTTGTTCTTTTTGGTGCAATAATAAATTTGATTATTTCCTTCTTTTTTTAAATACATTGTTTTTAATTTTATTTGTTTATTATTGGCTATGCTGGATCTTTACTGCAGTCGGTTATTTCTAGTTGCAGGGAGCAGAGGCTGCTTTCTAGTTGCAGGGCATGGCTTCTTATTGCAGTGGCTTCTCTTGTTGCAGAGCACAAGCTCTAGGGCATGTGAGTTTCAGTAGTTGTGTCATGTGGGCTCAGTATTTGCAGCTCGCAAGCCCTAGAGCACAGGCTCAATAGTTGTGGCACACAGGCTCAGCTGCTCTGCAGCATGTTGGATCCTGCTTGATCGGGGATTAAACTCATGTCTCCTGCATTGGCAGGCAGATTCTTTACCACTGAGCCACCAGGGATTTCTTTTTCTGATAGGTCATTGTTAGTGTATAGGAAAACAACAGATTTCTGTGTATTAATTTTATGTCTGCAGCTTTACCAAGCTTTACCAAATTCACTGGTGAGGTCATCTGCAGAGTGTGACAGTCTTCTTCCTTTTAAATTTAAATTCCTTTTGTTTATTTTGTCTGAATTCTATGACTAGGACTTCCAATACTATATTAAATAAAAATAATAAGAGTTGGCATCCCTGTGTTGTTCCTAATCACTGAGGAAATGCTTTCAGCTTTTCACTGTTTTAGTATGATGTTAACTGTCGGTTGTCATTAATGCCTGTCATTATGTGAAGATATGTTCCCTCTGTGACAACTTACTTCAGAAAAATGTCATAAATGAATGTTGCTGTTGTTCAATCACTAAGTCATGTCTGATTCTTTGCAACCCCGTGGACTATAGTATGCTTCCCTATCCTTCAGTATCTCCCAGAATTTTCTCAGACTCATGTACTTTGATTAGGTGATGCTATCCAGCCATCTCATTGCCTGTCACCTCCTTTTCCTTGTACCCTCAAACTTTCCCAGCATCAGAGCCTTTTCCAATGAGTTGGCTCTTTGCATCAGGTAGCCAAAGTTTTGGAGCTTCAGCTTCATCATCAGCCCTTCCAATGAATATTTCAGGGTTGATTTTCCTTAGGACTGACTGGCTTGATGTCCTTGCTATCCAAAGGACTCTCAAGAGTATTCTCCAGTGCCACAGTTCGAAAGCATCAATTCTTTGGCATTCAGCCCTCTTTTCGGTCCAACTTTCACATTTATACATAACTACTGGAAAAACCATAGCTTTGATTATATGAACCTTTATCAGCAATATGAAGTCTACTTTTTAATACACTGTCTAGATTTGTCATAGCTTTTCTTCTTTTAGTTTAATGGCTGTAGTCACTGTCAACAGTGAGTTTTGAGCCCAAGAAAAAAAAGTGTGCCCCCATTTCCACTTTTTCCCCATCTATTAGCCATGAAGTGATGGGACCAGATGCCATGATCTTAGTTTTTTGAATGCTGAATTTTTAAGCCAGTTTTTTCGCTGTCTTCCTTTACCTTCATCAAGAGGCTCTTTAATTCTGCTTCCATTTCTGCCATTAGCATAGTATCATCTATATATCTGAAAATGTTAATATTTCTTCTGGCAGTCTTGATTCTAGCCTGTGACTCTAGCCCAGCATTTTGTGTGATGTATTCTGCAGAGAAGTTAAATAAGCAGGGTGACAATATACAGCCTTGACACACTTCTTTCCCAATATGGAACCAGTCCATTTTTCCATTAAGGTTCTAACTGATGCTTCTTGACCTGCATACAGGTTTCTCAGGAGAAAGATAAGGTAGTCTGGTATTCCCAACTCTTTAAGAATTTCTGACGGTTTGTTGTGATCCACACAGATAAAGGCTTTAGCGTAGTCAATGAAACAGAAGTAGATGCTTTTCTGGAATCCCCTTGCTTTCTCTGTTTCCAGCAAATGTTGGCAATTTGATCTGTGGTTCTTTTGCCTTTTCTAAATCCAGCTTGTACATCTGGAAGTTATTGGTTCACATACCATTGAAGCCTAGCTTGAAGGATTTTGAACTTTGCCTTGCTATCATGTGAAATGAGAGCAGTTGTATGGTAGTCTGTCTGAACATTGTTTGGTACTGCCCTTCTTTGAAATTGGATTGAAAACTGACCTTTTTCCATCTTATGGCCACTGCTGAGTTTTCCAAATTAAATTTGCTGACATATTGAGTGCAGCACTTTAACAGCATCATCTTTTAGGATTTGAAAGAGCNATCATGTGAAATGAGAGCAATTGTATGGTAGTCTGTCTGAACATTGTTTGGTACTGCCCTTCTTTGAAATTGGATTGAAAACTGACCTTTTTCCATCTTATGGCCACTGCTGAGTTTTCCAAATTAAATTTGCTGACATATTGAGTGCAGCACTTTAACAGCATCATCTTTTAGGATTTGAAAGAGCTCATTTGGAATTCCATCACCTACACTAGCATGTACTAATGCTACTCAACTTCATATTCCAGTATGTCTGGCTCTAAGTAAGTAACTATACCATCATGTTTATCGAGGTCATTAAGACCTTTTTGTACAGTTCTTCTCTGTATTCTTGTCCCCCCTCTTTTTTATAATTTTAAATTTCTTTATATTCTGCTTGAAGGATACTTGCTTTACAGAGTTGTGGTGGTTTATGCCAAACATTCAGAAAAGGCAATGGCACCATACTCCAGTACTCTTGCCTGGAAAATCCCATGGACAGAGGAGCCTGGTAGGCTGCAGTCCATGGGGTCGCTAAGAGTTGGACANTTATGCCAAACATTCAGAAAAGGCAATGGCACCATACTCCAGTACTCTTGCCTGGAAAATCCCATGGACAGAGGAGCCTGGTAGGCTGCAGTCCATGGGGTCGCTAAGAGTTAGATACGACTGAGCAACTTCACTTTCACCTTTCACTTTCATGCACTGGAGAAGGAAATGGCAACCCACTCCAGTGTTCTTGCCTGGAGAATCCCAGGGACAAGGAAGCCTGGTGGGCTGCCGTCTATGGGGTCGCACAGAGTCGGACATGACTGAAGTGACTTAGCAGCAGCATACCAAGCATTAACATGAATCAGCCATAAGTATACATATGTCCCTTCCCTCTTGATCCTCCCTCCAATCTTCCTCCCCATCCCACCACTCTAGTTGTTACAGAATGCTGGTTTGAGTTCTCTGAGTCATACAGCAAATTCCCATTGGCTATGTGTTTTACATATGGTAATGTAACTTTCCATGTTACTATCTCCATATATCCCACCCTCTTCTTCTTCCTGCCACCCCCATGTCCAAAAGTCTGTTTTTTGTGTCTGTGTCTTGATTGCTGCTGCTGCTGCTAAGTCACTTCAGTCGTGTCTGACTGTGCAACCCCATAGATGGCAGCCCACCAGGCTCCCCCCATCCATGGGAATTTCCAGGCAAAAGTACTGGAGTGGGTTGCCATTGCCTTCTTCCTATGTCTTGATTGCTGCTCTGCAAATAATTTCATCAGTACCATCTTTCTAAATTCCATATATATGCCTTAATGTAAGGTATTTGTTTTTCTCTTTCTGGCTTATTTCACTCTTTATAATAGGCTCTGGATTCATCAACCTCATTAGAACTGACTCAGATGTGTTCCTTTTTATGGCTGAGTAATAGTCCATTGTGTATATGCACTATAACTTCTTTATCCATTCATCTGTTGATGGACATCTGGTTGCTTCCATGTCCCAGGTGTTGTAAATAGTGCTGCAGTGAGCTTTAGGGTACATGTGTCTTTTTCAATTTTGATTTCCTCAGGGTATATGCCTAGTACTGATATTGCTGGGTTGTATGGTCGAAGAAGGCAATGGCACCCCACTCCGGTACTCTTGGCCTGGAAAACCCCATGGATGGAGGAGCCTGGTGGGCTGCAGCCCATGGGGTCACTAAGAGTCAGACATGACTGAGCGACTTCGCTTTCACTTTTCACTTTCATGCATTAGAGAAGGAAATGGCATCCCACTCCAGTGTTCTNAACAAGTTTCACTTTCTTCACTAAATTGTAGAGCTAGGATTTAAATTCAGGTCTGTGTGGTTCCACAGACATTTTTCCTTAAAGCTACAATAATGTGTTCAAGTATATGACTGAAGTAAGGGAGTGCAAACACATACAAAGATACATAGGGGCATGAAACGCAATAATATGCATTGCCTAAATGAACTCTGCTGTTTTATCTGGCTTAGATAATCTTGGCTAAATTATTGCTGCAGTCTCCTCTTTGTCCCCCTACAATCTATTCAAAATATAGCAGCTAGTGACCTTAAAATACAAATCCTATTTAGTTACTCTTCCTGTACAGACCCTCCAATGAAGTGCCTCCTCCCATATCCCATCCCTCCTACCTAACTTGAAATAACCATAGTCATTGTTATCAGTTTGGTGTGTATTCTTTCAACTTTGAGTATTCATTTGCAACCTTTTTATTTAAATAGGATCATAGTACACATATTATTCTGCAGATTGCTTGTATTTTCAGTTGAATGCCCTATGTTCCTAACATAAAAATCTATATTCCCTTGATATATATTGTTACAAAGTAGAATGAGGAAAGCTGTTATTGATTCCAAATTATACAACTCTTTTATCATGTTGCTATATGATGATTGATTTTATATTCATAAAACAAGCAGCATCTTTTATAACAATTACTTTTTTGTATCTGCAGCATGAAATAACTTACTTTAAAAAATTACTGTTTCCATAGGAGTGAAATATTTGTCATGTTGCTAGATTCATTATTAGAGCATAGATTCTTAAATTATAAGTAATTGTTAGAATTTCTTCTTTGGTCATAGTTAACTTCCAGTCNTTGCTATATGATGATTGATTTTATATTCATAAAACAAGCAGCATCTTTTATAACAATTACTTTTTTGTATCTGCAGCATGAAATAACTTACTTTAAAAAATTACTGTTTCCATAGGAGTGAAATATTTGTCATGTTGCTAGATTCATTATTAGAGCATAGATTCTTAAATTATAAGTAATTGTTAGAATTTCTTCTTTGGTCATAGTTAACTTCCAGTCAAATATTTTCAACTGCTCTTGCCTCTGCTCTTTAGTAGACATGTTAAGGCTATGTAAAGTAAAATGAAGAACTGAGAGCCAATCATGGAATCAGAGGACTTGGCTTTACTCATCAAAGCTATTAAAATTAGTTATTTGATAAGTGAATTGTGCCACTTGGATAAAGACTGCAAACTACAGCTTCACATTTGCTTTTGATGGAAAATATGATTTTCAACATATTCTATTTCATTTATTTCCTTATTTTAGTTCTTTTGGATTTAATACATTAAAATCTTTTTATTTTTAATTACAGTCTCGAGTTATAGCTGTGCTTGATTGGGAGCTTTCAACCATTGGTCATCCTTTGTCAGACTTGGCTCATCTCTCCATGTTCTACTTTTGGCCAAGGACTGTTTCATTGGGAAATCAAAGCCATCATTTGCAAGAAAACATAGGTATGAAAACATAATGTTGCCTAAATTTCTATTAAGGTAAAATTGTCTTTATTTCTCTTCATAATTAACAAAAGATAATTTTATAATCTTAGATAACCAGCTTTTATTTGTTTCTTGAAATGTTTTTAAATCATCTTTATCAATTTTTTTAAAATGTGCCATTCCACTTTTAGTAATTTGTGACAAAATATAATAATTTCTATATAGTATTCTTTTGGAAATAAATACTTGGAGCATGTTTTGCTTTGTAGAAAATGGTTTTATATTCAAATTTATATCTAATATATTTAAAATTATTCACCCTGACATTCTTATTAAAGTTTATAGTATGTACTGTTTTTATAGGTATACCATCAATGGAAGAACTGATTTCAATATATTGCCACTGCAGGGGAATTAATTCTGATCTTCCTAACTGGAATTTCTTTCTTGCCCTTTCATATTTTAAAATGGCTGGAATAGCACAGGTAATTAATTTTTTAGCATGTGTTTCACTGTTACTTACTGATGTACTCTTGAAAATATTTTGGTTTTGAGGGGTGTTACGTTCTGTTTTTTTGGCCACATAGTCACTTGGCTTGTGGAATCTTAATTCCCTAACCAGAAATTGAACCCAGGCCCCTGGCAGTGGAAGCACAGAATCCTAACCACTGGACCAGAGAATTCCCTTATATTAATATCTTTAGATCAATTTATTTTCCACAATGACAAATACCAAACATGGATAAAATATAAATCCAGAGTTTACAGAATAGGAATTTGGCAAGGGAAAAAGTCGAGTAGCAAATGTGGTATAATAGACCAAAAAGATGGAGGAAAGGAGAGAGAAAGACATAATGGCAAAAAGAAGAAAAGCATGTGAAAATTCATTATTTCCTAAATATCAGTATAAGAAAGAACTAAGCTCCTAATGTGATATCTGATTCAGATTGTAAAGCCATTTATTAATCAGGGCTGATGGTGATGAAAGAATTATCATTATATTTCCCAAAGCCTAGCACAGTACCTAGTGTACAGAAAAGCCTCTTAATTATGTTTTTGAGTGAAGATAAGCAAAATGGTCTATTTTCCTAATAATATGACAAATTTTGAGAGAAAGTTGAACATAGTACAGTTTTTTTTTTAATTTACAGTTTAAACAAATGCATTCTTCATTATACTACCTCATTAAACTAATTCTTCATTAACCTAAGTTTGAATCTTTATTCAAGAAATTAAGATGCTTCATCACTGGCAAGGGGTTAAGATTTATAGGAAGAACAAGTAAATAAAAGATTTTAGAAACAAAAGGAATGGGAAAAAAAAGATTAAGGAAAACTATGGTTATTTTCCCCTATCCTCAGAGTCCATGCTGTCCTCCAATACCTGAAATATCTTGTAAGAAATTGTTGTGTTACATCTCATCTTGTAGTTTAGAATCATATTAATCATATTAATTAATCTTGTTTCTTAGATGGATTTCTCACAATAAGGTTTATGGTATGTTTCTGTATTTGTCAGTTTCCACAAAAAAGATAACAAATAGGCTTTCAAATTAAAATGGATTTTCATTTCAAATGAAAACTTGACATGGTTTATGATTGAAATTAATATGTCATAAACTACTATATGTCATAAACTATATAGCAGTAACTTTAGAGATGATCATAAACATTCCATATTAACTAGAAATGTGAGATTGGATTACAGTGTTAATATTGTACAAAAAATTATATACAGAAATAAACTAATAAAATTCAGTTGATATTGTTTGGGGCAGGGAACCAGAGAATATATTATGTTGGAAGCACAGAACATGGAGAGGTGAGAAAAAAAAAAGGTTGAGCATTCCACTAACAGTATTCAAAGGAGAATAGTTTCACCTTAACTAAAGGTCCAAAAAATGGGATAAAATATTCTTAGAAGTCATTTCATTGTCTTCTTTTTGGTTTTATAATTTTTTATTTTATTTTTATTTCTTTAGTTTTTTTTTTTTTCTCCACTATGAAGGTAGAACAGTGATCTTTAGAGATGATATAACTTGCCAGTTTGGTATCTTTGGTAACTGCTAAAGTAATTTTGAAGTTTGGTTTGATTTCCAGCTATAATTCTGTTATGATTAGAGTACGTTAACCAGATGATAAGCATGTAATACTTTCATTTGGAATGGCATGGTTTTTCCTGCATGTAAATTAATAGAATTGATAGTCTGATTTATATCTTAGTACTTTGTAAGTTTAGTGATTCACATAGCTGGAAAACTGGGAAGACTGGATAGCTGAAGAATAGTTTTCACTGAATTTTAATCACTTTATGTTAATTTACTTACAGGGAATTTATAATAGATATCTTCTGGGAAATAATGCATCTGAAAATAGCTTCCAGTATGCCAATGTTGTGCAACCTCTAGCAGAAACTGGATTGCGGCTCTCAAAAAGGCAAGCAAAGTATAGATTCTTTGTTTAACTCAAATAGAGCCTTTATTAGGTATGTGAAGGTCATAAGCTTTAAAAGGATAGGGATTGTTTTTATTGCTTACAACACAAGGATTACTGCTACTAACCATGGTTATTCTTTTTTTATTTTTTTTTAGTAAATCTCTTTTATGCTTGAAAATAAGTTGACTTCACATATAAAGAAATATCAATTTAATATTAAAAGGTTTCTCTTTTTGCCAACTTGAATTATAAACTTTTAAGGGTAGTGATAAAATTCTGAAATGTTCCCTTCTAATGTATGTTACTTACATATACCTATAAAATTATGTATTATATAAGATGATTTATTAGGTTTAAAAATGTTGCTCTCTTCCACCATCAAATTGCATGAAACTGTATACAGACATTTAACCATCTTTTAATTCATATGTCCATTAGTAGGGCACTTCTGAGGCATCTAATACACTTTTTCAAACCATACCACCATCTAACAGTTGTGATGCAAGGGGAGGGTAAATTAGGGGATTGAGATTAACATATATACACTACAATATATAAAATAGATGATCAACAAGAACCCACTGTATAATGGAAGAAACTCTACTCAATATTCCCATAAGCTTTATGGGAAAAAAAATTTGATAAAGAATAACTATATGTATATGTATAATTGAATCACTTTGGTACCTGAAACTAACACATTGTAAACCAACTACTCTCCAATCTAAAATAAAAGTTAGAGGGAAAAAAAAAAAAAACCAGTGTGATATATAGCACTTACTGAATGCATGAATGATGTTGCCCCTGGAAATTTTGCCCAAGCCACAAGTTTCCATGACATCACCTTGAAAGTGAAAATGTTAGTTGCTCTGTGTGTCTGACTCTTTCCAACACCATGGACTGTAGCCCTCCAGGCTCCTCTGTCCGTGGAATTTTCCATGCAAGAATACTGGAGTGGGTTGCCATTTCCTTCTCCAGGAGAACTTCCCAACCCAAGGACTGAACCCAGAGCTCCTGCATTACATGCAGATTCTTTACCATCTGAGCCACCAGGGAGGCCTGACATCACCTTAGGACCGTTGTATTTTACACTTCATCTTATACATGAATATTTGTGATATCTATAACATAATAAATGTCAGTGCTGCTCTTCATAATGATCTTTAAAGGTCTTACTTCTAATGACATCCTGCAGTTGTATTTGTGAGGCAGATACTAAGAGTGTCTAATTCTATTTGTGTCCAATTTCTTTGCCTTCTTGTTTAGATATTTTGATGGGTGAATTCAGTAAAGATTTTAAACTCCCATTGATTGAGGTCATGCCAGGCTATGTTTTCTCCAAAAAGTGCTTTAAGCACTAAAGTTTGGTGTTCAAAATAAAGTGATTCTGCATTCCTCCCATAACCATGAAAGGTTAAAAAAAAAAGCTCCAATATATGGAAGCTCTTTCTGAGAGATATTTATGGGGAATTGGGGGAAGACTTCACATTCTATTCTGAAATCTATAATAATGATTTTGGACATCTTTGTAACTTTTTTCTTTCTTTGTAATTTTTTTTTTAATAAAGATCTTTCAGCACTGCACTTCCACAGACTGATACTACCCATCAGTTGTTTGTACAGACTAGGACAGGTCAGGAAGTTCTTACTAAGGTGAAGCAGTTCATGAAACAACATATCCTCCCAGTGGAAAAGGTAAGTGTTCTATAAATAAACAGAATGTATTTGCGCTTCAAGACTACTGATGAATAACTTCTGTTATCTCTTCTTCTAGGAGTACCATGATATCAATTCTTTGCAGTCAATTCTTACCTAGATGCCCCTTCTCACCTTAGCACTGAACTGCTACAGAACCTAATCCTGAAAAATTCCAAGCTTCTATAATATGCCAAGCGAATGCCACATAAATCTGTGGAATTAAAACTAAGTCAAAGGGAATTAGCTGTTTGTAAAGTTAAGATCTTTGAATAGAGTAAAACATTACTTTGAGGGTCTTTTCCTAAGGCAATGACAGCCTTTTTTTCTTTATGAGCCCCTTTGAAAATTAAAAGGAGTTTATGTTAAACAAAAAGGGCATACCCAGAAAATTTTGTGTATCATTTGAAACTACATGGCTACTACCACTGTTCCCCTCACAAGCTTCTGTTCTAAGGTGTTAAGTTTCAGTAAATTCACTGAGAGTAGACAAGTAATGTGACACACTCATTCATTTAGTTAACAATAATTGGGTACCAAGTAATAGGTTAGGCACCTAGCAAGCCATTGAAAGTAAAAGGAAGAACAAGAAGACAGGACTTTGTACTCCTACAGAGCTTATACTTTAGCATGAAAGAAAGGCATTAAGAAAGGCATAAATGCTGTGAAGAAAAGATAAAAACTATTATGACTACATAAGGCATTCCTGCCTCAAATTAGGTGGTCTAGGACAAATAACTGTATCTCTCAGAGGCCCAATTTATCTACAGTATGAATAGGTATGACTATATACCTAATAAATTCCCATTTAAATCTTCGGTGATTCTGAGAGCTCTAGAGCTAGGTGAGAAAAATTAAATAGGAAACTGAAAAAGACTAAAATTCTTTCAACAAAAAATTTCAGTGTTGATACGTGTTTATAGAGCAGTTACCATTGTTGCTTGAATTATATGAATAATTATGGTATTTTTAGTGACGATCCAGAGTGAGATGAATTTGGCTCACAGTGTGGAATATAGCTTAATACTAAGAAGTGCTTTCCAAAATAGTCACTTCTTAAATGTGGTCAGTGGTTAAGGTATCACTTTGCAGACTGCAGACTTTCTGCTCTAGTTTTAGTATATATACAATTTTGACTTTTAAAATTCTGAACTTTTGATGACCAGAATGTAAGATAGTACTATAAATCTTATAGAGGAAAACATAGGCAGAACACTATCTGACATGAATTGCAGCAATATCCTTTTGGATCCACCTTCTAGAGAATGAAAATAAAAACAAAAACAATTGGAACCTAATTAAACTTAGAAGCTTTTGCACAGCAAAGGAGAAAACCATAACACGAAAAGACAGCTCACAGAATGGAAGAAACTATTTGCAAATTATGCAACCAACAAGGGATTAGCCTCCAAAATATACAAACAACTCATGCAGCTCAATATCAAAGAAACAATGCAATCAAAAAATAAGCAGATCTAAGTAGACATTTCTCCAAAGAAATGATGGCTGAAAAGCATATAAAAATATGTTCAATATCACTACTTTTATTAGAGAAATGCAAATCAAAACTATAGTGAAGTATCAGCTCACACCAGTAAGAATGGCAATCAAAATCTACAAACAATAAATTGTGGAGAGGGTACGGAGAAAGTGGAAACTTCCTACACTATTGGTGAGAATGTAAATTGGTGCAGCCACTATGAAG
This sequence comes from Neotragus moschatus, assembly GCA_006410615.1. Lineage (NCBI taxonomy): Eukaryota > Metazoa > Chordata > Mammalia > Artiodactyla > Bovidae > Neotragus > Neotragus moschatus. The sequence goes on from SJYA01000190.1 coordinate 132,420, forward strand.
AACAGTATGGAGACTCCTTAAGGAACTAACAGTAGAGCCACTCTATGATGTAGCAGTCCCACTCCTGGGCATATATTCAGAGAAACTCTAATTCAAAAAGATACATACACCCCAGTGTTCATAGCAGCACTATTTACAATAGCTAAGACATGGAAGCAACCTAAATACCCATTAACAGACGAATGGATAAGGAAGATGTGGTACATATATACAATGGAGTATTACTAAGTATAAAAAAGAATGAAATAATGCCATTTGCAGCAACCTGAATGGACCCAGAGATTATCATGCTAAGTGAAATAAGTCAGACAGAGAAAGCCAAATGTCATATGATATCACTAATATGTTGAATCTGAAAATATGATGCAAATGAGCTTATGGACTTATTTATAAAACAGAAGCAGATTCACAGAGTTAGAAAATAAACATATTTACCAAAGGGGAAAGGTGAAGGAGAGGGATAAATTAGAGGAGTTTGGGATTAACATATATATATATATTACTATCTATAAAATAGATAATCAACAAGGACCTACTGTATAACCTAGGGAACTCTATTCAGTGCTCTTTAATAACTAATATGGGACTGAAAAAGAATATGTATATGTATAACTGAATCATTTTGCTATAAACCTGAAACTAACACAACATTGCAAATCAACTCTACTCCCTGTAAAATTAAAATTTTTAAAAATAAAATTCTGAACTTTGAGGTATTAAAAAGAAAATACAACACTTTGAGTTGAAGATGGCAGACTGAAAGCTTGGACGAATAAAATCCCCTTGAATTAACAATAATTTTTTTAAACTATATTTTTAAAAGCACAAAAATAGGAGAAGTACATTTCAGAGGACTAAAGGTTTTTAAAAGAGAATGGAAATTGGATTTGGAAAGCAGAATGAATCATACCAAAGACTAAACCTTAACAGAAAGCCACATTTCAAGAGAATTTCAAAGTGAGAGAGGTCTTTAATACAGGTAGTAACCAATTTTTTCTTTTTACAATGGACCCCCTATGATTGCTTGTTCTGAAGAATAAGAATGAGAAGAGGAAGAGAAATCAAGATATTTGATTGAAGAATAAACCTGTAATATGTGGGCTGCTTGGGCTGGTTTCTAACACTCCTGGGTAGCAGCAGTGGTTGCTCCATACAAAAGGCTGCCAGAGTACTCTAAAAAAGCAGATGATCTGTTTCCAAAAATCCAGGGCTTCAAATAATAGTGCTCCAGAGAAGAGTTCTCCACTTTTTTTTCCCCAGTGGGGGATTTGGTGTAGATCCCAGCTTGCCTATCAGCCTACCTGATTTATTCAAAGGAGAGTCAACTGGCAGAGGAAACCAAGTAGCCTTGTTCTTTCATTCCTAAATGTAAATGAGCAATCCAGGGAAGCACAGAGAGGTGTTACAAGTTGTATCATGATACATCTGCTGAACCTCATCTCATGTGACTACTAAAATATTTACAAAGAATTTTCAATAAAAACTACTTTGTGATAAATTTAGAAAAAGCAGTCTATAGTTTTCAAGGAAAGGTTTGTCAACATTTTGTGTGGCAAGGAAAGCCATAACCATTTTCTGTTTGCAGATTTTTCAAATTTAAAGTATATCTAATGAGAGCTTTTTCTTCCTTTAAAAACTTGTACTAACATCTGTAAATGTTTTATCCTGTAGAATGATTCTGAACAGTACTAATCCCTATTTCTGAACACACTCATTTGAAATGATGCTTGGAGAAAAGTAATTAGCTTTTTCAAAATAGAAGAAGAGAAAGCCTATAAAATTCTGGCTATTTCTTTTAATAACTATAACTATATTTATAACTATATTTTTATAACTATATAAGAACTAGAACAGTCATATCTAGCAAATAAGATTATATCATATAATGCACTAACATCTTAATATTACATATCTTTAGTAGTAAGACTCCTGATGATTTTTTCTTACTACTTTATATATCTTCCCAACTTATAACAGGAAAAAAATAAAGTTCAATTTATGCTCTTCTAATGACCTTTTAAAATTCTTTGGATATCATAAAGTAAGAACATGAGACCCTCTTATCCATTAAAATGTTAAAAGGTGATTCTTCTGGAGGGGAGGGAGAGGAAATTGGTGGTAATCAAAAGTTATAAACTTCCAGTTATAAGATAGATAACTAGGAATGCAATACACAGCATGATAAATACAACTTACAGTTATGTGTGAAAGAAAGAATTTTTTCTATTTCTTTAATTTTATATCTATATGAGATGTGTATATTCACTAAACATTGTGATAATCATTTCATGATGTGTGTTAGTCAAGTTATTATGCTGTATACCTTAAATATATTCAATGCTATAAGTTAATTATATCTCAATAAAACTGGAAGAAAAAAGGAAATGAAATAAAGGCAATTCTTATTTAAAATGAATAAGGAGTCTTAAAATAGCATGTAGAACAGAAACTAGCAACATGACACACTTGAGGACACAATATAATGGTAACATTAGTCATATTTTTTACTGAATCTAATAATATATTAGGGAAGAATTCTTGCTTCTTTTTTTCTAACAGACTTAAGTTTAAAGTGAAAAATGTATTATATTGCAAAATTACTTATAGGCACAGATTTAAGACTATGAACTAACATACTCCAAAGCAGTGTGTCTGTCAGTGAATGAGAAAGTTAAATATTAAAGGTGATATCTGGGGAGAATTGATCAGGCATCAAGCATATTTTCTGATTTTCCTTTTCCATTAATAAGCTATTTTTTCATACTTTAAGCATTAAAGAAAGATTATTTGTGATAAATTATTTTAATTCTGACTTCTACCATACCACATATTGTTGTGTTGTTCAGTTGCTAAGTCTTGTCTGACTCTTTGCAACATATAGATTTTGCAAAATTCCAAATCATACTTCCCTCATAGCTCAGTTGGTAAAGAATGTGTCTGCAGTGAAGGAGACCTCAGTTCAATTTCTGGGTCAGGAAGATCCCCTGGAGAAGGGATAGGCTACACACTCCAGTATTCTTGGGCTTCCCTTGTGGCTCAGCTGGTAAAGAATCTGCCCACAATGCAGGAGACCTGAGTTTGATCCCTGGGTTGGGAAGATCTCCTGAAGAAGGGAAAGGCTCCAGTATTCTGGCCTGGAGAATTCCATGGATTATACAGGTCATGGGGTCACAAAGAGTCAGACACGACTGAGCGACTTCTACTTTCACTTTTCACTATTAAATAATACAAAGTTTTAAATAATTATATAAATGGCATAAAGAAAACTGAGCGCCAAAGAATTGATGCTTTTGAACTATGGTGTTGGAGAAAACAAGTGAGAGTCCCTTGGACTGCAAGGAGATCCAACCAGTCTATCCTAAAGGAAATCAGTCCTGAATATTCATTGGGAGGACTGATGCTTAAGCTGAAGCTCCAGTACTTTGGCCACCTGTTGTGAACTGACTTATCAGAAAAGACCCTGATAGATGGCTTCCCTGGTGGCTCAACTGGTAAAGAATCTGCCTGCAATGCAGGAGACCTGTATTCGATCCCTGGGTTGGGAAGATCCCGTGCAGAAGTGAATGGCTACCTACTCCAGGATTCTGGCCTGGAGAATTCAATGGACCTCAGTCCATGGTGTCACAAAGAGTGGACATGATGAGCAACTTTCACTTTCATTTGATGTTGGGAAAGACTGAAGGCTGGAGAAGAAGGGGACAACAGAGGATGAGATGGTTGGATGGTATCACGGACTTTATGGACCTAAGATTGAGTAAACTCTAGGAATTGGTGATGGGCAGGGAAGCCTGATGTCCTGCAGTCCATGGGGTAACAAAAAGTCAGACATGACTGAGTGACTGAACTGAACTGACAAACGGCATAGTGTAATTTCTCACAACTATAGAGTCAAACAGAAGTAGTCATAGATGGGAATTTGTACACATATTACATAGCACATTTTATCAAACACAATTGCATTACTATTTCCATGGCAACATAAGGGATGGAAATGTTAATAATTAACAACCATAAACAGGAAGTCTTCCAACTTAACTTACTTCCTGACAGAAATGACAAGTACTGTTCATTGTGGTGCCTGTGAAAGAGCCATCCTTTGTCTTCCTGAAATTTTAGACTAGCCATGCTTCAATAAAAGGAACATTTTAGCATATTTACTTATATGGCTGTAATTTGGTGAAACAATTTTAGAAAACAATTTTGTAATACAGAGTTTTGACCAATGTTCATAGCCTTATTTCAGTTACTCTGTTAGCCTATATGTAGAAAATAAGTACAAAGTTGTTTTAAGAGCAAAATTTTGGAAAACGTACTTGTAGTCCAATATTTTAGTTCACAGATTAGAGATTACTGTTATTGTTTTTATGTAGCTAGTTGTTAAATTTCAATTTACCCTTGTATTTATCACTTTATTTATTTACTATTCCTTCTTACAACCCAGATGTTCCTTCTTGGATCAAAATCCTTTAATGAGAATTTGCTAGTAAACACTTATTTTTCTTTGTTTTTTCCTTTTTTCCCCCCACATCTGAAAAGGGAAGCAATGATTCTCTCTGTATCCATCATATCTTTTAACTACTCATATTTTCCTTCCACTGAATTCCTGTGCTTCATTGAAGAAAGGAGTAATTTCTTCAGATCCTTCTTTCAATTTATTATTATTTGAATGCAACTAGTCCATCTTTCAGCCTTGCATAGAGGGGTGTATCTCATTATTTGGATTGTGTCAGAATTGCCTAGAGAGCTAGTTAAGATTACAAAAGTAGGAATACACAAGTAGACTCATCGAGGAAGGATACAGCCTGAACGCTTGTGTTTTATCAAGTGATTCTGATGCCCACCAAAGTTTGAGAATCACTGCCATTGTGTTTTTAAATTTAATTACTGTGATTTTTCTTTGCCTCAAGTTGTATTCAGTCTTTTTCAGGTTTGTCTGCCCAAGTTTGATAGTCCTTTGTCAGCCTCTTAATTCCTTCTTTTATTCTTGGAATCTATTGGACACAAATACTTTTTATTCTGTATTTAATCATTATTCTATCTGTGGCCTTGGGAGTATGATTGTATTTTGTTGAACTTTTGTTTTTGCTAATTCTTGCTAATGGTGGCTTGTTACCTTGAATGTTTAGTTTTTTCACTCTGGAATCACGTTCTTTGGAATGGAATTTTATCTGTAGGGATTAGTCAAGACTTTTTTAAAAAAAGAACTTTTCCTCCAGAATAAATTTGCTTTTGCTTCTGTAGTACTTTTAGGCACTGCCACCAGGAACACTGTAAACTTAATTTTTGACTTGAATCTTTAGGGCCACATAGATCTGTGAATTCAGATCTCAAACTTGATTGAAGACAGGCTTCAGGTTAGAAATGTTTCTTTTTTCTGTTCCATCCTGTGAATGGTCTTATTCAGCTTTTTGTTTTTATTTTCTACTTTTTTCCACTTAGGTTTTGCAGATCAGGCATCCTGGCTTTGATGCAGAGAAGTGGTGGTCTCTGATCCTCCTCTTGCCCTGTTTCTGACATTTGGTTTTGTCTGCCTATGTGGCCCATTGGAAACTAGGATCTAGGCTAATATAAATCAGCCTACACCCTCCAGACAAATTTGGTTCCAGTGCTCACTCACACCTAGAGTCAGACATTTTTATTCCTGGCCTCTGAGGAGTTTCCTTATTTTCCTTTCAGCACAGCTATGTAGTATTACATGTATTTTTTAAATTATTTTAAATATTTTACCCAGCATTTTTAGTTGTATTAGCCTAGGAGAAGATTCTCAGACCATCCAGTATGCCATCTTATTGAAAATGGAACACTCGAATCTTGGTGTAGGATTTTGAAAGTTAATTCTCTAATGCCAAGGCAGCAACATAATTTTGTGAGGAATAAAATATTGTATTATTTATTATAACTATATATTACATATGATTATATATTACACATATAATTATATGTCTTAGCCTGGGCCTTAGTTTCCAATGGGCCGCATAGGCAGGAGTGAGGAAGCAAAACCAAATGTCACAAATAGGGCAAGAGGAGGGATCAGAAATCACTGCTTCCCTCTACCAAAGCTAGGATGCCTGATATGCAGAAAAAAAAAAAAAAACCTGTAAAATTTTTATGATTCTGTGTCTGATTTTAGAAAGAAATTTTACTGATTCAGTAGCAGCTGAAAGAGCTTTTCACTTAAATATGTTTATTTACTTTGGATATTAGCAGCTTATGGCATTACTTTTATTAACTCTAACTAATGAACTTTTTTATCCTTTTATACTTTTAGGAGGTAATTGAGTTCTGTGTTCAAAATGAAAATTCAGTGGACAAGTGGAAAAAACCTTTAGTAATTGATAAACTCAAGGTAAGAAAAATAAAAGAACCTTAAAACTGGACAATTTATATGCAGGGTTTTTTTTGAGAACTTGACTTGGTTGTCGCTTCTCTTGTTATATATGTAGAGGATAATTATATCAATTAAAACTTGTTATATATGTAGAGGATAGTTATTCGAGTATACTTTTTAAAAAGAAATTTAAAAATAGAATCTGTAATATACAAATTAGTTTACATAGTGTGTTGTGTGTGATATGTAATAAAGACAGCTTCTTATAGCTATTCAAATTAAAAATACAATCAACACTCTCACTTAAGACTGAAGTTGAGGCAGAGTATTTGTCCCACATAGACTTAATCCAAATTTCATGTTTTCAAATGTTAACACGTGTTAAAAATTGAAGTGCACAAAATAGTGTATTTGGAATAATTATACTCAAGTGGAAGACATTTTATAATTGCTATGATTCAGTAAGAAGCACTCAAGTAACTAAACTTAGTTTTTCAGCCAAATAAAAGGAAGCTTTGTGAAAAAGTGATTTATTTAACCATTAAGAAAATGTTGATTTATAATGAATTAATGACTGCACATTGTAGGATATGACGAAATAATTTCATCAGTTTGAAAGGCATAAATATCAATATCTTTTAAAAGTAAACTATTTTAGGTTGTGATAAATTATGGTCACTCTGGCATATTCATCATCTTGACAGGAAATGGCCAAAGCAGAAGGCCTCTGGAACTTGTTTTTGCCAGCTGTAAGCGGTCTCACCCAGGTGGACTATGCCTTGATTGCTGAAGAAACAGGAAAATGCTTTTTTGCTCCAGATATCTTTAACTGCCAAGCACCAGGTTACAACATTATTTTAAAGCATAACTTTTTTCAGATAATTTAAGCAGTGTTTAAAATTTCTCTATTTTTTAACAAGGAAAAGTTTCTACACAAAGTCATTGATTTATAAATTTGTAATTTTACTTTTTGGTTACTTTCATTTAAATGTTAAAAAATGGATCTAATGTTCTCATTGTATTATTCTTTTATTAAACATCATTACTTTGAGTATTAGTGAATAGAAGTTACCATCAAAGGGATTGGCATTTTAAAGTTTCCAGTTTTCTGACTCGGTATTAAACATATCTATGCTTAGTTAGAATGAATAGAGTTTTTAAACCTTTTGGTTAGCCTCACTGTCTCTCCATTTACTTGCTCATTCTTTATTAGTTGCCTACTATATGCTAAGTACCATTTTAGGAACTCGGGATAGATCATGAAATAAAATACACAAAGTTTTCTGCCCTCATGGAGCTGACATTCTAATAGAAAACAAAAATAAACACCAGATAGATTAAATAAGTAATTTTACAGTAAGTTTGAAGATGAAAAGTTCTTTGGAAGAAAAAACCCAGTGAGGTAGGAAAGTGCTAGAATGCTGAGAGATGGGGAATATGTATTATAATTTATTATTAAGATGAAAGGTGCAGGATAGGCCTTATTGAAAACCTGGCATTCGATAAATACTTAAAAGAGGGTGAGAGTCAGCCATGCTTAGATCTGGGGGAAGAGGTTTCATAGCATAGAGAACGTAAAATACAAAGACCTTAAAGCTTGAATGTGATTGGTGTATTTTAGGAATAACCAAGGAGGTTATTGTGGCAGGGAAAGAAAACTAAGATATTAGAGTGAAAGGCTCTTATATGTTGGGACTTAAGAGGCAGATGACAACTTACACTTTAATGAAATGGACATTTGAGCAGAGGGGTGACAAGATGCCTCTTAGTTTTTAAAGGATTCCTTTGGCTGCCATGTTGAGAATTAACAAAAGGAGAAGGATATAAGCAGAGAGTCTTGTTGTGATGGTCCTGAAAATGGATGATAGGGATATGTTCAGGGAAGTAGGAGTGAAAAGAGTGAGAAGCGAAAGATTCTAACTGTATTTTGAAGGCAGAGCTAAGAGGATTTCCTGGTTGGTTTGGGGGTATTAATGGAAGAATCAAGGATGCCTTCAAGGACTTTCAGTTCAGTTCAGTTCAGTTCAGTTCAGTCTCTCAGTTGTGTCCGACTCTTTGTGACCCCATGAATTACAGCACGCCAGGTCTCCCTGTCCATCACCAACTCTCAGAGTTCACTCAAACTCATGTCCATCGAGTTGGTGATGCCATCCAGCCATCTCATCCTCGGTCGTCCCCTTCTCCTCCTNGTTCCAGAAAAACATCTATTTCTGCTTTATTGACTATGCCAAAGCCTTTAACTGTGTGGATCACAACAAACTATGAAAAATTCTTCAAGAGATGGGAATACCCAACCACCTGACCTGCCTCCTGAGAAATCTGTATGCAGGTCAGGAAGCAACAGTTAGAACTGGATATGGAACAACAGACTGGTCCAAATCGGGAAAGGAGCACATCAAGGCTATATATTGTCACCCTGCTTATTAAACTTACATGCAGAGTACATTAAAAAAAAAAAATGTCAGGCTGGATGAAGCACAAGCTGGAATCAAGACTACCAGGAGAAATATCAATAACCTCAGATATACAGATGACACCACCCTTATGGCAGAAAGGGAAGAAGAACTGAAGAGTCTTTCTATAAAAGAGAAAAATTTGGCTTAAAACTCAACTTTCAGAAAGCTAAGATCATAGCATCCGGTCCCATCATTTCATGGCAGATGGGGAAATAATGGAAACAGTGATAGACTTTATTTTCTTGGTCTTCAAAATCACTGCAGATGGTGACTGCAGCCATGAAATTAGAAGATGCCTGCTCATTAGAAGAAAAGTTATGACTAACCTAGACAGCATATTCAAAAGCAGAGACATTATTTTGCCAACAAAGGTCTGTCTAGTCAAGGGTATGGTTTTTCCAGTGGTCATGTATGGAAGTGAGAGTTGGACTATAAAGAAAGCTGAGCGCCAAAGAATTGATGGTTTTGAACTGTGGTGTTGAAGAAGACTCATTGAGAGTTCCTTGGGCTGCAAGGAGATTCAACCAGTCCAACTTAAAGGAAATCAGTCCTGAATATTCATTGGAAGGATTGATACTTTGGCCATTTGATGCAAACTCTGATGCTGGGAAAGATTGAAGGCTCGAGGAGAAGAGGATGACAGAGGATGAGATGGTTGGATGGGATCACTAACTCAATGGACACAAGTTTGAGTAAGCTCCGGGAGTTGGTGAAGAACAGGGAAGCTTGGCCTGCCGCAGTCCATGGGGTTGCAAAGAGTTGGACACGACTGAGTGACTGAACTGAACTGAACTGAACTGATGGTGGGGAAATTTGACTTGCAAATATGTAGTACAGATTTCCATTGTGGGAAGTAAACAATGATATTTTCAGTGTATGTTTGATGATTAGAGAGAGGATTAAGTGAGTTTTAACCCAAGTCATATGTCACTGAGTAAGCCAAAAACACACAGTTTCGCTGATCTATCTGAGTTGTTCTAAATATTTCATTCATTCTCTCAGTGCACATTTATTGAATACCTACTATGTGTAATGGTAGGAAGATGAAAAAGAAAAAGATGCCTCTGTCATCAAAGAGTTCACATTTCTTTAAGTGTGTTTTATAAACCAGTGGTATCTGCCTGCCTGTAAATTCAGCCTTTGCTTATTTGTAGAACCCGATGTAGCTTCAAGTGATGCCACAAATATTGAATGTAGCATCCAGCGAGATGGAGACAGCTATATAATTAATGGCAGGAAATGGTGGAGCAGTGGTGAGTATTCATAATGATCCTTTATGCCAGATGCTGTACTAGAATAATAAGATACATAGTTATTCATTTCATGACTATAATTCTTTAAATTCTACCTTTGAAAGCATTTTCAAATTTAGAAATAGTTGATAAAAAGAAGAAAGCTGAACGCTGAAGAATTGAAGCTTTTGAACTGTGGTGTTAGAGAAGACTCTTGAGATTCCCTTGGACTGCAAGGAAATCCAGCCTGTCAATTCTAAAGCAGATCAGTCCTGGGTTTTCATTGGAAGGACTGATGCTAAAGCTGAAACGCCAATACTTTGGCCACCTCATGTGAAGAGTTGACTCACTGGAAAAGACTCTGATGCTGGGAGAGATTGGGGGCAAGAGGAGAAGGGAACAACAGAGGATGAGATGGCTGGATGGCATCACCGACTCGATGGACATGAGTTTGAGTGAACTCCAGGAGTTGGTGATGGACAGGGAGGCCTGGCATGCTGTGATTCATGGGGTCGCAAGGAGTGGAACATGACTGAGTGACTAAACTGAACTGATAAAAGGAAAGTAATCTTAAAATAATGTCATGATTAGGCAATGTTTATTTTAAGAGCAGAAAACATCTATTTTTTTTACAGTTGATAAGGTAAAAATTCATATTAGTGCACACCATGTTTAGCCATTGTCATTTCTACCAAAATTAAATTTTAGTAGGTGCCTATTACCTGGACTATAATAATTTATACATAATTTTTGAAGAGATAAGCAATACATGTTATTAAAATTTATTTGTGGTACATATTTTCATTGCTTAAAAATATAAGTGTTTAAGTGAAAAATAAGAGTCTTTACATATAGGAAAATATTTAGTCAACCCATGGGGTCACTAAGAGTCGGGCACCACTTGAGCGACTTCACTTTCACTTTTCACTTTCATGCATTGGAGAAGGAAATGGCAACCCACTCCAGTATTCTTGCCTGGAGAATCCCAGGGACGGAGGAGCCTGGTGGGCTGCCGTCTATGGGCTTGCACAGAGTGGACACAACTGAAGTGACTTAGCAGCAGCAGCAGCAGCAGCAGCAGTAATAGAATCACATAAGTGGATAAGTCCTTTAGGCAATTATAAAAATTAAAACCTGTGCTTGTCTGAGGATTGCTTCTAGAGTATACATGATAAGTCCAATAGGATAACCAGCTTATTACTAAATAAATTTGACATAAAAGTAAATTATATGTTAAGAAACTTACTAGTAATACATTAAAATGGCCAGAAAAGCTTTTTTTTTTTTTTTGCTAGTTTTTATTCTTTCTGGAGTTTTATGAAATCAAGTACCCATTAGAAACAGGAAAAAGAAAAAGATAGCCAGAAAGCTTTTTTTTTAATTTTTGATTGCTAATTTTTACTCTTTCTGAAGTTTTACAAAATCACTTACAAATTAGGAACAGGAAAAAGAAAAAGTCATTAAATGTTGCTGCATGATTATTCAAGTATTAAAATTATGCAGGAAAATTGTTATATTAAAATTTAGATAATTTAACTGTAAATGACCCTTAAATTAAACCTCTTTAATAATCTGTTTTAGATGACTTAACTTGTAGTGTTTTTCTTATGTATGAGTGTTAATACTATTTTCTTATATGGTTAGCTTTAATTTCTATGTTTTATGAATTTATTATTTTGTTTCCTCTTTTTCTTGGCTTCTACCCCACTCCCCTTTCCCACCCCAACCTCTTCTTTGCTACAAGTTGCCACCACAGTGTTTGAATTTCTGAAAAATGCAGATGTTTGATGCAGATGCAAATGTTCTCAGCAGGAAGCATCATTCATGTGTATTGAAGCAAGAGACAGATGGGTCTTATATTTAAATGCTGAAAGTACTGGTTGCCTCTGTAGCATCTTCAGATTCGAAAGGAATCTCCTCCACGTTTTGTCTTTGTCTTCTTCTCCAGGATCCATATTTCTTGGCAACTTTCATGATGTAGTTTTTAAAAGAGGTTCCCATGAAAACGTACAGGACTGGGTTGAGGCAGCTGTGAAAGAGCGCAATACTCTCTGTGACTTGGATGGCAACATCCATGCGTTTGCTCATGTCACAGTCAGTGATCAGGGAGTAGATGATGTCTATGGCTTGGCAGAACTTGACAATGTTATAAGGTACTTGAGTGACGATGAAAACTATGACCACTGTGAGCAGAACTTTGAGGGGCTGAGATTTTTTAATGTTAGGCATCTTGATGAGTGTCTTTGCCATGATGAAGTAGCACACTGCCATGATAAGAAAGGGTATTACAAATCCAATGCAGATTTCCAGGATTTGAACTGATGCTTTCATTGATGTTCCTAGGTGGTATGGAAAGATGGGAATGCAGCTAGCTTTATGATTTACTGTATAAAAAACCAACTGAGGGATACTAAGCAAGATGGCAGCCACCCAGACACAGAAACAGATGACCCAGCATGGTTTTCCCACTCCCGATTGACTGGGAGCTTTAGTTACTGCCCAGTATCTGTCTGTGCTGATACAAGCCAGAAACTGCATTCCAGACACAAAATTGACTGTGTACAAGGCTGAAGTGACTTTGCACATGATTTTCCCTAAAACCCACCCATGAACTGCATTAACTGCCCAAAAAGGCAAAGTGAATAGAAGGAATAAATCTGCCACTGCCAAATTCAATATGTATACATCTGTTTTGGTTCTCCGCTTTTTGTAATAGGCATAAATCGCCACTACAGTGGAATTGCCTGCAAGTCCAATGATGAAAGCTATTGTGAAGAAGGCAGGTAGGAAAACTTTTGCAAATTTTCTGACCTCTTCTTTTATACAGATCACTTCATACTGACTATAGTCATGAGTGCCATTCATTTCATTTTCCTCATAATAGTAATCTGTTGACTGGTTGTATTCCAAAGCCATGGTTCCAATCTAAATGGCAAAAAGAATACAGCATATTTATTTTAATATTGCTTAAATGGAAACACTTTTGCTCTAGCATATGTTTTATGCTTTTATTAGAGAATAGTTTGTTGCCATAACATATGTGAGCCTGAGTCTGCCACTCTTTGAAACGCTTTAATGGAAGTCACATTGGAGTATATCCTCAAGAGTAGTTTTTCATCGCTTGTTTTTACAAGTCTGTACAGGAAATGGGATTTACAGAGGGAAGATAAAAAATAATACCCTGGGAAATGTTCTTAATCATTAAGCCCTAAAACTTCTACATATACAACTTTGTGATTCTTATGCAGTATATCAACAATAAATTAAAATAAATAATTTAAAATAAATATTTTACTTATATTTATTCATGAATTTATTTTAAATGAAGTTAAATAAATTATCTCAGAATTGTACTTGATTTTAGTTGTAGGCTTTTATAAAACAACGTTTCCTCTAGTTAGCTTCCCTCCACAACTTGCCACTGCATGCATACTGTAAACTACTATTTGATAGAACTGTTGTTCCACTAGTCACCTAAGCCTTAAGCCTGCACCATCCTTGATTCCTCTATCTTCATCCCTTCATCCAAGATTTTCAGTCTGCCCCTAAATTCTGATTTTACCTTCCAAATAAGTGTCAAATCTGTCTCTTCCTTTTCACATAATTCATCCACATTATTACCTGGCCTATTACAACGTCTTCCCAACTGGTATCCTACTGTTCTCATTCCTTCTTACCACTTCCTTGTCAAAAACATTTTTCTTACTGCCATCAGTGTGCTCTGTCTCTAAAATGTCAGTCTTATCACTCTCCTGCTTAGCTCCTCACCTAAAAGACACATCTCTCTGAAAGATACAACCTAAGTTCTTTACCATGATACCCAAGGCTCCGTAATGTAGTCCTACCCATGATTCCTGTACACCTCTACTGTACACCTTACACGTAGACGATGATAGTACTGATTTGCCAGTGGTTTGGGGGCACGCCACACCATGCCTAGTGTGCCTCTACCTCAGTACTCATTCTGTTCTTTTATCTGATACACTGTTTCCTTCCCATCCCTTGAAAGGCCATTTCCTAATTCAGTTAACTCCCAATCCAATAGCTATCTATGTATCAATTTTATCTACATATCAAAGAACTGACCTGGTCCTGTGGAGTTTCCCAGACTACCTTTTCCCTCTATGGTCTAAGTTCCCTAAGACTGTGACCTATTGGATTTCTGTTTGTAATTAATAACTGAGGAGAGTGCCTGGTACACTCTAGGTTGCCAGCAAATGTTTATCAACTACAACGTTTACTAGTAAGTATAAAGCTGTTACTCTAGGAATGGAAAGATGATATTCCAGGAATCTCGTGTCTCATCAAGTTATTTTACTATGTTGTCAATTAATACCCTGTAGTATTAGGATAGGCTTACACAAAATTCACATTTTAAAATATATATAATAATAACTTTTAGTGTTTTTATTAGTGCTAAGCTTTGTTATGCATTTTCCTTAGCCCTTCTGTCTTCCTTGGGTTATTTTTTGTCCTATATGTTCTTATAGAATCATTAATGAAGAAATTATTTTCAAAACAGTGCACCAGCTTATGCTACATTTTCAAGAGAATATTCTTATACTTGCTAACTTTTTGTCAATGAGTAAAGCAAAATGAAGAAGGCCACATAGAGGAAAAATACCACATAGAACTGCTTTCATATTATAAAAACCAGGTGCTCACAATTTAAAATGACTGTTTTATCCTAATAGTTATTTGAAAAGTTCCAATCTAGAAGACCACTCTAGTGTTCATTTTCTTATATGTTAATTATTAACACAATATGAACTTTGTTCTTTCCTTCCCTTTTATCACAGAAATCTTGAACCTGGTGATAAGGTATAATATGGCCAAACAGTAAAAGATATTAAGATGTTAAAAGATATTTTCAAAGAATTAATCATACTAAAAATATGAGTAAATAAAAATAGGACTAGAAATTATTTGCAGAAGTGATCCTTCTGGCAGATAAATAGAAACACATTTAAATGCCTTTATAATTATTACAAGAATTTTTAAAAAATTGGTGTTTATAAAACAAAGCAAGAAAAAAAATGGTATAGCAAAACCTGTTATTAACAAAGCTTTATAGGCAACTGATGGTATTAAAATAATATTTTCTTCTTGCTATATTCATATTTTTAAGGTTGAAGTGTATAACTTTTCAAATAGCTCTTTTTTGCACATGTAAACTTTTATGCCTCGACTCCTTCTGCATAGGTAAATATACAAAATCTTTGGACTTTAAAAAAAATTCATATCCAACTCTGAATGAAAAAGAAAGAAAAAAACCAACCTGTTTCAGTAGGCAGACAGGAGCAGTCTTGAATGCAGAGAGTAAAATCAAATGATACTCTCTAACTCAGACTACTTTTGTTTTCGTTTTTTACACCCCGCCTTTGTCTTACATCCAGGAGGGCTTTCCGGAACGTAATCTTGTGAGCACTTGAACTTTTATTTATGTATAACCGTCCTGTGAAGTCATATCCAAGTTCTTAAGTATCCCTGGTTATAAACTTGAAGGAATTCAATCTTGTTTCAAAAGCTACAGACCTTTCCAAGTTTCCACTTAACTGAAGGGAATGGGAATGTGTCTGCAGCTGAGGTACTGACTGCCAAACCAAGAGAATTCACCAGAGCGCCTCAAGGCAGCTAATAAGTACTTGTAGGTAGTATCTAGACAAATACTGTCTAAAATTATTTTATCTAGGAAAGAAAACAAAAATGATTGTAATTAAGACAATTATCTTTTTGAAGACTAAATTATGAAAAATAAATTCTGAGTAACATTAAGCATTTATAGTAGAATTTAAATTTTTATATCAGATCATTTTATATTTTATTAATACTTAAACTGTGAGACTCTCCTTTGCTTCACTGAACTCCTCCTCTGTCCTTGACCCCAGAGTATGCCTTTCCCCATGATTTTAAATTCTTGTGCCTTCTTGTAATCTTCAATGACCAGCCACAAACTTTTCACATCCTTCTGTCTGGGAAGCTTATCTCAACTGACTCCCCCTCCCCCTACTTCCAAACAAATGAAAGTTAGAGAAAGAAATGTATGCAGATTTAACACTAGTAGGCTGTTTGACCTGCACTCTCCTCACATTTGCATAACAGTTCCCTTACTTACTTTTTCAGAGGAGACTAGGCTTAGAAGTTATTTCAGACCCATTCCTTTTTTCCTCTGAGCAGTTGATCTAACATTCCTGTTGATTCACAGAAAAGAAGCTCTAGGTCACTGAGGTCTTCACCTTCAGACAGTGTGTGTCTGAGGGTACAGCCAGGTTCTCCTCCTTGTCATCTACCCGTCTTTGAGGATGAGTTATTTGCATGCAGCTAAACCATCTCACCAAGGAAAAAAACTACCTAGATTTGCAGTGTTTGCCATTCTTCATGGTGTAAATACTCCCTCCATGGCCAGTTTCAGCTACAAATGTGAATTCACTGAGGGCAGCTTTGCTAAGAGATGAGTATTTCCAGCCTTTCTTAGGAGACTCGAGCGCAATTCTTCAAAGGAGGCATCTCTTCTCCTTACCATAGCTGATCATTACTCTGACCTCTTATGAAGGATACTGCTCTTACTATCATCCCTGCCCTCTCTAGGGGCTTCCCAGGTGGCTCTGTTGTAGCCACGCGTTCTGGGAAACAAACTCACTCAGAAGGACAATCCAGATAGTGGAGTGCAGTTTATTACACTGGTGGGCCCAAGGCAGAGTCTTCTCTTAGCCAAGGACCCCGACCTGTATTTGTGAAAATCTTTTATACCCCATGTGTACGTGTCCGAACCCACCACCCCAAATTCCTTGAGACTTACCTAAACCAAGGAAAATGCAGTCCCCAAAACCCCATCATTCACGTGCTATGTGCTCAAACTGTCAAACAATTAGCCAATAGTCAATAAACCCGAGGTTACACCCCAATAGATACAGAAACATTTATGGCCTGTCTGGAGAAAGGGGTGATTAGTGTATGTTTTCTCTTTGGTGATGAGTAACCTAAATATGATCTTCAAGGTTCCCCTGTCTGGAGGGTGTCTTATCCTTCTGCTGTTGTTTTGATAGGCACTAAACTCAGAGTTCAGAGTCCATTGGAAAGGTGGCCGAGCATGATCACCATGAACAGGCCTAAGATGGAGTCCAGGGCCTATGAATTCCTTCTTCAGCTCGGTGGTAAAGAATCAGCCTCCCAATGCAGGAGATGCAGGAAACACAGGTTTGATCCCTGAGCAGGGAAGATCCCCTGGGGTAGGAAATGGCAACCCACTCCAGAATTGTTGTCTAGGAAATCCCATGAGCAGAGGAGCCTAAGTCCAGGGAGTCACAAAGAGTCAGACACAACTGAGCATACATGCACACCCTCTCTAGACTCTCCGGTCTTTCACTTTCTCTTACCTTTTATTCTTTTTTTTTCTTATGTATTTTGGGGCCAGGAGGAAGCAAACAAGTGACTTCCACTAAATTCTTAGAATGATCTACAAGTTCCCACAAGGTCTGCCTCCATCCCTCATTACGCCCCCCATCTCTGACTTATTTCCTTTTACTCACCCGTGTGTGCTTATTCTGCCGCACCAGCCTCCATGCTGTTTTGAAAGGTACCAGGCACATTCCTTCTTAGGGGTTTTGTATTGGCTCTTCTATCTGCCTGGAATGTGCTTTCTTTTAATATCCACAAGGTTCACTCCCTCATGTCTTTCAAGTCTTTGTCCAACACCGCCTCCTCATTGAGGCAACTTCTGACTATTCTATTTAAAATACTGTCACAAAACGTTAAACAAAACAGAAACAGTTATAGATACAAACAAAAAACAGATGTTTGCCAGATGGGAGGAGGAAGACGGAGGAAGAAATAGGTGAGGGAGATTAAGAGATTACAAACTCTTAAGAAGGAATTACAAACTTCCAGTTGCACAATAAATGAATCATGGGGATGAAATGTACAGTGTAAGGTGTATAGTCAATAACTAAGTAATTTTTGTACGGTGACATATCATAACTAGATTTATCATAGTGGTCACTTTAAAATGTATAGAAATATCCAATCACTATGTCATATAATGGAAACTAATATAAAGTCATAGGTCAATTGTACTTTGAAAACAAACAACCATTAAAAAAAAAGAGATCAGATATGTGGTTACCACAGGCAGGTGGGTGTGTGTGTGCATGCTCAGTCACATCCAACTCTTTAATATCCATACTACATACTGAATTAATGTTTTATATGATTTGGAGGGGAGGGCGTTGACCATGCTTGTGGGATCTTGGTTCCCTCACCATGGATCAAACCCATGACTACTACACTGGAAGTGTGCAGTCGTAACACTGGATCACCAGAGAAGTCCTGTTTATGAGTTTTTTACTTAGCATTTTTGCTTAAGTGTTATGCCAAACTCCCTATAAATGACATTTTTAGTAGCTAAATAATATTTTGTTGTGTGGATTATCATAATTTGCCTTACTGTTCAACTATTATAAGATTTTTCTAGTGTTTTGCTATTACAAATAATGTTATAGCGAGCATCTTTGTAGATGGGGTAGGAAATTAATTGTACTTAATCTTATCTTGCTGAGGGATTTTGAAGAATGGGACTAACCATGTCTAACTATCACTTTTCTTGTTACACTAAAGACAGCATTCAGTAGAATAATCTTAGAGTTCTTTCAAATCATTGCTTAGAATGTTTTCTTATTTTTTTAAGAAGGGTTCCATTATATGGACACATCCATATAATTGTCTTCTGTTGATGGATATTGATTTATGCCCAATTCTTTCCTCTCTCAGTTCATTCATGCATGCTAAGTCACTTCAGTCATGTCTGACTCTTTGTGACCCTATGAACTGTAGCCCACCAGGCTCTTCTGTCCATGGGACTCTCCAGGCAAGAATACTGGAGTGGGCTGCCATGCCCTTCTCCAGGGGGTCTTACCGACCCAGGGATTGAACCTCCATCTCTTCTCTCTCCTGCATTGCAGGCGGGTTCTTTACCACTAGCAACACCTAGGAAGTTCAGGAGCAGCTGTGTCTGTAGGATAAATCTCAGAAGTTGAATAGGTGGATTAAAGACTAAGTGAATCTGTAATTTTGATGGATGTTGCCAAATTGTACTTTATAGGGATGGTATTACTTTGTACTCTCACCAATAATGTATGAAAGTATCTATTTCCCTAGAACATTGCCAGCTGAATGTCTTGTTCCACTATCATTTTGCTGTCTTAAAAACTTGTAATTCAGTACCAGTTCAGCACCATTCCCCTTCCCTTGCCAGCTGTATGTGAGATATTTTTCCTGAATTGTTGGGGGGTTTTGTTTGTTTGTTTGCTCTAGTCTTGTTTCTTTTTTGTATTGTTTAGTTGCTAAATCGTGTCCAACTATTTGTGGCCCCATGAACCATAGTCCACCAGACTCCTCTGTCCATGAAGTAGGTTGCCATTTTCTCCTCCAGGTGATTTTCCTGACCCAGGGATCGAACTTATGTCTTCTGCATTGGCAGGAAGATTCTTTACTGCTGAGCCACCAGTTCAGTTCCATTCAGTCGCTCAGTCGTATCCAACTCTATGCGACCCCATGAATTGCAGCATGCCAGGCCTCCCTGTCCATCACCAACTCCCGGAGTTCACTCAGACTCACACCCATCAAGTCAGTGATACCATCCAGCCATCTCATCCTTGGTCATCCCCTTCTCCTCCTGCCCCCAATCCCTCCCAGCATCAGAGTCTTTTCCAATGAGTCAACTCTTCGTATGAGGTAGCCAAAGTACTGGAGTTTCAGCTTCAGCATCATTCCTTCCAAAGAAGTCCCAGGGCCGATCTCCTTCAGAATGGACTAGTCGGATCTCCTTGCAGTCCAAGGGACTCTCAAGAGTCTTCTCCAACACCACAGTTCAAAAGCATCAATTCTCAGCACTCAGCTTTCTTCAAAGTCCAACTCTCGCATCCATACATGACCACTGGATTAGACGGACCTTTGTTGGCCACCAGGGAAGCCCAGTTTTGTTTCTTACTGTATAGTAGTTTAATACAGATCAGCCAATCAGCCTCTTTTAACTTATTTTTTCTTTTTGGCCACACACAGGGATTGAACCTGGGCCATTGGCAATGAGATCATAGATTCCTAGCCACTGAAGCACAAGAGAATTCCTACGTTTATTATTTTTGAGATTTAAAATTTCTTTTCCATTCAGATATTTCATAGATACTAAATTGTTTTTTCTTCTAGTTTTTTTATGTCTTGATTATTTAATTTTTAAAAAATTTCAATTCTGATCTATTTGGACCTGATTTTGATTCAACTATATTTTGCAGCAGTGATAGCATGTAACATTTATAGAATAGTTTTTAGATGCAAACCTTCCTAGAGGAAGAATAAGTGAATTTCAAAGGTTGTTTCCCCTATTAACAATAGCACATATAATCCAAGGGAACACATGAGATTTTCTTTTTTTTCCTTAATGAAGTAAAAGTTGCTCATTCGTGTCCGACTCTTTGTGACCCCATGGACTATACAGTCTCCAGGCTAGAATACTGGAGTGGGTAGCCTTTCCCTTCTCCAGGGGATCTTCCCAACCCAGGGATTGAACCCAGGTCTCCCACATTGCAGGCAGAGTCTTTACCAGCTAAGCCACAAGGGAAGCCCACTTTTTTCCCCCTTAACTATATGATAAACATTTTTTTTTTAACAAGTGGAAATTTCATTGTAAAATGTTAGTTAATACATAATTGTTTTTAAAATCTGCCTGCAATGTGGGAGACCCTGAAGAAGGAAATGGCTACCCACTCCAGTATTCTTCCCTGGAGAATTCCATGGGCAGAGGAGCCTGGTGGGCTTGATCCACCGGTGCACAAAGAGTCAGACACGACTTAGTGACTCACTCTTTCACTTTTCATTAGTATTAATGGTAAAACCAAATGAAGTTTATATATTTCACATCAGAAGTTCGATATTGGTAGAAATAACCTTGATGCTTTGTAAATGACTAATTGTACTTCATATTATATTATTGTTTATATCACTTTCCTTATGGTTGCAGACCATATCCATACTCAACAATTATGTTTTTCTCCACCTGTCATATTTCCTTGTGTTATAGAATGATTTTGTCTGATAGTCATGTGGTTGTAAGAATGTGTGAAATTAAAGTGAAGTGAAGTTGCTCAGTCATATCCGACTCTTTGAGACCCCATGGACTGTAGCCCACCAGGCTCCTCTGTTCATGGGATTCTCCAGGCAAGAATACTGGAGTGGGTTGCCATTTCCTTCTCCAGGGGATCTTCCTGACCCAGGGATCAAACCCAGGTCTCCTGCATTGCAGGCAGACGCTTTAACCTCTGAGCCACCAGGGGCAGCAATTAAAATTAAAGTGAAATTAAAACTCATCAGCAGATATCAAGAAAATGTCCCTTTCAGTCTAACTTAATCCTGGAACTTGAACAGTCTTGAAATACCACACAGTCTGGATTAAAAACAAAATTATTTTATCTGTGCCATCTGTTTTCACTCATGAAGGCCTGTGACACAGCAGATAAATACTTAAATGCTTTCTGATCTATTCAGATTTCCTTTAATATATTTAATTATGACATTTGGTATCCTGTCCATTAATTAAAATAACATGAGAACAAAAACTCTTTAGAAGAAGGACATTTCAGCGGCTGTACCTGCCAAATTATGCTTGTAGCTAAGATGAGATGATATATTTGTGAGAGGGTTTTCCCATTTTATGAAACATCAAGGTTAAATCAAAATATTTCAAAATTTACAGCTTATGTATTCATCCTTACTTCCTCTATTTAATGACCCCAAAAAGGAGAGCCAATTTAGAAGTTTCACTTTTTTAGAATCTGAATTGTTTTTCATATTAGATTAGGCAAAGCAGAATTGAATAACTCTTTTCCTAGTTTCTTGAGTTTCATCAAAATTTACCTAATATTTGAAATATGTTGAGTACTTAAAGTTGTGGCAATAATTTTTCATGATAAAAAGAGCAGGACAAGAAATCCTATTGGGAAATATTAGAGAAAAAATATGGAATTAGAAAAGGAATGCTTTCAGTTAGAGTTTAAGGGAATTATAGAGAAGACTTTACTTTTGAAGGATTAAGATCCATGAATCCTTAAAAGATGTACCCAAAGTGGTTTTGACTACTAGGATAAAGTGGACAAAGAAAAGATCTCTAATGAAATGAACCCCAAGTCATACCATTATGTCCTAATCTGATTTTTAGACGTACACCCACCAAAGAGACAATGTGTTATATGGGACAAGTGGACGGACTCTTCATTCTTAGAGCCTCAAGCCTTACTACAAGTAAAATCTAAAAAACTGCTAGTGGAAAAATATCCAGTTTAAAAATTAAAAAGCCTTTCTGGAAAAGATTCTTTTGTCTATAATTTCTAGAAAAAATCAAAGCATGATTGCGTAACATTGTAGAACCAGAGTCAATCAAGGGTAAAAAAGTTCCCTCTGCTCAGCGTTTTCAGATAAGAAATTTCCATTAATATCCACATTGAAATTTAAGTTTTTTCTTCTACTGTTTGAATCATCCTAATGTTTTTTGGGTTGATCCTCAAAATTGTGGAATTCATTTTCTCTGTATTAGCACCTGTAAAAATCAGGACACACTTCTGAAAAAATAACTAAACACAATTTGGAAAGTCAAACATGGTTCAATAAATGAGGATAGTCAAGTGAACTCAACATCAAGAGTATAACATCTGAGATTTTTAAAACTTAATTTCAAGATATGTGAGTGGGGAGATCTTTTTTCACT
This sequence comes from Neotragus moschatus, assembly GCA_006410615.1. NCBI lineage: Eukaryota > Metazoa > Chordata > Mammalia > Artiodactyla > Bovidae > Neotragus > Neotragus moschatus. Next base: position 155,187 of record SJYA01000190.1, read on the forward strand.
AAAATCTGGAAGATGTAGCAGCTGATACCTCCTTCTTATAAAGAGTCCTTTCAGAACTGATTGGAAAAAAAAAATAGTTTCCATTAAATTTGAAGAAACCCAAATTAGAGCTTTGGTTTTAAAACAATTTTAACTTAAACCGTATTTTACTTTACATGTATAATTCACAATATAGAATAATTGAGGGGAATAAAATGGTAAGCTCTTGGTTTTATTGATTTAAAATTTTTTGAGCTTCTAAGATTCCTAATTCTGCCTCTTATCTGATCATATTTTGAGGTGACCATTGCATTTCTAAAACTTCAACTGACACTAATGATAGGTACCTGATTTAAGAATCTATCACATGAGATAAGTGAAAACCTGGTTTTGGCAAAGTTTTAAAAACTCTAGGGGAGTTCCATTTCTGGTGTGGTGGATTAAGTACCTAAGATTGACCTTCTCGCAGATAACAACTAAAAAACTACAAAAAATAACTACCTGAAGAGTCTGTAAAGTGACCAAAGACAGGCTGATTTTGTAGCAGAGTCAGAATTTAGAAGATGAGATGGGCCCAAGGTCTCATTTTAAGAATTTGGCCTAAGGTGTGCTGTGAGAATGCTGAAACTTCTCTAGATAATGCAGGTCTTTGTGTCCTAAGGAACTGGAGGATAGTAAGGCAGCCATTGCTCCCAGAAAAATGATAGAGTAGGGTGAGACTCCAGGAAAGGAGAAAACCGGAGAAAGAGAGCTCTGTTTCCTGTGTAAGCTTTGCCCAAGTCTCTAGCTTACTCATGAATCAAAGTGATTCGCAAGGCAGACCCAAAGCACCTTGCAGCTAAATGAAAGAGCCAAAGTGAAACGTGGCCTCTCATTCACCTTAACTGAGACAGACTCTGCAGTTTGACTCTACCTAAGTTAATTGCCTCTTTAAAACAATAACATTAACCATCTTCAGAGAGAGAGAACAGAATCCAGAGTCTTCAAAACAAAGGAATTATTATGTCCAGAATACAATGGAAAATTATTCATTAAATGAAGAAGCAGGAAAACACTTTCAGGGCACCGACCTTGCTTCATCCCTATTCCCATTTCCTCCTCTCCACATATTATTTTGAAATAAATCCCAGATATCACATTATGTCTCTCACGAACATTTCAGTGTACATCTCAGTAAAAGCTCTTTTAAAAATGTAACCACAATGTCATTAGCACACCTAAAATTACTTAGTATTGTTACATATCCAGTAAGTATTCAAATTTCTAATTGTTTGTAGATGGATTAATGCTTTTCAGTTTGTTTAATTGAAACAGACTCATCCAACTCCATGGCTAGGGAAATTAAGTCTCAGTCACTGGTTGAGGAGTAAATATCGTGAGTTTTGGTACTCTTGTCCATAGGTCAGAGAATATGAGATCTAAACAGGAGGAAATACGCTAGAAGAAGTTCATAATCTTTCCAGCATGCTGATTTGAAATGGTATGAATGGGAGAGCTATCACTTTGTCTTAAGGGCTTCAGTTCTTTCATGGCTTCTTTGACTTCTGGTTATTTACATGCAGCAGTTCTCACTGAAAAGTCCATTCTTGGCCTAAGTTAGTCAATTTTCTTGAGTGAAATACAGTTTTGTACATAAGCTTTTTTTTTTTTTTTTTGATGATCAAGGGCTTTCTTACTATGTGTTTGTTTTTGCCAGAGGTAAACTTAGACAGATTAGAACCTTTAGTGTGAAATGTCAGACTAAAAATTTCTGTTTGTGATGTCTTCTTTTCATTGTCTCTCTGGTTTTAGGAGCTGGGAATCCAAAGTGCAAAATTGCAATTGTTATGGGAAGAATTAACAATAACTCTGAAACCAGGTAATAAAACAATAGTGATTGAGAAATCTATGAGGAATAAGAGTCAGTCTTTTTTTGTACTCACTTTATTGACTTAAAGTTCACTATTTAGGCTCATAAATTATATAAAGTATATCATGATATTAAATGTCATATATCTGTTGTTTCACAATTATTTTGGTAAAGATATATTTAGAAAACATTTTAGGAAGTGTTGGTATGCATTCTTCACTGTGAAATTTCCTGTTTTAAAAAGTGTTGCTGAATTCTCAAAGCTGTTTGGATCCAATTATAAGATATATAAACTATCAAAACTGTCTGTAAGTAATTAACTGATTAGATATTTAGATCCAAGGCAATAATCTTGAAATGTTTAATACATTAAATATCAGTTCCCAGTTACCATTCTGAGCAAGGAGAAGCCTCAATTAAATAACTTTCACCTATTTTCAAATTACTGTTGTTCCCGATCACAGCCTGCATCTGAATGTACTTAAAGATTTTTACACAATTCCTATTCCAGACATCATTACTTCCATGATTACATGATAGCAACAATGAAAAGATGACAGTTGAGTCTCCACGTAACGTTTGTTTTATTTTTCCACTTAGCAAACTTCCTAACATCTACTTTTCTTTTGACCAGACACAAACAACACAGCATGATTCTTGTTCCCATCAACACACCTGGAGTAGAAATAATAAGGCCCTTGACAGTTTTTGGCTACCTGGGTAAGTGTTCAATCAACTTGTCTGTGTATTTGCAAGAAGGAAACCTAGAATATTCAGTAACTCTGAAGGAAGTAGATAACATTTTAGTGCATGAGATGGATTCTTAGAAATCCTTTGACCCTTAGTATAAATTACCAGTGGAGTTCAGAATAGAACACATGAAAAGAGAGGTGGTGCAGCATTCTACCACATTTTGTCTGCTTTGGGGAAAGGGCAAAGTGGCATTTAAGGCACAGCAACTCTGTCTGCCAGTCTTCTTTTCATCATCCAGGAGGAAGGGTTAATGAAATAGATGTGAAAAATTAAGTAACTCACAGTAATATTCATTTTTAACTTTCTTAATCAGCTTACAAGAGTGAATAAGCAAAGGGTTTTGATTGATTTGAATGCAGAACTTTTCCTTCCTTCTGTCCTTGGGTGGAATTTCTAAGAAGCAAGGATACTTTTGCTCAGTCTCATGTTCACTGTTTCTTTGCTGCTCAGGTTTTTCACTCTGCAAGTATTTGTTGAGCACTCAACCCACTCCAGTATTCTTGCCTAGAGAATCCCATGGACAAAGGAGCCTGGCAGGCTACAGTCCATATGGTCAGACATGACTGAAACGACTTAATATGCACGCACACACACAAGCACTGTTACAGGTGCTTAGAATACAGTAGTGAACACAGTAAACTAAGATCTCTGCCCCTGTGGAGCTTACTTGCTGGGGGACAGAGACAGAGGATAAATACAGATACGTAAATAAGCCAGGTAGCTATCAGCAAATGATAAATGTTATAAAAAAGTTTACTGAACTTTAGGTTTTGTGGTGACCCTGGCTTTCTCTTTATTGTTAAATGTGGCTAATGCAAATATTCAAGAGGTGGATTACTTTTTGTAGGCTGCAGCTAGAAAATGTACCCATAGGTTAAGTGGTTGGGTTGAAGAACAATAGCCTAAAAGACCATGAAAATGGGTTTATAATGTTGGTTGGCTATTAATACCCACCATTGTAGAGCCTATGTTTCAAATTTCAGTATGACAGTTTCACCAACATCTCTCCAACTCTCTGTGCCAAGGCCAAAAGAAATAGTGTGGACAAAGTTGATTATTAATGTCTGTTCTGACAGGAAAAGGGTGTGGAGTTAACTGGAGATTATCTCCAGAACTTGGCAAGGAGGAAGGATGATGTAAAGACAAAGTGTGGATGTGTTCCCAGTCTCTGTCACATGCCGGCATTTTCAAGAGGCAAACAAGCCTAGACTGGAAGCAAATATACTTGCAGGTCTAGCCTTGGCTTTGTCTCTAATGCTAAACCTGCTCTGTTCCTTCGAGCAGGCTCTTTACATCTTCAGGCATCGTCTTCAGGCATCAGTTTCCACAGTGATAAAATAAGAATTACATAATTCACTTGCAAATTTGGAACCATTGGAACCTTTTTTCTTCCCCCAAGTATTTTCTTCAGAAGCCTGTATATTAAAATGTTTATAGAAGAAATAATAATAAAACAATAATAAGATGATCTAATTTGAACTATGGGGCCATCTTGTTTTTCACAGCTTTACAATCTCAGAGAATCCATTCAGAAACCTCTGGATGAAATGATGTCTAAAATCTCTTAAAATTTCTTAAACAGTTTATAAGTTTTTTGGGCTACACAGCACTGGGGGTTCAGGGCTCAGATCTCCCTAGAAATGTCTGACATATGAGGCCTTTAAATTCCACTGTCTTTGAGAATTATATTTCAGTAGATTAATTATCTCTGACTACCTTTTTGTCACCTCATTTTGTTCTCTAAAATCTTATTCTCTATTTTATAGATAATTTCCATGGAGGACATTTTGAGATCCATTTTAACCAAGTGCGAGTTCCTGCCGCCAATTTAATACTAGGTGAGATAAATTGAACAAATGATTCTGTAGTAATTTTTAAAAAATATTTTCAGGTCTAAATCTGAAAAAGATGTGAAGTCTACCATAATTTAGATACTTCCCTTCTTGTTTACTCCATTTATAGGGGAAAATTATTTCCTTTGGTAATAATAACAATAATAAGGTTTTATTTAAGTATCTGATGTGGTGTCACATCAATTGAAAACATAGCTAAATACAAAAATTATACAATTTGGAGCAACATATTTTTCCTAAAACATGATCGTCAAGCCTCTACTTGTTTTAATAAAACCTCAGTAGTTTCTGAACACTGTATTCCTTGAATGACTCCATCCTCTTGCTTGTTGGAATCCTACCCAACCTCCAGGAACATCTCTGATGCCATCTCTTTCAAGAAGGTTCTTGTATTCCTCATCTCATCCATTCAGTAAGCCCCTGATCTTGCTAGGCCCTCGGGTTACCATGATGAACAGACACCTTTCCCTCCTATGCCTTTCTTGTCCTTCTCCATGTCCCTTATCCCTAGCATCCTTGCCCCTTTTCTAGTTTCTAAACTCAGGACTGTGTCTTATCTACCTTTGTAACCATTGCAACACTAACAAAATAACTTACGCAGGGTAGGTACTGAAGAGACAGTTCTTGAATCTGATCCAAGTTTTTAATGATGGTGGTTTACATTTCTATGTATTAGAAATCAAAGTTCCATAAATGTATAGTGAACCTTATTGCAGAACTTACTTTTTTCCTACTGGAATGCCATTTTTATTGAGGATAGTTCATTATTTACTCAGGATCTGTGTAAATAACAAAAGAAATAGGCTGTGGTCATGTTTTCCTTTCTTTCTCACAGGTGAAGGTAGGGGATTTGAAATTGCCCAAGGCCGGCTTGGACCTGGCAGAATCCACCACTGTATGAGAATAATAGGTTTGGCTGAACGTGCTTTACAGATCATGTGTGAACGAGCAAACCAAAGGGTGGCCTTTAAGAAGAAACTTTATTCACATGTAAGAATAATTACTTATTTGAATTCGTTGTAGCCCAATGCACTATATTAATCTTGAACCAAAATAACATTATTTGGTCAAAAAGAGATTTCCTCTGCATAAAGAAGGTGATTCTTTTCCACAACATATACTTATTTGTAGTCTGTATTTAAATGTAGTCTGATGATGTGGATGGACCTAGAGACTGTCATACAGAGTTAAGTCAGAAAGAGAAAAACAAATATCATATAATATTCCACATATGATTCCACTTATATGTAAAATTAGAAAATGATACAGGTGAACTTATTTGCAAAGCAGAAGTAGAGACACAGAGGTGGAGAACAAACATGGATACCAAGGGGGGACAGGGCAGGATGAATAGGAGGCTTGAGATTGACATATATACACTACTATGTATAAAATAGATAACTAATGAGAACCTTCTGTATAGCATATGGAACTCAATGCTCTGTGGTGACCTAAACAGGAAGGAAATCCAAAAAAGAGGGGATATATGCATACATGTAGCTGATTCACTTTGGTACAACAGAAACTAACACAACATTGTAAAGCAACTATATTCCAATAAAAGTTAATGGAAAATCCTGAGATTCAAGCTATGTGTGTGTATATATATAGGCTAATGAGAGATAGTTATCTTTGTGCAAGATTTAATAATTCCTTAAGTGCTTCAACACCTCAGCACACAAAGTGTCGATAATTTGTTCAACTTTCTCTGGTTCTTGTTCTCTAGAGAACTTCATATAGTAGCCCTCTCTGTGGACATGAGAGGGCTATTTTAAGGAAAAAGGAAGCCCTATTCTTTGGCTCTGTGGAGGAATTAAGACAGATAAGTGGAGAGATATAGGAAGATAGCCCAAAACTCAGTGAAAGAAAAGAGATCTAAAAATGGAAAGACTGCTTTATAAAGAAGTGAGCTCTCTGTCGCTGGAGAAATGCAAGTAGAAATGGGACCAGCATTAGCTGGGGTGTTCATGATATTTTGAATTTTCATCTCTAAGTTATGTACTACTAGGCTTATTGTTTACAAAGAACAATACTTATATCCAGGCACTATAATCCAAATTAGAAAATATTTATCAAGAGGGAAAAGATGCTACCATATCAGACTTCCTTGCTTACAAGAAATATTCAAAGGAGCTGTAAGCTGAAATGGAAAACTTCTTAAGAGCAATGAGATAGCCAAATCATCCCCCTTAAAGCCCTTCTAAGAAGGTGAGAAAAATTAATATTAAATATTAAATATTTCAGATTGCTAACATGTACTGCTAGGTCAAATTTGTAGTGGTAAATTGTATCCATGTGTGCTGGGCATGTATATTTTAGTACATTTTATAAGATTGTCTCAACTGTCCTTTACAAGGAGTTATAAAGTTCATTTGTGACAACCTTATAAAAATTTCACAGTATATTTTTTACCGTGAATTCTTATAGGCCATGCTTTCTTTTTGTGAAATATTATTTAGCAAATCTATGACTTAGTTATAACATTGTTCTTATGAAAAAATATAGCCTGCTTTATGGTACATACCTGGGAATAAATTGTAGAAGAACCCTTTTAGTAAACAGTGAGGGCAAGTGTTCAACTGTTGGATGGGCACTGCAGAAGGTAAAATGATGCAAAAATTTGAGGCTATAAATACAACTCCACGATGCTGCTGGAGTAAGAGCTAAAGAGTTGTTCATGGCATCAAATGTCACTTCATGAACATTTCTCTTCTCACAATTGCCACCCAAACCCCGAGCATTGTGCAAGGAGGAACAGAAAGGTTAACCTCCAGGCATCTTGAACACACAAAAGCACTCTCCTTAAGTGCTGCTTTCATGATAGATGTTTTAATATTTTGCTAAAGAGAAATTTCTTTTCCATTTTGTAAACTTAATGTAACAAGCAGAACAAGCCTGGGCTTTTCAAAAATATGCCTCCCTTCTCTGAAAACCTCTTGCATTTGGCATAAAGGAAATGATCTGGCAAGAGCTAAAGAGATGTGTGAACAGGTCAAATAAAAATCTGGGCTAGCTTTTTTTTTCCTTTTTTAATTTGTCAAAGTAACATTCCACTTCCCTGAATTTGGAGATCCTTTCCAGCTGCCTTCTAATTTACTCCAGGCACTAAAGCAACAAGTTTTTTATCAAAGTTCTCTCCTAGTAAGTAAATCTGGCGCCTTCTTAGAGCACCCATTTAATTCTTTTTAGAACATCTAGGGCCTATAGAGACCCACCTAAGACCACTTACCTTCATTCTAAAGCTAAGAAGTAATTGCATATGGTTGTTTGTTCATGACGTTATAATCGCCTAGTTTGATCAATTAAGTTCAGTTCAGTCACTCAGTCGTGTAACCCTATGGACTGCAGCACACCAGGCTTCCCTGTCAATCACCAACTCCCAAAGCTTGCTCAAACTCCTGCCTGTCCAGTCGGTGATGCCACCCAACCATCTCAACTATGTCATCCCCTTCTCCTCCTGCCTTCAGTCTTTCCCAGCATCACGGTCTTTTCCAGTGAATCAGTTCACATCAGGTGGCCAAAGTATTGGAGTTTCAGCTTCTGCATCAGTCCTTCCAATGAATATTCAGGATCGATTTCCTTGAGGATTGACTGGTTGGATCTCCATGCAGTCCAAGGGACTCTCAAGAGTCTTCTCCGATACCACAGTTCAAAAGCATCAATTCTTCGGCACTCAGCTTTCTTTATGGTCCAGTTCTCACATCCATGCATGACTCCTGGAAAAGCCATAGCCTTGACTAGATGAACCTTTGTTGGCAAAATCAATTCTCTGCTTTTTACTATGCTGTCTAGGTTGGTCATAGCGTTTCTTCCAAGGAGTGTCTTTTAATTTCATGGCTGCAGTCACCATCTGGAATGATTTTGGAGCCCAAGAAAATAAAGTCTCTCACTGTTTCCATTGTTTCCCCACCTATTTGCCATGAAGTGATGGGACCGGATGCTATGATCTTAGTTTTCTGAATGTTCAGTTTTAAGCCAACTTTTTCACTCTCCTCTTTCACTGTCATCAAGAGGCTCTTTAGTTCTTCACTTTCTGCCATAAGGGTGGTGGTGTCTGCATATCTGAGGTTATTGATATTTCTCGCAGCAGTGTTGATTCCATCTTGTGCTTCATCCAGACGCATTTCGCAAGATGTGCTCTGCATATAAGTTGAATAAGCAGGGTGACAAATATACAGCCTTGATGTACTCCTTTCTCATTTTGGAACCAGTCTGTTGTTACCTAGTTTGATTGCCATTAAAAAAAGACACTGACTGCTGGAGTTTTGTTTGACATTGTTAATTCAGAGCTTGGTTTCAACATCTAGGACAGTGCCATCCAACAGAAATATATAGTGTAAGCCAGAAATGTAATTTAAAATTCTCTGCTGCTGCTGATGCTAAGTTGCTTCAGTCATATCTGACTCTGTGTGACCCCATAGATGGCAGCCCACCAGGCTCCTCTGTCCCTGGTATTCTGTAGGCAAGAATACTGGAGGTGGTTGCTATTTCCTTCTCCAAAAATATTCTAGTAGCTACTTTTTTTAAAAGTAAAAAGAAACAGATGAAATTGATTTTAATAATACATTTTATTTAATCCAATATATCTGAAATGTTATCATTTCAACATGAAATCAATATAAAAATACTAGTAGTGGGTATTTTACATTCTTTTAAAAACTGATTCTTCTAAATTAGATGTACATTTCATACATGTATAATACATCTTGTTTCAGACTATACATATTTCACATTGCACATGATTATTGGCTACCATGTTGAACATCACTGTGATAGGGAAACTGATCAAAATATCCACCACTGAAGCAATGTACTGTAGCAAACATGTTATTGTTGTTCAGTTGCTAAGTCATGTCCAGTTCTTTGTGACACCACGCACTACATCATGCCAGGCTTCCCTTTCCTTCACTATCTCCCAGCATTTCCTCAAACCCATGTCCATTGACTCAGTGATGCCATCCAGCTGCTACATCCTGTGTTGCCCCCATCTCCTCCTGCCCTCAGTATTTCTCAGCATCAAGGTCTTTTCCATTACGTCGACTCTTCCCATCAGGTGGCCAAAGTATTGGAGCTTCTGCATCAGTCCTTCCAATGAATATTCAGGATTGATTACCTTTAGGATTGACTGGTTTGATCTTGCTGTCTAAGGGACTCTCAGGAATCTTCTCCAGTACAATTTGAAGGCATGAATTCTTTTTCATTCAGCCTTCTTTATAGTCCAACTCTCACATCTATACATGACTTCTAGAAAAACCATAGTTTTGACTCTATGGATATTTGTCAGCCAAGTGACATCTCTGCTTTTTAATATGCTGTCTAGGTTTGTCATAGCTTTTCTTCCAGAGAGCTAGCATCTTTTAATTTCATGGCTGCACTCACCATCCACAGTTATTTTGAAGCCCAGGAAAATAAAATCTGTCACTGTTTCCACTTTTTCCCCTTCTATTTGCCATGAAAAGATGACACCGGATGCCATGATCTTAGTTTTTTTAATGTTGAGTTTTAAGCTGGCTTTTTCAGTCTCCTCTTTCACACTTATCAAGAGGCTCTTTAGTTCCTTTTCAGTTTCTGCCATTAGGGTGGTATCATCTGCATAGCTGAGGTGGTTAATATTTCACCCAACAATCGTGAATCCAGCTTGTGCTTCATCCAGCCCAGCATTTCACATGATGTATTTTGCATAGAAGCGGAGTGACAATATACATCCTTGACATACTCCTTTCCTAATTGTAAACCATTCTGTTGTTCCATGTCCAGTTCTAACTGCTGCTGCTTGACCTGCATACAGGTTTCTCAGGAGGCAGGTAAGGTGGTCTGGTATTCCTATCTCTTTAAGAATTTTTCACAATTTGTTGTGATCCACACAGTCAAAGGCTTTTGCATAGTCAATGAAGTAGATCTTTTTCTTGAATTCTCTTACTTATTCTGTGATCCAATGAATGTTGGCAATTTGATCCTAGTTTCTCTGCTTTTTCTAAATCCAACTTGTACATCTAGAAGTTCTTGGTTCACATACACTGAAGCCTAGTTTGAAGGATTTTGAGTATAGCCTTGTTAGCATATGAATTGAGTGCAATTCTGTGGTAGTTTGAACATTCTTTATCATTGCCCTTCTTTGAGATTGGAATGAAAACTGACCTTTTCCAGTCCTGTGACCATTGCTGACCTTTTCAAATTTGCTGGGATATTGAGTGCAGCACTTTAACAGCATCATCTTTCAGGATTAGAGAGAGCTCAGCTGGAATTCCATCATCTCCACTAGCTTTGTTCGTAGTAATGCTATTCTACAAGAAGAGTTGTTCAAAGAGTTGTTCATAATATTCTATTATCCTATTGATGTCTGCAAAGTCTTCTGTGATATCCCCTAAAGGATACAAAATTGTTTGTTTGTGCCTTCCTTCCTTTGTCTGTCTAGTTAGAGGTCTGTCAAATTTATTGCTCTTTCCAAAGAATATGTATTAACTATTAACATGAAATTATACAATATAATAATTGATATGAGTTAATATTAACAAGATCTTTGTTTCATTTTCTCTTTTGTTTTCAGTGTTATTGATTTCTGCTGTTTATCATATATTTTCTTTTGCTTTCCTCAGACTTATTTTGCTGTTTTTCTAGGTTCTTGGTATGGTAGCTTGGATTATAGATTTTAGACTTTTCCACTTTTCTAGTCTATGTATTTAGCACTGTAAATTTTCCTCTCAGTACTGCTTTATTTGCATCCCGCAATTTGTATGTATTGTATTTTCATGTTCATTCCATTCAGTGTAGTTTTCAATTTCCCTTGAAATTTCTCTTTGATACATGGAAGTGGGTCATGAGAATGTATTACTGAATTTCCAAGTGTTAAGAGGTTATCTTGCTAATTTTGATCCCATTGTGGTCACAAAACAAATTCTGTATTATTTCAGTTCTTTAAAATTTGTTGAGATTGGCCTCATAGACTAAGATATGGTTTATCTTATTATGTGTTTTATGGATACTTGAAACGAATGTGGATTCTGCTTTTGTTGGGTGGAGTGTTCTGTGAATATCTACTAGATCCTATTGGTTGATGTTATTGTTGAGTTCTTCTATATCCTTGCTGATTTTCTAATTGTCCTATCAATAGTTGAGAGAGGGGTGTTGAAGTCTTCAACTAGAACTATGGATTTGTTTACTGTTCTTTGTAGTTCTTTCTGTTTTTTATTCACATATTCAGCAGTTTAGTTATTTGATGCATACACATTTAGGATTGCTATGAATTCATAAGGATTTATCCTTTTATCATTATATAATGACCTTCTCTGTCTCTGTGCTTTGACCTCCAAGTAATTCTCAGTACTTTGAAGTCTACTTTTATCTGGTATTAATATAGCTGCTCCTGCTTTCCTTTGATTAATGTTTGCATGATATATTTTTTTCATTTTTGGTAGGTTGTTTTCAACCTGCCTATATCATTATATTTGAAGTGAATTTCTTGATGACATGTGTAGTCATATATAGTTAGTTGGGTCACATGTTTTAGTTCATTATCTTTGTAATAAGATTGAAGCTAGTGCTTAAGTCTGCCATTTTATGTTTGTTTTTAGTTTCTGGATTTTTTTTCCTGTATTCCAATCAGTTAATTTAACATTTTTAGAATTGTACTTTGCTTTATCTAGAATGTTTCTGATTGTATCTCTTTGTAAACTCTGCTCTGGGTATTATAATATAAGTACATATAATATATAATGATAATACATATATTAATATATGTATGTATAGATCTCACTAATCCATTGGTATCATCATTTGACCAGTTTGAATGAAGAAACTTTACTTCCCTTTAACTTCCACCATTTATAATTGTTTTAAATATTTCTTCTATGTACATGTAGAATGACATCACATAGTATTAAAATGTTTACTTTAAACATCAAACATAGTGTAGAAAATTCAAGAGGAAAAGAAAAACCAATTTCTATAGCCATATTTTTATTTTCATGGTTTATTCCTTCTTGATTTTCCTAGGTTCCCCTTTAACCCCTCTGTTTAGAAGACTTTTTTTTAGCTGTTATTTTAGGGTCTATAGGCAAGTGTTCTCTGTTTTCCTCTATCTAAGACTGTCTTGATTTCTCCTCCTTAAGGAGGGTCACAAAAAGTCAGACACAACTGAGCAACTGAACAAAGATATTTTCACTGAGTATAAGGTTCTATGTAGACAATTGTTTTCTTCCAGCACTTGAAAAATATCCCACCATTTTCTCCTGGCATAAACATATATATTTCCCCTGTAGATAAGATGTCATTCTTCACTGGCTGCTTTTAAGATTTTGTCTTTAGTTTTTAGAAGTTTAATTGTGATGTGTCTTGGCATGGATTTCTTGGATTTATTATGCTTTAGGTTTACTCAGCCTCTTAAATCTATAGGTTATGTCTCTTGCCAAATTTGGGAAGTTTTCAGCCATTATTTCTTTGAGTATTTTTTCAGTCTTGCCCTCTTTCTCATCTCCCCAGACTGCAGTGTCATAAATGTTAGATGTGTTGTTATAATTCACATGTCCCTAATGCTAGTCTTTAAAAAAATTTTTTGCTCTATTTTCTCTCAGTGGTCTAGATTGATCAGTTTCTATTGACCTGTCTTACTGTTAATTGATTTGTTGCTTTGTCTCCTCCATTTTGCTAAACCATCCACTGCCCATTCACTGAGGTTTTTATTTAAATTGTTACATTTTTCAGTTATAAAATATCTATTTGGTTCTTTATTTTTTCTGTTTCATTACTAATATTTAAATTTCTTTGCTGAGACTTTCTATTTTCTCATTTGTTTCTACTGTGTTTACATTTACTAATTGAAGCATTTTTATTATAGTTGCTTTAAAGTATTTGCAGAAATTATAACATCTCTGTTACCTCAGTGTTCACGTAGTCATTCATTTTCAGACCTCCTGGGTTTTGACATGACAAATGATTTTTTATTAAAACCTAAACATTTTCATACTATATTATGAGACCTTATTTAAACTTTCTATTTTAGCTGGGTTTATCTGGCAGTACTCAGTTAGAGGAAAGGGTTGCACTACCTCTGCCAGTAAGTAGAAGTCCAGGTTCCCGCTCAGCCTACATTGATACCTGAGGAAAGAGATGTATTCTTATCACTGAGTGGTCCCCACTGACATCATAGAAGGGAGAGAACTTGTTCCTGGTGTCACTCCTTACTTGGTACTGTCTGATATCACCCTGGATGGGGTGTTGAGGTACCTCATTACATCACTCAGAATGGTGGAAGCCTGTGTTGGCATGAGTTGGGGTGGGGCCAGTGATTTTTTTCTGTGGTATTTGGCATAGATAGAGTGGTTATTCTCTGAGTTTTCTGTCTTTTTAGCTGCCCTTTCCCAGTCCTTCAGCTATAGACAGTAGACTTTTGTTGATGCTCTTTTTAATTTGATTTTGGTCTGTGCTCATTGGCATTTTCAAGTTGCTGGTTTCTTCAGCTCCAAGTCTGGGATATATGAGACAAAGAAAATCCAGGGAACTTAATCTCATGTTCTTTTTCTGGTCCAAAAGTCCCTTGCAGTCTACCTTCTTCTCTCTACCTTTCAGAGTCTTCTTATGCTTGTTTTATAGACAGTGCCCATTTTTGGTTTGTACTTTGTCAAAGGAATAGAGGAAAGTACATCTATTCCATCTTCCTAGAAACAGAAGTCTTTGGAAGCACGATTTTCTTAATTCGTGCAGGTGTTCTCTAAACTACTATCTTAAGTTCTCTGGGAAAGGCTAAACTAGAGAATGGGGACTTGGTGCTGAAGCTTAAGTAGAGTCTCCTTCACTCTAGGTCTGGAGCTTGGGAAACACACCCTCAGGCATGTATGCCGATCATATAGATTTAACAACTTAGGTGAAATGGATCAACTCCTCAAAACCCCACAAACTACCAAAGCTCACTGAATATGAAATTGTTGTTGTTCAGTCACTCAGTCGTGTCCGACTCTTTGTAGCCCCATGGACTGCAGCACGCCAAGCTTCCCTGTCCTTCGCCATCTCCCAGAGCTTGCTCAAACTCATGACTGTTGAGTTGGTGATGCCATCCAACATATCATCCTTTGTCGTCCCCTTCTCCTCCTGCCTTCAATCTTTCCCAGCATCAGGGTCTTTTCTAACAAGTTGGCTCTTTGTATCAGTTAGCCAAAGTATTGGAGTTTCAGCTTTGAGCATGAGTCCTTCTGAATATTCAGGATGGATTTCCTTGAGGATTGACTGGTTGGATCTCCTTGCTGTCCAAGGGACTCTCTACAGTCTTCTCCAAAACCACGGTTCAAAAGCACCAATTCTTTAGTGTTCAGCATTCTTTATGATCCAGCTCTCACATCCATGCATGACTACTAGAAAAACCATAGCTTTGATTATATGGACCTTTGTTGGCAAAGTAATGTCTCTACTTTTTAATACACTGTCTAGGTTTGTTGTAACTTTTCTTCCAAGGAGCAAATGTCTTTTAATTTCACGACTGAAGTCACCATCTGCAGTGATTTTAGAGCCCCCCAAAGTAAAGTCTCTCACTGTTTCCATTGCTTCCCCAACTATTTGCCATGAAGTGATGGGACTGGATGCCACAATATTTGTTTTTGAATGTTGGATTTTAAGCTAATTTTTTCACTCTCCTCATTCAACTTCATTAAAAGATTCTGTAGTTCCCCTTCACTTTCTGCCTTAAGGGTGGTGCCATCTGCATATCTGAGGTTATTGATATTTCTCCTTGCAGTCTTGATTCCAGCTTGTGCTTCATCCAGGCAGCATTTCATATGATGTACTCTGCATATAAGTTAAATAAGCAGGGTGACAATAACAGCCTTGACATACTCCTTTCCTAATTTTGAACCAATCTGTTGTTCCATGTCTGATTCTGACTGTTGCTTCTTGACCTGCATACAGGTTTCTCAGGAGGTACATAAAGTGGTCCAGTATTCCCAACTGTTTAAGAATTTTCCATAGTTTGTTGTGAACCACACAGTCAAAGGCTTTAGCATAGTCAATGAAGTAGAAGTAGATGTTTTTTGAAATTCTCTTGCTTTTTCTATGATCGAGCATATGTTGGCAATATGATCTCTGGTTCCTCTGCCCTTTCTAAATCCAGCTTGAACATCTAGACGTTCTTGGTTCATATACTGGTGAAGAATAGCTTGGAGAATTTTGAGTATCATTTGGCTAGCATGTGAGATGAGTGCAATTGTGCAGCAGTTTGAACATTCATTGGCATTGCCTTTCTTTGAGATTGGAATGAAAACTGACCTTTTTCAGTCCTGTGACCACTGCTGAGTTTTCCAATTTGCTAGCATATTGAGTGCAGCACTTTTACAGCATCATCTTTTGGGATTTGAAATAGCTCAACTGGAATTCTATCACCTCCACTAGCTTTGTTCATAGTGATTCTTCCTAAGGCCTACTCAACTTTGCACTCCAAGATGTCTAGCTCTAGGTGATAGATCACACCATCATGGTTATATGCATCATGAAGATCTTTTTTGTATAGTTCTGTGTATTCTTGCCACCTCTTCTTAATATCTTCTGCTTGTTAGGTCCATACTGTTTCTGTCCTTTATTGTGCCCATCTTGGTATGAAATGTTCTGTTGGCATCTCTAATTTTCATGAAAAGATCGCTAATCTTTCCTATTCTATTGTTTTCCTCTATTTTTTTGCATTGTTCACTTAGGAAGCCTTTCTGATCTTTTGGAACTCTGCATTCAGATAGATATATCTTTCCTTTTTTCCTTTGCCTTTCATATCTCTTCTTTTCTCAGCTAATTGTAAGGCCTCCTCAGACAACCATTTTGCCTTTTTTGCATTTCTTTTTCTTGGGAGTGGTTTTGAACACTGCCTTCTATACAGTGTTACAAACTTCTGTCCATAGCTTTTCAAGCACTCTATCAGATCTAATCCCTTGAATCTATTTGTCACTTCCACTGTATAATCATAAGGGATTTGATTTAGGTCACAGCTGAATGGCCTAGTGGTTTTCCCAACTTTCTTCAATTTAAGTCTGGATTGTACAATAAGGAGTTCATGATCTGAGCTACAGCCAGCTCCTGGTCTTGTTTTTACTGACTGTATAGAGCTTCTCCTCCTTCAACTGTGAAGAATATAATCAATCTGACTTCAGTATTGACCACCTGGTGATGTCCATGTATAGAGTCGTCTCTTGTATTGTTGGAAGAATTTGAAATAGATAACCCTAAATGCTTCTATTAAAGAAGTTGAATTCACAATTGAATATATCTTGAAAAAAGAAATCTTCAGGCCCAAATGGTATCAGTGGTGAATTCTGATGAACTACTAAAGAAGAAAAAACACCAACTCTACACAATCTCTTCCAGGAAAATGAAGAAGAGGAAGCACATTCCAGCTCATTTATGAGACCAAAATTACCAAACAACAAGCTACAGACCACTATAGATGCAAAAATCTAGAGTAATCTAGCAGTATATAGAAAGAACAACCAAATGATGTTTATCCCAGGAATACAAGACTGATTCATATTCATATGTCAATCATTAAGAAAATTATTCATTGTAATCTACCATATTAACTGCCTAAAATGAAAAACCACATGATCATATCAATTGATGCAAAACGGCAACTGAAAAAATATCAGCATCTCTTCATGATATATTAGAGATACAAAGGAATTTATTTAACCTGATTCAGACCATCTAAAAATTCTATAGCTAACATCATATTTAATAATAAAAGACTGAGTGTTTTAATTCCCGAAATTGAGAACAAAAGATGTTTATTCTCACCATTGCTCTTTATCGTCACAGAGGAAGTGTTAGCCATTGCAGTGACACAAGAAAAAGAAAGTTCCTAGTTGAGGAAAAAAATAAATAAAAATGTGCCTCTTTGCAGACAACATGATTGGGTATAATATCCTTAGGAATCTACCAAACAAAACAAACAATCCCTCCTAGAACTAAAAATAAGTGAGTTTAGCAAAGTCTTGGAATTATATCAACATATAAAATTAATTTTATTTCTATGTACTGCATGCTAAGTCACTTCAGTCATGTCCAGTTCTTTACGACCCTATGGACTGTAACCCACCAGACTTCTCTGACCATAGTTAAGAATACTGGAGTGGATTGCCATTGCCCCCCTCCAGGAGATCTTCCCAACCCAGGGACTGAACCCACGTCTCCTGTAGCTCCTGCATTGGCAGGTGGGTTCTTTACCACTAGCTACTAGTGAACATTTGGAAGCTGAAATTTTTTAAATACCATTTTACAATAGACTAAGAAGGAAATAGGTACACATATAACAAAATATGTATCCTATCTATATGCTAAAAATTATAAAAGTAATGAAAGAAGCCTAAATAAATACAGAGAAATACAGAATGTATAGATGGCAAACAAAGACATCAGCAACTGCTGCTGCTGCTGCTGCTAAGTCGCTTCAGTCGTGTCCGACTCTGTGTGACCCCATAGATGGCAGCCCACCAGGCTCCTCCGCCCATGGGATTTTCCAGGCAAGAGTACTGGAGTGGGTTGCCATTGCCTTCTCCGACATCAGCAATTAGGGAAATACAAATTAAAACCACCATGAGATCTCTCTGCACATTGTGAAAATGGCTAAAACTTAAAAGTATTCACTATACCTAGTGCTAATAACTGGAACTCTCATATACTGCTGGTGGGAAGGTAAAATGGCATAGTCACTCTGGAAAATGTTGACAGCTTATAAGTATTTACCAGATGACCTAACAACTCCACTCCTGGTATTTGCTTTTAAAAATGAAAAGGTATGTACACACAAAAACTCATATACAGATATTTACAGAAGCTCTTTAATAATCACCAAAAATTGAAAACAGCCCAAATGTCCTTCAACAGGTGAATGGATAAACAAATTGTGATACATCCCTACAGTGGAATACTACTCACTGATAAAAAGGAATGGACAGTTGATAAACAGAACAATTTGGATGACATTCAAATGAATTATGCTGAGTGAAGGAAGCTGGCCTCTAAAGAACACATGCTAAAGAATCCCATTTATATGACCTTCGGAAAAAGGCAATAGTATAATAACTGAAAAACCTAGACAGCATATTAAAAAGCAGAGACATCACTTTGCCGACAAAGGTCTATATAATCAAAGCTATGGTTTTTCCTGTAGTCATGTACAAATGTGAGAGTTGGACCATAAAGAAGGCTGAGAGCTGAAGAACTGATGCTTTTGAACTGTGGTGTTGGGGAAGACTCTTGAGTCCCTTGGACAACAACATCAAACCAGTCAATCCTAAAGGAAATCAACCCTGAAAATTCATTGAAAGGACTGACGCTGAAGCTGAAGCTCCAATACTTTGGCCACCTGATGTGAAGAGCTGACTCATTAGAAAAGACCCTGATACTGAGAAAGATTGAGAGCAGGAGGAGAAGGGGGTGACAGAGGATGAGATGGTTGGATGGCATCATTAGTTCAATGGACGTGAGTACTCAACGGACATTAGCTTAGTGGACATGAGTGCTCAAAGGACTGCATGCTGCATTCCATGGGATCGCAAAGAGTTGGACACACTCAGCAACAGCAACACAACTGAGAACCATTCAGTGGTTTCTACAGGTTAGGAGGTAGGGCTATTAAGGGGCTGCTACTGCTGCTGCTAAGTCGCTTCAGTTGTGTCCGACTCTGTGCGACCCCATAGACGGCAGTCCACCAGGCTCCTCTGTCCCTGGGATTCTCCAGGCAAGAACACTGGAGTGGGTTACCATTTCCTTCTCAAATGCATGAAAATGAAAAGTGAAAGTGAAGTCGCTCAGTCGTATCTGACCCTTAGCAACCCCATGGACTGCAGCCTTCCAGGCTCCTCCATCCATGGGATTTTCCAGGCAAGAGTACTGGAGTGGGATGCCATTGCCTTCATGAGGGATTTTTTGGGGGAAGATGAAACTGTTTTGTATCTTGATTGTGGTTATACCAATCTATGAATGTGTTAAAATTTATAGAACTGTTCACCAAAGAAAAAGTCATGTTTACTAAATAAATGATAGTAACAATACAATGAAGGACTGCTGGACCATTCTCACTGAAATTGTCTTGGGAATTGTGTAGACTGTCTATAAGCAGATCCACCACCTTACACTTAACAAGTTTCAATGGGATTATACAGTTAGCATTTAAAATAGCCAGTATGGAGCGTCTTGGCAACAAGACAGTTGCTCAGTTTGGCTGTCTTGACTTTAGACACCAGAATACCCAAAATAAATTATTTTTATGAGCAAATAAATTTTTTTTTCTGAAATCTCCCAATGTTACCTGCAGCCATACCAAATACTATGTATAATGGCTAGGTGGTTATATCAAACTAAGTCTTCCATTTAAAAATATTAATATATAGAATAGGTTGTTTTCATGTGTTATATGTGGACCTCAGACACCAGCTTATCTCCTTCTTCTGCTGCCCTTTGTTCCCCTCCAGGAAGTAGTAGCTCACTGGATTGCTGAAAGCCGCATTGCCATTGAGGAGATCCGCTTGTTGACCTTGAAAGCTGCTCACAGCATTGATACTCTGGGCAGCGCTGGTGCTAAGAAAGAGGTGAGAACCTTTGGACCACCATCTGCCAAGTCATACATTTCTCCCACACTTCGGGCATTCCAGGTTTCATGGTGACTGGAGGGCACTCAGAATATTGGAAGCTTCCATTTGATTTTGGTTTAAAGATTATAAATGTATGTCATTTGCCAGTTTTCCTTTCCCTGGGCTGCTTGAGGGAATGATTTTCAGGATGAAGAATATCTTCAGCTTTCTCAAGATGCCGCAACAGAAAGTAGGAAAATACTAGACTTTATACAGATTTGGAATTGTACCTGGTATGTCACCTTCTGTCAACTCTTGACCTTGAGCAAAGTATGTAACTAATCTGCCTATGACCTAGAGTTCCAATGAAGAATAACCAAGTTGATGTAGAATGCAGAGCACTATGCTCCCACACAGAAATGTTTCATAGAAAGTCCTTCTTGTCATCTGTTTCTGGTTTATTTGGAATAAGAGCATAATTATTTAACTATAAAATCAATGACACTTCCATGTTCTAGCTATTGTAAATAGTGCTGCAGTGAACAATGGGATGCATGTATCTCTTTCAGTTTTGGTTTCCTCAGGGTATATACCTAGGAGTGGGACTGTTGAGTCATATGGTGGTTTTATTCCTAGTTTTTTAAGGAATATCCATACCATCTTCCATAGTGGCTATATCAATATACCTTCTCACTAACAGTGCAAGAGTGTTCCCTTTTCTCCACACTCTCTCCAGCATTTATTGTTTGTAGACTTTTTGATGATGGCCAATCTGACCAGTTGAGGTGATATCTCATTGTAGTTTTGATTTGCATTTCTCTAATAATGAGCAATATTGAGCATCTTTTCATGTTTTTGTTAGTCATCTGTATGTCTTTGGAGAAATGTCAGTTTAGGTCTTTTTCTCATTTTTTGATTGGGTTGTTTTTCTGGTATTGAGTTGTATCATCTGCTTGTATATCTTGGAAATTAATCCTTTGTCCATTGTTTCATTTGCTATTGTTTTCTCCCATTCTGAGGGTTGTCTTTTCACCTTGCTTATAGTTTCCTTTGCTGTGCAAAAGCTTCTAAGTTTAATCAGGTCCCACTTGTTTACTTTTGTTTTTATTTCCATTACTCTAGGAGGTGGGTATAGAGGATCTTGCTTTGATTTATGTCATCAAGTATTGTGGCTATGTTTTCCTTTAAGAGTTTTATAGTTTCTGGTCTATATTTAGATCTTTAATCCATTTTAAATTTATCTTTGTGTATGGCACTATTTACAATAAAAACAGCACTATTTACAATAGCCAGAACATGGAAGCAACCTAGATGTCCATCGACAGATGAATGGATAAAGGAGTTGTGGTACATATACACAGTGGAATATTATTCAGCCATAAAAAGAAACACATTTGAGTCAGTTCTAATGAAGTAGATGAACCTAGAACCTATTAAACAGAGTGAAGTGTATCAGAAAGATAAATACCATATTCTAATATATATATATGGAATCTAGAAAAATGGTATTGAAGAATTTAGTTACAGGGCAACAATGGAGAAACAGATATAGAGAATAGACTTATGGACATGGGAAGAGGGGAGGAGAGGGTGAGATGTATGGAGAGAGTAACATGGAAACTTACAGTATCATATATAAAATAGATAGCCAATAGCAATTTGCTGTATGGCTCAGGAAACTCACACAGGGGCTCTGTATCAACCTAGAGAGGGCGGGATGGGGAGGGAGATGGGAGGGAGGTTCAAAAGGGAGGGGATGTATGTATACCTAAGGCTGATTCATGTTGAGGTTTGCAGAAAACAGCAAAATTCTGTAAAGCAGTTATCCTTCAATAAAAAATAAATCAATTTTTAAAAAAAATCAATGACACTGCTAAGGGAAAATGATTAATGAAGACTCTTTACCTCTTTATGATCCCTAACATGATGAGTATCATTTATCAGCTGCCTGAAATCCTTCTGCAAACAAGGCAAGGCAAGTTATAAATAAGTTAACAGAATGTAATTTGGATGAGATATTTCTTTCCAGAAGGTCTATGTTGACTGAAATATGGCCTAATGGCTGCATTAGCGGATCTTTGTTGGCTTTCATCAAAGATCCTGTTTCAGTGGTGAGTGTTTGTGGAAAAGTTCTCTTGTTTCTTTTCACAAAGAAAATACAGATTAGATCAAATTCTGTCACATATGTTGTCTAAGAAAAGAACATTCTTCTTACATCTTGTTTTTATAGATTGCAATGATTAAAGTAGCTGCCCCCCGTGCCGTCTGCAAAATTATTGACCGGGCCATCCAAGTGTGTGGAGCTGCGGGTATTTCCCAGGATTACCCTCTGGCTAACATGTGAGTTCTGTGTGCTAAGTAGTTTCAGTAATGTCTGACTCTTTGCAACCCTGTGGATGGTAGCCCACCAGGCTCCTCTGTCCATGACATTCTCCAGGCAAGAATACCATCCATGAGATTCTCCAGGCAAGAATATCAGGGTGGGTTGCCATGCCCTTCTCCAGACGATCTTCCCAACCCAGGGATCCAACCCATATGTCCTATGTCTGCTGTATTGGCAGGCAGTTTCTTTACCATTAGCCCCACCTGGGACCCTCTGACTAACATGTCATCTAATCACCATCTATATTTAATGGTGTTGGGATTAAATATCTGCAGATGCTTTGATACTATTTACAAAGAAAATAAAAACAACTAACTTACTTTAAAGCATAATTGAAAGCTAACTGAGGTAACATAGGTACTTTACAGTAGATCTCTGTATCAATAAATAGTTTTATGATTACAGTTGTCATTTCCCTCAATTGTGTTCACGTTTACCCTGAGAGGATCCACTGAGGGTTCCTGGACTGTAAATAACTCATGGGGGTTCACCCTGGAACAGGAAGGACAGGAGCAGAGCTGGTCCAAGTGGGGCCCAGAGCCAGGCTGAGGTAGGCACTGAGGACGCTTTACCACCCACACCCAGAGCTGTGGCCAGACTGCAGCCATTCCTGCAGCCAGCACGTCGTGTCCACATGGTGAGTGCTGAGATCAAGAAGGCACACCACTGGACACGATACCACCGTCTCTGTCACACTGGAGATAAGGATCTGGTGCCCCATCAGTTTTTCCCCCATCAATTTTTAATAAGAAAAAACTGAATATATAGTACTATATATTTATATTATATATGTTATATATTCTTCATGGCCTGTGGCTTATCCAAGATGTCTCCTAGCGACTTCTAGTACCTACAGCAAACCAGGAATGAGATTAAGCCCACTGCACCATGCCATTTAAGGTTCCACTCCCAAAGTGAGGACTTTAAAATGACATTTCACAAGCCCCTTGGCTTACTTTTCTTGATTTTCCCTGCGCAATTTTTCTTATCACTGTCTTGGTGAGATTTCAAACACTAATAATCTTGGCTTAGAGTTAGAGTGACTGTTGAAGCATCAGGTTTCTCTATGATAAGTCCTGCCACTCCGTTCTTTATGTTTGTGCAGGTATGCCCTAACACGGACTTTGCGCATAGCAGATGGGCCTGACGAAGTCCACCTCTCAGCAGTTGCAAAAATGGAGCTGAGGGACCAAGCCCAAAACCTGAGGGCCAAGATATAGGAGGTGACACCACCCCACCTTGATACACACGTCATCAGTGCCAGCATTTGGATATTTTTCCACTTTTGCAACAGTTTGAGCACAGGATTAATTACTCACTTTGGTAAAAATTTGAACATCTGTTTTAATCAATGGCTTTTATCATTTCAAGGATCACACTTGAAATTTTATAATCTCAAGGGTTTAAGTGAAAAAGGAAATTTTATAGCTTCAGTCTAACACCTAAACCTATATAACATTTAGTTTTTCAACACACTACTTGTAAAGAAATCATGAAGTAGACTGGAGAACTAAATCATGAGCATAAAAATTTTTTGACTTTCAGGAATTGTTCCATTTAAATAAATATTTAATCACTACTTTGTAAAAATATAGTGGGATCTCCTTTTGGTCATTGGTATTAGGGGTTGGTTTAACACTGTGTGGTATTGTTTGCATTGAAGGAGACATGACTGATTGGGTCATTTTAGAGTTTATATTGTTATAAGTCTCTTCATAATTCAGCAGGAAGCATTTATCCATAAAATCTGATTATGGTTTAAAGTTTACTAGAAGACATGCATCTTATGAGAAAATAAAATTAAGAAAAATTTTGATTATGTATAAAATGTTGATGTGAACAACGGATGTTTTAACCTACAAGAAAGTTATATAGTTTTGAGAGGAGGTTAAAAACAATCTGCTCTGAACACCGTTTTGTTAAAAACAATGCCCTAAGCCAGCATCCTTGTGGCCTGCTAAATCAGTGCTGCCAGAACTACAGCCCTGGACCACTTGTGAATCTTGAGCACCTGAATTATGTGGTCAGCATATCTTAGGAACTGAATTTCTGATTTTTAAAATTGTTAATTAATTTAGATTCTCAATTCAGTTACTGGAAAACTTTTAAGTATGCTCAGAATAACTTGGGTATGTGAATTGTCTTTGGCAAATATAAATTTTTTGAAGTCTAAATGCAAATATTTTGAATGAAAATTTAGCACCCAAATTAAGAAAGTACAAAATATACACCAGATTTTGAAGACTTAGTACAAAAAAAATTGTTTTGTTAATACATTTTAATATTGATTACATGTTGAAATGTTAATATTTTGATATATTGAATTAAATAAAATATATTCTTTAAATTAATTTTACCTGTTTCTTGTTACATTTTTAGTTTCTATGGATGCCATTAAAATAGTTACGGACAAATTTTTTAAATTTTCAAATGAAAATATTTTTAATTCAAAAAGCTTTAAAACTGTATATGAATTTATTGATGTGCATAAATTATTTCAGTCATTATTTAAATATTTTCTTGGAGTCGGGGTGGGTACCCGGCATTTGACAAAGACCCGGGTTCTGAGTCTTGTGTGTTATGTGGGCTTTATAAACATTTGCCTTTGAGCCTTAACCTCACGGTATCTCGTATTTCCTTCTGTATGTTGGGATTAACTTTTAAACTTAGAGGACCTTTATCTACTGAGGGCTTGTGTGATAATCACTGAAGCTGTATAAAAATACTTTGATACTTCTGAACAATGAAGCCTTCTATAAGGCATCCTTTTTTAGGTAGATAAAATCTTATAACCCAAGCTATTCAGTCTTATTACTAGTTTTAAAAATTGCAACTTAGAAGAAATCAAGATCGTTTCTGACCAATTAGAATTAAAAGTTGTATCTGGTAATTGTAATTTTGTGATAATTTTTTCCTCCTTGAGAAAAACTGGCTGAATTGGTGGTTGACTTATTTCAATTGATCTGTTTCTGTCTGTCATATACGCAGCTGTCCTCTCCCCATGTGATCCACATCACCTCTCTCAGTTCAGTCGCTCAGTCATGTCTGACTCTTGAGACTCCATGAATCGCAGCACCCCAGGCCTCCCTGTCCATCACCAACTCCCAGAGTTCACTCAGACTCAAGTCCATCGAGTCAGTGATGCCATCCAGCCATCTCATCCTCGGTCGTCCCCTTCTCCTCCTGCCCCCAATCCCTCCCAGCATCAGAGTCTTTTCCAATGAGTCAACTCTTCTCATGAGGTGGCCAAAGTACTGGAGTTTCAGCTTTAGCATCATTCGTTCCAAAGAAATCCCAGGGCTAATCTCCTTCAGAATGGACTGGTTGGATCTCTTTGCAGTCCAAGGGACTCTCAAGAGTCTTCTCCAACACCACACTTCAAAAACATCAATTCTTCGGCGGTCAGCCTTCTTGACAGTCCAACTCTCACAACCATACATGACTACTGGAAAAACCACAGCCTTGACAAGACGGACCTTAGTCGGCAAGGTAATATCTCTGCTTTTGAATATGCTATCTAGGTTGATCATAGCTTTCCTTCCAAGGAGAAATAGTCTTTTAATTTCATGGCTGCAATCACCATCTGCAGTGATTTTGGAGCCCCCAAAAATAAAGTGTGACACTGTTTCCACTGTTTCCCCATCTATTTCCCATGAAGTGATGGGACTGGATGCCATGATCTTCATTTTCTGAATGTTGAGCTTTAAGCCAACTTTTTCACTTTCCTCTTTCACTTTCATCAAGAGACTTTTTAGTTCCTCTTCAGTTTCTGCCATAAGGGTGGTGTCATCTGCATATCTGAAGTTATTGATATTTCTCCCAGCAATCTTGATCCCAGCTTGTGTTTCTTCCAGTCCAGTGTTTCTCATGATGTACTCTGCATATAAGTTAAAAAAGCAGGGTGACAATATGCAGCCTTGACGTACTCCTTTTCCTATTTGGAACCAGTCTGTTGTTCCATGTCCAGTTCTAACTGTTGCTTCCTGACCTGCATACAGATTTCTCAAGAGGCAGGTCAGGTGGTCTGGTGGTCTGGTATTCCCATCTCTCTCAGAACTTTCCACAGTTTATTGTGATCCACACAGTCAAAGGCTTTGGCATAGTCAATAAAGCAGAAATAGATGTTTTTTCTGCAACTCTCTTGCTTTTCCCATGATCCAGCAGATGTTGGTAATTTGATCTCTGGTTCCTCTGCCTTTTCTAAAACTCACCTACTTTTAATTTATTCAGATAAAATCATATTTAAAAACATAGTAAAGATTGTTGAAAGAAAAAATTCCAGTCAATAAAGACTAAAGTAAGATCTAGGGCCCTTTCCCTTAATCACAGTGAGTGAATGGCTGACTGTAAACATGGGAGTGACATGTCCCTTTCCAGGGTCTCCTCAGGCTGTCACTGCAAGTCACTCTGAGCAGTCCACCCAGGACAGTCAGCCAGGTTTGCCAGTCATTTGAGCCCTCACAGGTTTAAAATGAGAAGTCGTCCTTCAGGTAACCTCACATAGGAAGGTAGGAAGAAAAGGAGAGCTCACCAGTTAGTGGGCAGCAGCAGGGAAGGAGGGGCAGCAGCTGCCCAACTGGAAGTCACCATAAGGCTTTACAGAAAAGTGGCCACAGAAGGCATGACTTGTCCAGGGAGTAGCCAGGTAAGGATCTCAGGAGTTGATGGTTTAACCTTTGAGAACACACAGAGAAAGTTCAGGTAATCATGGAGGAGCTGAATTTCTCATAAGTCTGTTTATAAGGCTTCCCCCAGGTCCATGTTCCTCAGCTCTGCCCACAACTCTGGTCTACTTGCATCTCATAGGCCTGTGCTGTTCAGTCAGTCAGGCCTGTATGACTCTATGCAGCCTCATAGACTGCAGCACACTAGGCTTCCCTGTCCTTCACTATCTCTGGTGTTTGCTTGAACTCATGTCCGTTGAGTCAGTGACGCCAACCAACCATTTCATCCTCTGCCGTCCCCTTCTCCTCCTGCCCTCAGTCTTTCCCAGCATCAGGGTCCTTTCCAGTGAGATGGCTTTCCCATCAGGTGGCCAAAGTATTGGAGTTTCAGCTTCAGCTTCAGTCCTTCTGATGAATATTCAGGGTTGATTTCATTTAGGATTGACTGGTTTGATCTTGCCGTCCAAGGAACTCTCAAGCGTCCTCTCCAGTACCACAGTTCAAAAGCATCAGTTCTTCAGTGCTCAGACTTCTTTATGGTCCAACTCACATCCATACCTGAAAAACCATAGATTTGCCTATACAGACCTTTGTTGGCAAAGTAACATCTCTGCTTTTCAACACACTGTCTAGGTTTGTCATAGCTTTTCTTCCAAGGAGCAAGCATCTTTTAATTTCATGGCTGCAGTCACCATCCCCAGTGATTTTGGAGCCCAAGAAAATAAAATCTGTCACAAAGATCCTTTCTTGACCACTTGTTCTGAACTAGCATCACCTGCTCTCCAGCCCCTTTATCTACCATTCTTCTCACAGCACTGATCACTTGACATGCCTACTTATTTATGGTCTGTCTGCTCAGTAGAGTCCACTTTTTTTGTGTATTGGAACCATGCATGGCTGGTATGCACTCAAAAAAAGTATGAATGAATAAATTCATGTGCATGATTGCTTTCCTGATCCCTGATTTGCAGTTGTTGAGAGGGCCAAGCATTTATTTGTAAGTCTGCAAACAAAAACAGAATGGAAGCCCAAGCACTAACTCAAGAACACAGAGGCTGGGCAACAGACCCAGACCAAAAGCAAACATGAAAGTCTTCACTGGGACTGAGAAAGGATATTAGAGCCCCATCAGCGGGGGCACACAGCAGTTTGGGCTGATCAACTGATGAAATACTTGTTTTTAATGAGTATTTAACAATTCAGAGAATGCACATTTACTTTTTTTTTCTTACTAAAAAATTCAGTTATTTAGGAAAATTCAATTATTCAGGAAAATTGCATTACAATACTGGTTTGATTCTTGCCATACATCAACATGAATTAACCGTAGGTGTATATATATCCCTTCTTTCTTGAACCTCCCTCCCACCTCCCACCTTTTCCCATCCCTGTAGATTGTTACAGAGCCCCAGTTAGAGGTCCCTGAGTAATACAACAAATTTCCACTGGCTATCTGTTTTATATAGGGTAGTGTGTATGCGTCTAAGCTGCTCTCTCCGTTTATCTCACCCTCTCCTTCCTGCCTTGTACCCTTGCCCATAAGTCTCTTCTCTATGTCTGTGTCTTCATTGCTGACATGCAGATAGGTTCATCAGTACCATCTTTCTAGATTCCATGTATATATATGTTAATATATGATATTTGTTTTTCTCTTTCTGACTTACTTCACTCTGTATAATAGGCTCTCGTTTCATCCACCTCATTGGAACTGACTCAAATGTGTTCCTTTTTATGGCCAAGTAGTAGTCCATCGTATATATGTACCTCAATTTTTTTATCCATTCATCTGTCGATGGACATCTATGTTGCTTCCATGTCCTAGCTATTGTAAATAGTGCTGCAAGGAACATTGGGGTACATATGTCTTTTTCAGTTTTGGTTTCCTCACGGTATATGCCTAGAAGTGGTATTGCTAGGTTGTATGCTGGTTTTATTCCTAGTTTTAAAAAAAATCTCCATACTGTCTTCCATCATGGCTGTATCAATTTACATTCCCACCGACAGTGCAAGAGGGTTCCCTTTTCTCTGCACCCACTCCAGCACTTATTGTTTGTAGACTTTTTGATGATGGTCATTCTGACCAGTGTGAGGTGATATCTCATTGTAGTTTTGATTTGCATTTCTCTTAAGAATGAGGATGTTGAGCATCTTTTCTTGTGTTTGTTAGCCATCTGTATGTATTCTTTGGAGAAATGTTTGTTTAGGTCTTTTCCCCACTATTTGATTGGGTTGTGGTTTTTTTTTTCTGGTATTAAGTTGTATCATCTGCTTGTATATTTTGGAAATTAATCCTTTGTCCATTGTTTCATTTGCTATTATTTTCTCCCATTCTGAGGGTTGTCTTTTCACCTTGTTTATAGATTCCTTTTCTGTGCAAAATCTTTTAAGCTAGTTAGGTCCCACTTGTTTATTTTTGTTTTTATTTCCATTATTCTAAGAAGTGGGGCATATATTTTTTTTAATTTTCTTGATGTGGAGTCCAACCTAATCAGCCAGAGTGTTGTGATCAGCTCAAGGTACAGAGGGAAGACAGGATATCTAAGAAAAACCAAAACACATTCAGTGGTTGTTAGAATTTTCTAATTTTCCAAATTAGGATTCATGGAAGAATCCTCACTTAATTCAGGGCAAAAAGCATTCAGGGTTTATGATCCTGCCATACTTTTTATTTTTATTTCTTCAGGTATCTCTTTCTCATAATTTTGTGATTATCATGAAGAAAATCCATAAACATTCTAGTGTAAGAGTGTGGTTGCAATAAGTTTTGTGAAACAAGAGTTTCTTTAAAAATATTTTTAATCGGAGGGTAATTCCTTTACAATGTTGTGTTGGTTTCTGCCATATGTGACTCAGCCTTAAGTATACATACATCCCCTCCTTCTTGAATCTCTCTCCTACTCCATCCTCCATCTCACCCCTCTAGGTCATCACAGAGCACCAGGTTGAGTTCCCTGTATTATACAGCAGTTTTCCAGTAGCTATCTATTTTTCTTTTTACTCTCATTATACACTTTATTCAAGGAATCTTTGTTGAAAATATAGTCCTACAATATAAGATTCTTACAGAAAGTAAGTTAAAGTAAACGTACAGCAGTATATGTGTGAAATCTTGGATACTATAGAAACAGACCATTTATAGTGGTGAGGGATCTGTCCATGAAACATGGACAAGGCTTTGCTTTATTCCAGCACAGCACAGTCCACATTTAAAGATACCTATGATCTGAGAGAACAATCCTGCAAGTTAGACACTGATGATGTTCCAAAGATTCTGGTTGATAATGAGTGTGACTTGGAAGATGACAGAGTTGTAAGAAAGGAACAAGTCAAAATCTAGCAAGAAAATAGAACAACTGTGTGTTCTCTGACTCCCCTGGGAGTGTTTGAGGGTCTCCTGCAGAGGCATGGGTCAGCATTGGCGTGCCGCTGGGACAGAGCACTGGCCAGCAGCCTCTACCACTAACTATCTACTTAACATATGGCAATGTGTATGTTTCAAAGCTACTCTCAATTAATCCCGCCCTCCCTTCCCCCACTGTGTCCACAAATCTGTTCTCTGTCTGTGTCTCTATTCTTGCCCTGCAAAGAGGTTCATCCATACCATTTTTTTAGATTTTATATATATGTGTTAATAAATGATTACACTTCCCTGGTAGCTCACATGGTAAAAAATCTGTCTTCAGTAGAGGCTCTGCACTGGTTCAGTCCCTGGGTCGGGAAGATCTCCTGGAGAAGGGAATGGCAGCCCACTCGAGTGTTCTTGTCTAGAGAATTCCAAGGACAGGAATTCTCTCACTTAGAAAACTCTCCCCCAGTCCTGTATTCTCAAGGCTTGCTCCCTTCCTGTAAATGTAACATTTAGGTGTTTTTTTCTGTGATTACCCCATCCAAATGTCTCTGCCCTTCTAATATATACACACATACACTCCTTACGCTTCCTCTGGATGGCTTTCTCCTGAGAATGGCCAGCTTGTAACATACTATGTATCTTTCTTATTTGGCTTATTATCCCCCCACTTCCCATTGAGAAGTATGCTTTAGCAGAGAGGGGATTTGTGTATTTGCCTCAATGCTACACACTTAGTGTCTAGAACAATGCCCAGCCAGTGCATATTAGATCCTCACTAAACATTTGTTGAATGTGTCAATGGAATTCTTCCAGCTACTGGAGTGCACAGATCCCAGGAAGTTTGCTTTCCTCTCCTTCAGGAGCGTGCAGTACTGACTCATGTTTACTCATTGGCCAGGTGCGTGCTTAGTCACTCAGTCATGTCTGACTCTTTGTGAACCCCTGCACGGTAGCTGGTCAGGCTCCTCTGTCCATGGAATTCTCCTGGCAAGAAGACAGGAGTGGGTTGCCATGCCCTTCTCCACTCACTGGCCATGCAGAAGCCTAAAAGACCTAAAGCCCTGTTTCTCAATCCTGGCTGAACATCAGAATCCCAGTTTAACAAAGACCCAAGTGCCCCAGCCCAACCCAAATCCAGTGCTGGTGATGGTGAGTTCAGGAGTGACTTGAAGGGATTCTAGAGAAACGAGGGCCACTCCCTGCAAATCCTGATCAGGTCTGTTTTAGAGTGTCTGGCTGAAAACCCCAGGAAGAGACTGGCTAATGTGTGCTAAAGGAAATCTGCTAGGCGAGTATGGAAGCAGAAGACCAAGAAAGCCTGGAGGCTCTTGCCAGGAAAGGCCACAGGGAGGGAGAGCAACTGACAAGCAGAGCTGACTTCCCTGGGCTTCATGCTCCTCAGCTGCACCTCTGCCCCACCCTACCACTCAGGTTCTGAGGAGCGCCTGGCTGACCCAACTCATTGCAGAGATCACCGGGGCCTGTTCTGCAACAGAGAGAGAAAAAAGAAATAGCATCTGCCACATGTATGGTTTTAAATTGTCTAGTGCCACATTTCAGTTCAGTTCAGTTCAGTCGCTCAGTTGTGTCCGACTCTTTGCGACCCTATAAACAGCAGCATGCCAGGGCCTCCCTGTCCATCACCAACTCCCGGAGTTCACCCAAACTCATGTCCATTGAGTCAGTGATGCCATCCAATCATCTCATCCTCTGTTATCCCCTTCTCCTCCCACCCTCAATCTTTCCCAGCATCAGGGTCTTTTCAAATGAGTCAGCTCTCCGTATCAGTTGGCCAAAGTATTGGAGTTTCAGCTTCAACATCAGTCCTTCCAATGAACACCCAGGACTGATCTCCTTTAGGATGGATTGGTTGGATCTTCTTGCAGTACAAGGGACTCTCAAGAGTCTTTTCCAACACCACAGTTCAAAAGCGTCAATTCTTCTGCACTCGGCTTTCTTTATAGTCCAACTCTCACATCCATACATGACTACATTTAAAGAAACATAAAAAATTAATTTTAACTATATATTTTATTTAACCTAATATATCCAAATATTGGGGCTTCCCTGGTGGCTCAACAGTAAAGAATCTGCCTGCAATGCAGGAGATGCCAGAGACACGAGTTCAGTCCCTGGGTCAGGAAGATCCCCTGCAGGAGAGCATGGCAACCCACTCCAGTATTCTTGCCTGGAGAATCCCATGGACAGAAAAGCCTAGTGGGCTCTAGTTCATGGGGTCTCAGAATCAGACATGACTGAAGTGACTGAGCATACACACACACAGACACACACACACACATCCATGTATTATCATTCCAACATGTAATCAGTAACAACAATTACCAGTAAGATATTTTTCACTTTTTCTCCTAAAATCCAAAGTATATTTTACACTTAGAATACATCTCAGTTTGGAAGCTAATTTTTCAATGCAAATACTTGAACTTTAAAAAGTTATTTGTAATTTTCATAAAACTTACAGTTGAAAAAATAGATTCATATACTTGAATTGTTTCATGCACATTAAAAGTTTTTAAAAGCATCAGTTTTTAAAATTAAAAAAAGTTAATTGAAATTAAAAAATTAGCTCATCATATACATTTCAAGTGCTCAGTAGCTACAAGTGGCCGGTGGACACTGACCAGCCGCACTAAATGCAGGAAAGGCCTTGGGGCATTAAATATGGAGAACAGATGCTGAACAGCCAAAAGCAACTGTTTACCACTGTGCCTAAGGGAAGGCAGTATTTTTATATCTTCTATGTTTTGGTCTGGTGAAGGAAGGTTAACTCCAGGGCATTTCCTTTATTTAGAAAAGGAAAAGCAAACTCATAATGAAAAGGAACTGCCAAGTATTTCTAGTTATCAAGGGTCCTGTGGTAAGCCATTCCTAAAGATCATGCGAAGGGAAAATTGGTATCTGTTCAGGCCAGCTAAGGTTTCCAAGTAGGAAAAAAGCTTGGCTCTAATACATAGTAACAGAAGGGTGTAAACTCAGTCTCTTGAGATCACATGTTTGATTCGTGAGCCAGAGTCCTCCCTGCTTCATGGGAATTAATAATAATCTTGTCACAGAAATGGAGGCAACACTTTTAATAAAATTCAAAACTGTTATCATCAGTTCTTTTCTCCCAACCGACCCTCTACAAATTGTTTATGATGAGGTTTTTGGCTTCAGGAGAGATGACTCCCAAATGGTCTGCTTGCTGCATTTCATTCCATTTAGTCCACTATAACTCGTATATCTGTCTCCAAGACACAAAAGGATCCTTCTATTACTAGGGGACGAAGCCATGAACGAGGCTGACCTCACATCTGGTGTTGATGTTCGGTGCTTCCTTCCCAAAGCACTGACTGCACATGAGTTAGATTTAAATTCTAAATCCATTTGAAACCTTTCTGCAAGAAGTCTCCTGCCAGCCTATCAAGACAGCTAGACTAAATCCCAAAGGAGTAAATAATTTAACAGGCAAAGCCACAACATGTTGTGATCCTCACACACTAAGTTAATGGGGATTTTTTGTTCTTTTTAACCTTTCTTTTAGGGTTAGAACTCTCTCAGCTGGAATTCCATCACCTCCACTAGGTTTGTTTGTAGTAATGCTTCCTCAGGTCCACTTGTCTTCACATTCCAGGATGTCTGGTTCTAGGTGAGTTGACCCCACCACTGTGGTTATATGGGTCATTAAGAGGTTTTTTGCACAGTTCTTTTGTGTATTCTTGCCACCTCTTCTTAATCTCTTCTGCTTCTGGTAGGTCCTTGCCATTTCTGTCCTTTATTGTGCCCCTCTTTGCATGAACTGTTTCCTTGATATCCCTAATTTTCTTGAAGAGATCTCTAATCTTTCCCATTCTATTGTTTTTCTCTATTTCTTTGCACTGATCGCCAAGGAAGGCTTTCTTATCTCTCCTTGCTATTCTTTGGATCTCAGCATTCAGTTGGGTGTATCTTTCTCTTTCTCTTTGCCTTTTGTTTCTCTTCTTTTCTCAGCTATTTGTAAACCCTCCTCAGACAACCACTTTGCCTTCTTGCATTTCTGTTTTTGGGAATGGCTTTTACAGTGCTACAAATCTCCATCTATAGTTCTTCAGGTACTCTGTCTACCAGATCTTGCCCCTTGAATCTGTTCATCACCTCCGTATAATCAGATACATCACCTCACTGTATAATCATCAGGGATTTGATTTAGGCCACACCTGAGTGGCCTAGTGATTTTCCCTACTTTCTTCAATTTGCGCTTGAATTTTGCAATAAGGAGCTGATGATCTGAGCCACAGTCAGCCCCTGGTCTTATTTTTGTTGACTGTATAGAGCTTATCCATCTTCAGCTGCAAAGAATACAATCAATCTGACTTTGGAATTGACCATCTGGTGATGTCCATGTGTAGTCGTCTCTTGTGTTGTTGGAAGAGGGTGTTTGCTGTGAGCAGTGGGTTCTCTTGGCAAAACTCTGTTAGTCTTTGCCCTGCTTCATTTTCTACTCCAAAGCCAAACTTGACTGTTACTCCAGATATCTCTTGACTTCCTACTTTCGCATTCCAAGCCCCTCTGATGAAAAGGACATCTTTTTCTGGTCTTAGTTCTAGGAGGTCTTGTAGGTCTTCATAGCATCGTTCAACTTCAGCTTCTTCAGCATTATGGTTGGGGCATAGACTCAGATTACTGTGATATTGAAAGGTTTGCTTTGGAAATGAATGGACAGCATTCTGTCATTTTTGATACTGCACCCAAGTGCTGCATGTCAGACTCTTCTATTGACTATGAGGGCTACTCCTTTCCTTCTAAGGGATTCTTGCCCACAGTATAATGGCCATCTGAATTAAACTCACCCATTGCTATCCATTTTAGTTCACTGATTCCCAAAATATCGATCGATGTTCATTCTTGCCATCTCCTGTTTGACCGCATCCAATTTACCTCAACTCATGGACCTAACATTCCTGGTTCCTATGTAGTATTGTTCTTTACAGCATGGGACTTTACCTTCACCACCAGACACATCCACAACTGGGCATAATTTCCACTTTGGTTCTGCCTCTTCATTCTTTCTGGAGCTATTTCTCCACTCCCCCAGGAGCATATTGGACACCTATCAACGTGAGGGCTCATCTTTCATTGTCATATGCTTTTGCCTTTTCATATTGGCCAAGGGGTCAAGGCAAGAATACTAAAGTAGTTTACCATTCCCTTCTCCAGTGGACCACATTTGTCAGGCCCTGACTAGCAGGCACCTGCCTTTGAGTAGCTCCACAGCTGGAAGACATTCTCAGCACCCTGGTTATCTCACTGCTGATCCTTGTTGAGTGTATAAACCTTCACTGGCCAATGGATATTGGCTGTTGGACATGGTGCTGAAGAAGACTCCTGAGAGTCCCTTAGACAGCAAGGAAATCAAACCAATCAATCCTAAAGGAAATCAACCCTGAATATACTTTGGAAGGACTGATGCTGAAGCTCCAATACTTTGGCAACCTGATGGGAAGAGCCAACTCATTGGAAAAGACCCTGATGCTGGGAAAGATCGAGGGAAAGAGGAGAAGGGGGTGACAGAGGATGAGAAGGTTTGATGGTACCACTGACTCAAAGCACTCATGTGCATTTGAGCAAACTCCAGGAGACTGTGAAGGACAGGGTAGCCTGACGTGCTGCAGTTCATTGGGGTCATAAAGAGTCAGACATGACTGAGTGACTGAACAGCAGCAACAAACTTTCTTTTGCAGACAAAGTTTGGAAAAGCCATCCAGAAGAAGAGAGGCAGAAGTCACTGGTTACAGAAGCTTTACCATTTTTCTCCAAGTAGAGCACAAATGCTGAGGGACTTAAAATAGTTTCTTCCTATTCAGTGTTGCTGCCTCATGATTCTTTAAAGTATTAAATCATAAAGACTTTGTATTTATATAAGAGATGAAGCGACATGATGCTAGACCAACTGGAATTGACGAAACACCAGATTAACTTTAGAGCTGAGGAGGAAAAGACCTCAGTCCCAAGCAATTTACCCAGTCCATCTGAGTGCCCACAGGGGACACACTTGCCCACAGACCTGGGTTGTTCTGGTCCTCAGGAGGTCTTTCAGCCAGTTGACAACTCCCTTAACCTGAAACACCCACCCATTTTTACTAGAAAGTGCCAGGTTTTCATCAATCACATGACCTTGAGAAAATAAACTGGTACTTACATGGAAAATATTTTACGAATGTCCAAGATCCCATTTCCACTGCAGAAAGTTGAGCATGGTGAGCAAGATGAGTCTGAAGCAACTTCAGCTGAAGGATCTAGAAACAGGAACCAAAAGAGGATCAGAGATGGGATTTCTCCTCACTTTGGACCTCCAGCCCCAACTCTAAACCTCAGGGGGTCAAATTCTGAGCAGCTGGCATTGCTGAAAATACCTAGAAGTCAGAGGAGACTGTCCTGGAACAGCAATCTGTAGTTCTGTGAATAGCCCATGCTGTTTATAGCACTGAGCAGTGCTGGCTCAGGCCCAGCCCAGGGTTCCATTAATACCTGTTGGTAAAACTTTGCCATTAACTATCAATTGTATAATGTCAATTTATTTTTTTGCTTTTTATTGAGAAAAACTGATTTATACAAGCACAGTTCAATTCATTCACCAAATACTTAGTGAATTCCTACTATGTTCTAAGTATAATACTAAATTCTGGGGGATCTAAGATGGATAAGACAGACATGATCCCTGAACCCACAAAACTTAGTTTCTGTGGGGAGCTGGTCAGGTATATACAAGGCTTTTATTAACAAAGTCCATGATATCAGGGGGGTCATGGGAGGCTCCCAGACCTGAAGAACAGTGCTATGAGAAGAACAGTGCTATAAAAGGTTTGGAGGAAAAGGTTGGCAAATTCTAGAAACTGAGCAGTTCACTACTTGGGGGATGCTGCTGCTGCTGCTGCT
The DNA here is from genome assembly GCA_006410615.1 of Neotragus moschatus. Taxonomy (NCBI): domain Eukaryota; kingdom Metazoa; phylum Chordata; class Mammalia; order Artiodactyla; family Bovidae; genus Neotragus; species Neotragus moschatus. Next base: position 192,468 of record SJYA01000190.1, read on the forward strand.
GCTAAGTCGCTTCAATCGTGTCCGACTCTGTGCGACCTAGCCTACCAGATTCCCACATCCCTGGGATTCTCCAGGCAAGAACACTGGAGTAGGCTGCCATTTCCTTCTCCAATGCATGAAAGTGAGAAGTGAAAGTGAAGTCGTTCAGTCGTGTCCGACTCTTCGCGACCCCATGGACTGCAGCCTGCCAGGCTCCTCCGTCCATGGGATTTTCCAGGCAAGAGTACTGGAGTGAGGTGCCACTGATGATACAGAGAGAAAGAAGGGGCTGGAACATGAAGGGCCCTGGGGCCAAAGACAAGCCACTGGACTTGGTCCCGAGAGCAGTGAGGAGTCAAAGAAGTGAACCTGGGGTTAAAAAAGGTCGCACCTGGTTTTAGAACTATTGCTCCATGAAATATGGATTAGACTCAGACCATGTTAGAAGTCAGACACCAAATAGGATCCTACTGCACTGAACTAAGGCAACATGTTGGAAGATTTTGCAGTGGGGAGACAGACTGGAGATGAATGCTGGAGATATTTAAGGTGTAGAAGAAATAAAATGTAGTTAATTAAAAGTGATGTTGTAAGAGAGGCTGAAATCAAGGATGATGCTCATGGCATGGCATGGCAATTGGCCAGGAATAGAAGGTTAACTCTTTTATTTAATGGACTTTATTTGTTTTAGTTTTCACTTTAAACCTTTGATGTGGCTGAGATATACATGCCTGTATGTAAATAAGGTGGGGCCACTCTATGGATCTTTTCTTATAATGGTAGGATCTATATGAAGGTAGCCAGTTGCCTCGTTAATCAATTTCTCTTCTCTCACCCCCCCCACACACAAGCCTAGGGGAAAGGGCATCTTTATTACATGCTATTTATCATGTACTTGGACTGATAGTTAGACCGTTTGCTTCTGTTGACCTTTATGTTTACAGTGCCTATGCCAAGTTTCAATTTTCTGTAGCTTTTTAATATACTTTAAAAACTGGTTGAACACAAAGATAAACTCAAAATAAATTAAAGACCTAAATGCAAGACCAGGAACTATAAAACTCTTAGAGGAAAACATAGGCAGAACATGTGTTGACATAAATCAAAGCAAGATCCTCTGTGACCCACCTCCTAGAGTAATGGAAATAAAAACAAAAGTAAACAAGTGGGACCTGATTAAACTTAAAAGCTTTTGCACAGCAAAGGAAACTATAAGCAAGGTGAAAAGACGACCCTTAGAATGGGAGGAAATAATAGCAAATGAAACAACTGACAAAGGATTAATTTCCAAAATATACAAGCGGATCATACAATTCAATACCAGAAAAACAACCCAATCAAAAAGTCGGAAAAAGACCTAAACAGACATTTCTCCAAAGAAGACATACAGATGGGTAACAAACACATGAAAAGATGCTCAACATTGCTCATTATTAGAGAAATGCAAATCAAAATACAATGAGATATTACCGCAAACCAGTCAGAATGGCCATCATCAAAAAGTCCTCAAACAGTAAATGCTGGAGGGTGTGGAGAAAAGGGAACATTCTTGCACTGTTGGTGAGAATGTAAATTGATACAGCCATGATGGAAGACAGCATGGAGATTACTTTAAAAACTAGGAATAAAACCAGCGTATGACCCAGCAATCCCACTCTTAGGCATATACCCTAAAGAAACCAAAATTGAAAGAGACACCTGCATCCCATTGTTCATTGCAGCACTTCTTACAACAGCTGGGATTCCCTGGTGGCTCAGAGGTTAAAGTATCTGCCTGCAATGCAGGAGACCTAGGTTCGATCCCTGGGTCGGGAAGATCCCCTGGAGAAGGAAATGGTAACCCAATCCAGTATTCTTGCCTGGGGAATCCCATGGACACAGGAGCCTGGTGGGCTACAGTCCACGGGGTCACAAAGAGACAGACACGACTGAGCGACTTTATAATAGCTAGAACATGGAAGCAACCTAGATGTCCATCGACAGATGAATGAATAAATAAGTTTTGGTACATATACACAATAGAATATTACTCAGCCATAAAAGAGAACACATTTGAGGCAGTTGTAATGAGGTGGATGAATCTAGAACCTATTATATTAAGTGAAGTGCATCAGAAAGAGAAAGATAAATATCATATTCTAACGCATATATATGGAATCTAGAAAAATGATACTGAAGAATTTATTTACAGACATAGAGAATAGACTTGTGGACATGGGGAGAGGGGAGGACAGGGTGAGATGAATGAAAAGAGTAACATGGAAACTTACATTACCATATGTAAAATAGACAGCCAATGGGAATTTACTGTATGGTTCAGGAAATTCACACAGGGGCTCTGTATCAACCTAGAAGGGTGGGATGGGGAGGGACATGGGAGGGAGGTTCAAAAGGGAGGGGATATATGTATACCTATGGCAGATTCATGGTGAGGTTTGACAGAAAAAAGCAAAATTCTGTAAAGCAGTTTTCCTTCAATAAAATAAATAAATAAATTGGTTGAGTACATTATCCAGTTTCTTTCTAATATTTCTGTTATATTCTTACAAATGAGCCATTAAACATTTTGTTGGAATTTTGATTGAGATTCTATTAAGTTTATTTTAGGGACAACTTATATCTCTACAATATTTAATCATCTTACCCAGGAATAAGACATGGCTGTCCATTCAAAAATTCATCTATGTTGCTCAGTAGAGGGCTAGTCATCATAGAAAATTGCACATTCCATATTAAAGTTATTCCTAAATGTTTTCTTCCTTTTGTTGTGGGTATTTTGTCTATTGTATTTCCCATATAGTTTGTATGCACAAAAGCTGTTTTACCTTTTTTTTAAAAAAAAAAATTGAAGTATAGTTGATTTACAATGTTGCGTTAGTTTCTGCTAAACAGCAAATTTATTCAATTATACATATATATTCTTTTTCATATTCTTTTCCAATATAGTTCATTATAAGACATTATAGTTCTCTGTGTTATACAGTAGGTCCTTGTGGATTATCTATTTTACAGATAGCAGTGAAAGTGAAGTCGCTCAGTCGTGTCTGACTCTTTGCGAACCCATGGATGGTAACCTACCAGGCTCCGCGGTCCATGGGATTTTCCAGACAAGAATACTGGAGTGGGCTGCCATTTCCTTCTCTAGGGGAACTTCCCAATCCAGGGATTGAACCTGGCTCTTCTGCATTGCAGACAGACGCTTTACCGTCTGAGCCACTAGGGAAGCCCCCAGATAGCAGTATATATATGTTAATCCAAAATTCCTAATTTATTCCTCCCAGGCCCTTTCCCCTTCAGTAACCATAGGTTTGTTTCTTGTGTCTGTGAGTCTGTTTCTGTTTTGTAAATCAGTTTATTTATATCATATTTTAGATTGCATGTATTCAGCTCAGTTCAGTTGCTAAGTCATGTCCGACTCTGCGAGCCCATGAATCACAGCATGCCAGACCTCCCTGCCCATCACCAACTCCCAGAGTTCACTCAGACTCACACCCATCAAGTCAGTGATGCCATCCAGCCATCTCATCCTCTGTCATCCCCTTCTCCTCCTGCCACCAATCCCTCCCAGCATCAAAGTCTTTTCCAATGAGTCAGCTCTTCGCATGAGGTGGCCAAAGTACCAGAGCTTCAGCTTCAGCATCATTCCTTCCAACGAAATCCCAGGGCCGAGCTCCTTCAGAATGGACTGGTTGGACCTCTTTGCAGTCCAAGGGACACTCAAAAGTCTTCAACACCACAGTTCAAAAGCATCAATTCTTCGGCGCTCAGCCTTCTTCACAGTCCAACTCTCACATCCATACATGACTACTGGAAAAACCATAGACTTGACTAGATGGACCTTAGTTGGCAAAGTAATGTCTCTGCTTTTGAATATGCTATCTAGGTTGGTCATAACTTTTCTTCCAAGGAGTAAGTGTGTTTTAATTTCATGGCTGCAGTCACCATCTGCAGTGATTTTGGAGCCCAGAAAAATAAAGTGTGACACTGTTTCCACTGTTTCCCCATCTATTTCCCATGAAGTGATGGGACTGGATGACATGATCTTCGTTTTCTGAATGTTGAGCTTTAAGCCAAGAAAGCATATTCAAAAGCAGAGATTACATGTATAAGTGATAGCATATGATATTTTTCTTTCTCTGACTTTCTTCACTTAGTATGATAACCTCTAGGTCCAACCATGTTGCTGCAAATGTTATCATTTCATTCTTTTATATGGCTGAGTAGTATTCCATTTTATACATGTACCACATTTTTCTAATCTATTCATCTGTTGATGGATGTTTGCACCCTTTTTAAAGGTTCCACATGTAAATGATATCACATTTTTCTTTCTCTGACTTACTTCACTCAGTATGACAATCTCTGTATCCCTCTATGTTGCTGCAAATGGCATTATTTCATTTTTAATGGCTATGTAACAGTCCACTGTATATACATACCACATCTTTATCCATTTCTCTGTTGATGAATATTTAGGATATTTCTGTCTTGATTATTTTAAACAGTGCTGCTATGAACACTGAGGTGCATGTATCTTTGCAAACTAGTCTTCTCTGGACATATGCCCAGGAGTGGGACTGCTGGGTCATACAGTAGTTCCTTTTTTTTTTAAAGAATCTTCATAGTGTTCTCTGTAGTGGCTGCACCAATTTACATTCCCACCAACAGTGTAGGAGGGTTCCCTTTTCTCTACACATTCTCCAGCATTTATTGTTTATAGACTTTTTGATGAACAGTGTGAGGTGGTACCTCACTGTGGTTTTGATTTGCATTTCTCTAGTAATTAGAAATGTGGAGCATCTTTTCAAGTGTCTATTTGTCATCAGGATGCCTTCTTTGGAGAAGTATCTATTTAGACTTTCTTCTAATTTTTTGATGCTATTGTTTCTTTGATATTGAGTTGTATAAACTGTTTGTATATTTTGCAGATTAATTCTGTTGGTTACATCATTTGCAAATATTTTCTCCCAGTATGTAAGCTGTCTTTTTGTTTTGCTTATGGTTTCCTTTGCTGTGTAACAGCTTATAATTTTATTTGTTTATTTTTGCTTTTATTTGTATTGCTTTAGGAGACTGACCTAGTTATGTCAGAGAATGTTTTGCCTATGTTCTCTTCTAGGAGTTTTATGGTGTCATGTCTTATATATAATTCTTTAAGATATTCTGAATTCATTTTTTGGTATGATGTAAAACTTCATTCAAACTTCACTAATTTACATGGCACTGTCCAACTTTCTCAATACCATTTGCCAAAGAGATTGTCATTTTTATCCATTTGTATATTCTTTCCTCCTGTGTCAAAGATTAATTGACTGGACTCTCTAGTCTGTTCCATTGATTCATATGTCTGTTTTGGTGCCAATACCACATTGTTTTGATTACTGTAGCTTTGTAATATTATCTGAAGTCTGGGAGTGCTTTGCTTTTAGCTTTGCTCTTTTTCTTCAGGATTCTTTTGTCAATTCTGGGTCATTTGTGGTTCCATATAAATGTGGGGATTATTTGCTGTAGTTCTTTGAAAAACCTCCTAGGTAATTTGATAGGGATCACATTAAGTCTGTAGATTGCTTTGGTAACAATTAATTTTAACAATATTAATTCTTCCAATCTAAGAGCATGAGATATATTTCTATGCTTTCCATAAAAAAGTTTTTTTTTAAAGTTTTTATTTTACTGATTTTTAGTTTCTTCTTAATATGTATTGACTTTTTAAATTTAGCTTTTTTTTTTTTTTAATAAAAAATGTACACGTCTGAATTCAACAGTTCAGTTCAGTCACTCGGTCGTGTCCAACTCTTTGGGACCCCATGAATTGCAGCACACCAGGCCTCCCTGTCCATCACCAGCCCCGGAGTTCACTGAGACTCATGTCCATAGAGGCAGTGATGCCATCCAGCCATCTCATCCTCGGTCGTCCCCTTCTTCTCCTGCCCCCAATCCCTCCCAGCATCAGAGTCTTTTCCAATGAGTCAACTCTTCGTATGAGGTAGCCAACGTACCAGAGTTTCAGCTTTAGCATCATTCTTTCCAAAGAAATCCCAGGGTNGTGTAGGAGGGTTCCCTTTTCTCTACACATTCTCCAGCATTTATTGTTTATAGACTTTTTGATGAACAGTGTGAGGTGGTACCTCACTGTGGTTTTGATTTGCATTTCTCTAGTAATTAGAAATGTGGAGCATCTTTTCAAGTGTCTATTTGTCATCAGGATGCCTTCTTTGGAGAAGTATCTATTTAGACTTTCTTCTAATTTTTTGATGCTATTGTTTCTTTGATATTGAGTTGTATAAACTGTTTGTATATTTTGCAGATTAATTCTGTTGGTTACATCATTTGCAAATATTTTCTCCCAGTATGTAAGCTGTCTTTTTGTTTTGCTTATGGTTTCCTTTGCTGTGTAACAGCTTATAATTTTATTTGTTTATTTTTGCTTTTATTTGTATTGCTTTAGGAGACTGACCTAGTTATGTCAGAGAATGTTTTGCCTATGTTCTCTTCTAGGAGTTTTATGGTGTCATGTCTTATATATAATTCTTTAAGATATTCTGAATTCATTTTTTGGTATGATGTAAAACTTCATTCAAACTTCACTAATTTACATGGCACTGTCCAACTTTCTCAATACCATTTGCCAAAGAGATTGTCATTTTTATCCATTTGTATATTCTTTCCTCCTGTGTCAAAGATTAATTGACTGGACTCTCTAGTCTGTTCCATTGATTCATATGTCTGTTTTGGTGCCAATACCACATTGTTTTGATTACTGTAGCTTTGTAATATTATCTGAAGTCTGGGAGTGCTTTGCTTTTAGCTTTGCTCTTTTTCTTCAGGATTCTTTTGTCAATTCTGGGTCATTTGTGGTTCCATATAAATGTGGGGATTATTTGCTGTAGTTCTTTGAAAAACCTCCTAGGTAATTTGATAGGGATCACATTAAGTCTGTAGATTGCTTTGGTAACAATTAATTTTAACAATATTAATTCTTCCAATCTAAGAGCATGAGATATATTTCTATGCTTTCCATAAAAAAGTTTTTTTTTAAAGTTTTTATTTTACTGATTTTTAGTTTCTTCTTAATATGTATTGACTTTTTAAATTTAGCTTTTTTTTTTTTTTAATAAAAAATGTACACGTCTGAATTCAACAGTTCAGTTCAGTCACTCGGTCGTGTCCAACTCTTTGGGACCCCATGAATTGCAGCACACCAGGCCTCCCTGTCCATCACCAGCCCCGGAGTTCACTGAGACTCATGTCCATAGAGGCAGTGATGCCATCCAGCCATCTCATCCTCGGTCGTCCCCTTCTTCTCCTGCCCCCAATCCCTCCCAGCATCAGAGTCTTTTCCAATGAGTCAACTCTTCGTATGAGGTAGCCAACGTACCAGAGTTTCAGCTTTAGCATCATTCTTTCCAAAGAAATCCCAGGGTTGATCTCATTCAGAATGGACTGGTTGGATCTCCTTGCAGTCCAAGGGACTCTCAAAGAGTCTTCTCCAAAACCACAGTTCAAAAGCATCAATTCTTCGGCGCTCAGCCTTCTTCACAGTCCAACTCTCACATCTATACATGACCACAGGAAAAGCCATAGCCTTGACTAGATGGACCTTAGTCGTCAAAGTAATGTCTCTGCTTTTGAATATGCTATCTAGGTTGGTCATAACTTTTCTTCCAAGGAGTAAGCATAGTTACAAAAAACATCAGTGGTTCATCCTCCCACCCTTTCAACATGCTAACTTCCCATTCCCACAGGCAAACATGTAAAACTTATAAGCTAATTGTTAAGTGTGATTACCTACCTACTTCTAAATATCCAAGTATGCTGCTACTCATCTCCCAGTTTTTACTTTGAAAAAATTTCAAACCCTCAGAAAAATTTCAGGGAGAGTAAAATGAACACCCGAATATTCTCATCTAGATTCATGTTTCTTTCTCTCTGTGTCCTCTTCTCTCTTTTTCTCTCTCTGTGGTATTTGAGAATTAGTTGCAGACATCATGTCATCCCTAATACAATGACCACACTTGGGGAATTTGACTTGGAAAATATCACTATTCAAATGCATGCTCACTTGTTGGGTCCAACTCTTTGCAAGCCTATGGACTATAGCCCACCAAGCTCTTGTCCATGGGATTTTCCATGTAAGAATACCTGAGTAGGTCATTTCCTCCTCCTGGGCATCTTCCCAACCCAGGGATCAAACCTATGTCTCCTGCACTGCCAAGTGGATTCTTCACCACTGAGCCACCTGAGAATCCACTTATATTTAGCTACTCCTTGATCTGTTTTTCGTTTTAGCTATTACTGAGTGGTCATTCATCTTCTCCCCCCACCAAACTTACATTCTCTCACATATATCCTTCCTGTTTTTCCATTCTCCCAATATAATTATATTGGCATTATAATTAAGTACCACTCAGAATCTTATGGGTCATATGTACAATGGTTATTTTTCGAGTCTCCTAAATTCCTCATCATCAACCTCCTCATGTTCAAACATGCAGATTGTCTATCAGTTTCATCTTCCTGAAGAATTTGTTCCCCAAGCCTCTGACCTGCTCTGGCCTGGTCGAGTCTGGTCATGCTCTAAGTCAGCTACAAACTGCTACCTTACTCTGGGATCTCTTTTCACCACCATTTGGATAATTCCTGCTTCCTTTCTTGGTTACCCTACTTTGGGGGAAAACATCCTTCAGGAGCTTCTTACTAAACATTCATGGGAGGTAAATCTGAGACCTTATTTGGAAATGTCTTAATTTATACGCCCCCACCCCCACCCCCAACCCCACCACACACACATACTTAACTGTGTGGTGTGGCTGGATCTAGAATCCTCAGCTGGGACATCATTTTCCCCTAGCTTTTGACTGGTAGTGTGGCTGGATCTAGAATCCTCAGCTGGGACATCATTTTCCCCTAGCTTTTGAAGGCATCACCTCCTTGTCTTGTAACATTCAGGGTTATTGAGAAATCCAGTGTTTTCCTGATTCCTGTTCCTTTCTGAGACATGTTCTTCCCTTCTCCGGCCACATTCCGAAAGCTTATAGAAACTTCCTGTTTTCATGTTGTAAGATTTCACAATGACAGGAACATGTTGGGGTTTATTTTCATCCACTGGGCTGGGCACTGGGAAATTTGACTTTCCGATTATGTTTTCTGCTCATCTTAGCTCACGCTGCTGTAACAAAACAACATGTACTGGGTGACTTAAACATACTTTATTTCTCACAGTTATGGAAGGTGGAAGTCCAAAATCAAGGCACGAGCAGATTGAGCATCTGTTGAGGGCTGTTTCTGGTTTTCAGGTGCTGCTTTCTCGTATGTTCTCATATGGCAGAAAAATCTCAAAAGAGGTCTCTAGGGTCCCTTTAATAGGGTGCTAATCCTATTCATAACTCCACTCTAATTCCATCATCTTGAAACTTAGAATGTCAACATATGAATCAGGTTGGGGTGCACAAATTCAGTCCATAATATCTACGTTAAAGAAGTAGTATCTCTTTCAGGATCTAGAATTTTTGGATAATGAGCCTCCTAGACTGGGCCTCTTGTTTAACTTTCATCTTCTGTTTTTCCATCTTCATTTTTTTATTCTGCTTAAGGAAATTTCCTCAACTTTCTCTCTGTGTCTTCCATTGTTTTTTGTTTCTGCAATTAAAAAAATTTTTAATTTGTAACACCTGGTTTTAATCATCTGAAAAAGTATTTTTTTGAAGTGGCATCTTGTTGTTCTGTGGATGCAATGTTTATCTCTGTGGTTATTAACCAACAATAGCTTTCTTCTCCGATGTTTTCTTCTTCCTTCTTTGTCCATTTTCTCCAGACTACCTTTTTTTCTTTCCAGTTTTGACCTCTTCCATGCTTCTACTCTCCTGCCTGGAGGTATACATGTGTCAGTATTCAAAGTAATGAGGTCTGACTTCAAAGGTTTTTCACCACACTGAGCTACTCTAGGACACTCTTGTCACATGAAGAGGGTGGTATCATCCAGCTCTGTAGCAAATGACGGTTTTCTGCTCTAAACTCAAGAGATCCATAAATACTCTGAGCTCACCTTGCTTATTTTAGGGCTAATGAGATAGTCTGCCCACCTCTTGCATTTAAAGTCAGAGAATATTATCTATTTACTATCTTGGAATGCTGGGACACTAGGTAATTGTATACTAGGGGCTGTTTGGAGTCCTGTAAAATATTAGTGTGAGGGTAGGGCCTGAGTTTAAATTTCTAAATTTATGCACAACCAAATATTTGTAGAATTACTTCCATATGACCTTTATTTGAAGATAAATGACTCATTTCTTCACTGACTCAAGCTTCATAAACTTTTCCCTGAAACAGAGGTTGAGAACATGGAGTTCCTCTTCTGCTCACAGATACTGCCACATTTGATGGTGCCAGGGAATAAGGAGAATATTCCTCACAGACATAGGATGTATGTATATAATCACTGAAAAGTAACTGAAAAGTGTCAAAAATTTACACAGAGTAACCAGATAATCATGTTATAGAAGCCATACACTTTTTCAATGTTAACAAATAGAGGCATAAACATGAATTCTTCTTTGTATATGTAACTGAAACTTTCCATTAACAGTTTTGGGCCTCTATCTGCTCTTATGTCATTTCCCTAAGTTGGGGCTTTGTAAAAACGGTGGAAATGTAGACATCTTTTGTAAGCCAGATGGAAAAACAAACTTTTTAAAATGGTCATCCTACTTCCTGAATGTTGGAGCCCTGGAGCCCACAATAACCTGGTCCCACCGTTTACTCCCTAAATTTGAAAATTATGCAGAGTCTAGACATGAAGTTCTTTCCTCTAAATGCTAGATGACATATTAGACAACATATGCAGTAAACATTAGCAAGAGGAGACTGCTGGTGAGGAGAGTCCTGGATGTTCCCAGGGGAAGAGAGAGAGTGATTCATGAAATAAAGCCCAGTTATTTGTTAGAAACAGGATCAGAATTCTTAGAAGTGATTTAGCACTGGGGTTAGAGAGGGACTGACTTTTCTGGTATATTTAAAAATATGTACCTTCATACATCTTTGCATAGACGGCTTATATTATCTTTTGGGTGCTCAGTTGGATCTGACTCTTGGCAACTCCATGGACTGTAGCACACCAAGCTCCTCTGTCCATGGGATTTTGCAGTCGAGAATACTGGAGTGGGTTGCCATTTTTTCATCCAGGGGATCTTCCCAACCCAGGGATCAAATTCATGTCTCTTGTGTCTCCTGAACTGGCAGGTGGATTCTTTACCACTAGCACCATCTGGAAAGCTCTATCTTTTATGGGATACTTATTAACCAAAAGTATTAAATATTAAATTAAATATTAATTGATCAGACCAACCTAGGCATTTCAGAGAAGAAATCGATGACCAACATCAGATTGGTAAGCCAGTGTTCTCTTTTCTCACACCATCTTACTGTCTAGGAGGCTAGCACCATCAAAGAGGTGTTAGATGTTTACGTCTATTATCTCTGATCTACAGAACAGAGAGAGGTGTTACTGATCTCCATTTAAAGATGAGCAGTCACTAACTGAGGGCTAGAATCACAGCCTGGATGGCCCCAACTCCAGGACCTATGCTGATTTCAAGATAACTTGCTGCCTCTCTCTTGCTCTCAATTAAAGACTGGGTGACACAAAACCAGAGTGAGACACAGAATTCAACACCCAGGTCCAAGGGCCTCCAGCAGTGATTCTGATGTAACCTGGATACTCAAATTTTAACACCTACTTGAGAAAACCAACAAAAACAGGAAACACACACTTGGTCCCAGGGGCCACCAGTTACCTCCTTATAACCCAATGTCCATTCCAAATTCCAGTGTGTGCTGCAGACCAGCCTTGGCAGTTTGCCTTCCCAACTTCATGACAGGCTGTCCCCGTTCTCTACAAAGGTACTTAAGCTGCATCTATAGCAAGTGCAGTCAATGCTCAGGTGGCTCTTATTTTGATAAGCTCTTGTCCTGCTAATCTACGAGCAAACTTTCCTTTCTGCTGCTGCTCCTCCAGTCAGCACCAGTGCATCAGTCAGCTCAGACTGCCGTAACAAAACACCACGCTGGGTGGCTTAAACAACAGACATTTATTTCTCACAGTTCTAGAGGCTGGGAAGTCTGAGATCAAGGTTCTGGCAAGGTAGGTTTCACCTGAGGCCTCTTCTTAGCTTATAAGCAGCTGTAGGAGCTGCATGACTATTTTGTTTGCACACAGGGAGAGAGCGAGCAAGCTCCCTAGTGTCTCTTCTTATTAATCCCATCACGAGGGCTACACCCTCATGACCTCACCTAACCCTAATCACTTGCTAAAGACTATTTCCAAATACACTGGGGCTTTGGGATTCAACATGAGTTTGTAGGGGAGAGGAACAAACACTCAGTTCGTAACAATGGCTTCTCAGAAGTCTTCTTTCCTCTCTTCATAAAAACAGCCTGAGTACACCTGATGGTAAAATTACCCCATACTGTAACAGGAGTTCAGTCACTTAAAACTACAAATGATTTAAGTCATTAGACAGAAAGCACATTCATCCAACTCCTTGTAACCACTATTTTTTATCTCATTTTAAAGGAACTGAAACTCTTGTGTCAAATCTAATCTGCAGGTACTCATTGTACGTCCCATTTGGTTTTAAAAACTTTGAATGGGTTGCCCAGATTTTAAAGTCCAACTTCACATTCAAACCGGGATTTGATTTAGCACTCCGTGACTGCTCTGCCCTCAGGTGGGCTCAGTGGAGCCGAGCAGAGGCTGCTCTCTGATCAGCACGACTGCCATCCCTCTGTACCCACCCACTGGACCTTTGTGGGCCAAGGTTTTTCTGGTCTTTTCATATTGAAATGCAAATGAGAGGCTGGTTGCTGTTGTCCAGGCAGCCTTGCCTGCTAGATGTCAGTTTCCCAAGGAATTCAGGATTCTCTAGCTTTTTCTAATCCACAGACTCTAAACTGAATTTTACATTTACAACGAGACTCATTTGACTATGTAAAGTCTGTGTTTTAGGACAGAATTCTTCGTTCAACTTGGTTGTCAGGCATGGTTCTCAATTTGGGAGTGAATTCAAGTCATTCTTGCTTCTTGGACCTTATCTACTGGTAAACAGGCAGTAGATCAAGGGAAAAGATGTTTCAGTTTGTAGGAAACAGATGGTCGTGAAGACCAAAGATTATGGCATCACTGATTCTTCAGCCAAGATAGTGACTTTTTACTTGGCAATTATATAGCAACATAACTACTTCAAAAAAAAAAATTACAAATCCCTTTAGGTTGATCTAAAGGTCCTTGAGATTTGTTTTACCCTCTTCCTGATCCCAAGAATGAAAACAATGAGAACTGCTACTGAAACAGCAGCTCAACATTATCTCTTGGGTCAGGCCTCACATTTACCAACCTTTTCTCACAGCAGTATTTAATTCTCACAGCAGTATTTAATCCTCACAACAGCCCTGGGAAGGATGGGTTAAGGATGATCAGCATTATTTTATAGATAAGGGAATAAGCCCAAGGAAGTCTTTGCATTCATTGCTTACAGCTCCTGGCCACTAAAAGGAAAGTTTATACCATATAGGAGGGGGCTTCTGAGGGGGTGCTCACTAGTGGTAAAGAATCCGCCTGCCAGTGCAGCAGATGTAACAGACACGGGTTCAATCCCTGGGTCAGGAAGATGACCTGGAGGAGGGCCACCCACTCTAGTGTTCTTGCCTGAAGAATCCAACAGATTGGGGAGCCTGGTGGGCTACAGTCCACAGGGTCACAAAAGTCAGACATGACTGAAGCACCTTAACACACATGCATTCCTAAAAACGCAAGCAGGAAGTTAAATTCCTCGTCAATAGGATGCCAGAAACAGACTCAGGTTATCTGTAATATTTTATGCTAATTGCTCTTCCCCAAATCCTAATAAAGTTTAGGCATTTAGATACATTTCATCACATAATGGGCAACTTAGGCATCAGGAAAGGGACTGTAGAATTTCCCAGCTGAACAGGATTCTTGCGCTGTCACTCTAGTGACAATCCTCACTCGAGCTTACAAGGTGACATCCAGGAGTGGTCTTCTCCCACTTCAGGGTTCGTCCCCTGCGTTGCTCCTGAGATGGGCTGTGTTTTATCAGTGTCCTTCAGCTTTGCCACCTCTCACCACCCTCCCCTCAACAAACACACCAAACTGATCACAGCCCACTGTATTTTTTTTTTTTTTGCCCACTGTATTTAAAAGCACAGCTCTCATTTGTGAATCACATTGAGGCCTGCTGTGACGCTACTGCCTTCAGCTTGGCACTCAGGACACGGTCGAAGTGGCTCCTCCCTGGATCTCAGGTTAGGTTCTCTCTTTGGATCCCTAAATGCTACCCACACAATAGCCTACCCCTCCAGATGTTCTATACTTTCTTTCCTGTTACCTGGCTCATGCTGTCTTACTTTTTCCTCTCAGGGCAAATCTCCCCATGCATAAACCTCAGATAAAACCTCCACCCCCAAAGAGAATAGGGGACAAGGCTGAATTGCATCAGAAGTGTCTGATGCAGTAATTTCCAACTGTGGGAAAAATCAACAAGCTAGATGGTCCTGGGGACTTCAACAGACAAGTGATGGGGAAAAGGGATGGAAGGGTAGCCAGATTAACAGACTCGAAGAAATTTAAAAAAGAAAAATAGCAAGACCACTCTGGTGTCCAGGAATGTACACACCGGGTGATGAACTAACGAACGAACACAAGGAAGTGTCAGACAAGTGATCACTTCTGGAGGGAGGGGAGATGATTCTGATGGGGAACACGATGGGGCTACTGGAAAGGCTGGCAAAGTTCTTCACCTAGCTGGGAGGTCAAAGGTGATTTGCCTCATAATAATTCATTAAACTAATTTTTTTCAATAAGACTTTCTGTACCTGTTTAAGTTTACAATAAAAATGTTTAAAAACGGGGACTTCCCTGGTGGTTTTCACACTCCCAATATAAGGGGCTTGGGTTTGATCCCTGGTTGGGGAACTAAGATCCCACATACCTCACAGTACGGTCAAAAAAAACATAACAAAACAGTTTAAAAAAGAAAAACAAGCAACTTACTCTTCCTAGTCACATATACCTATTTGATATTATGGTTACCTCCAGATAGTGGCTCAGAATAGTGTCAAGTAAAAGTAAGTTTTGATTTCCTACTCTGTTACTTACTAATAATGTGACTTTCAGTAAGTTTGCCTCTGAGCAGTGCTGCCTCTCTGAGCTTCTCATTCTTCACCTGGAAAATGGGAATTATATCAGCAATACAGCTAATGTCAAATGAGATTTGCTCTGAGGATTAAATGAAGTTATGCATGTACAACACTTTATAAAATGTTTGGCATAATGTTTAATAAAGATGAGCTGTTATTGATATTCAAACATCAACAACCACATATTTATTTAAATTAACCTTTAAATATTATAATTATCCACAATATCCATGTTCCTTTAGTATTTAAAGGAAATATATTGTGCTGAGTTATGCTCTCCTAAAACACCTACTCAAAACCAGCTGTTAGAATCTCTCAATGAACATATTTTTATGACAAACTATCGCCTTTTAGAAACAAATCCTAACTATATGTTAAAATATTTACATGAGTGCATTACTCCATATATTTAAATTAAGAAATAATAAATCTGATGTAAAATTTTCAACCAGCAAGTTATGATAGGAATTAAGTGTCTACTCCAGCTCTTTTTGCACACCAACCCTGTAATAAACTTCGTTCTTGTATGTATTTTACATGTTTATATTTTTCTTTGTAGTTTGTGATCACATAAGATGACCTGAATGCTGAAATCTTTATCTGAAACCTCCTCTCCCTCTTTAAATCTCTTAAAAATATTATAATTAATGTGTCACACACATTAAACTATATTTATTAACAGCTTGACCCCTCCTTGAATACTGTGTGAAAAATAAATGAGACGCTGTGCCTGGAAATATAGATGTGCTGAAATATTAATGAAGGGATTTAGGAATGATCAGGTATGTAAATGTAGCTGTCTGTATGAAATATTGGAAATGTGAGGCAAAGTCTGTGTTTACTACCACTACTAAATCTATCTTAGAAATAAAAATATAAAGTCTTTAAAGGGAAAAAGTAAACTAGAATGGATATCATTAACAAAGCAGTCAATTCCCTTTATTTTTAAAATTTTATGTACACATATGAATGATCTGTATAATGTACATTCAATATAGAAAGCTTTATATATTTGATAATGTATAGAACATTTCACAATTACACTAATCTCTTACATAACATCTTGACATCTGTTTTTAAATTTTTTTGCACAAGCTCCTTTTTCATTCAATTTGGTAAAGCCAGTTATATATATCAACGTGTACTTTGAGCTCTCAGGAGGTTAAATGATTGAGGAGAGGATACCAGTGAACAGCTGCAAGGACAAAACCTACAAGTGTTCAACAATGGGAGAACAGCCAGGCAGACTTGAGGCAGGAGAGGGAGATGCCCTTCTGGGGGCTGAGTGACTTTGATTTCCCAATCTCTGCAGACTGCAGTTCAACCCCACAGTCACACTAATTTGAAAAAACATTATAAAAACTAGGAAGAAAGCTTTGTCTTTTTGATTCACAGTCTTGTAAACAGATATAAAGGAACAAAATGTGCTTACATACATCAAGGAAAAAAATTCTTGTGTATCCACTTAGGCTGATCCACAGAGTGCTTTCTTACAACGTGATATAATTAGAATCACTGACTTTTTTCCTAAATAAAAATATATCTATAGAAAAAGGAATAACACTGTCATGAAACCAGGAGAAAGGCAGTTAAGAATTTTCTTCAGTGGATCAGCTGGAGGAATGTGGACAGGGCACTGGCCTTTCAGCATTTATTGTCTCTCATGAAAGTTTCACGTCTGATAGCCAAGGTCACCTGCCTCATGGTCTACAGGAGGCGGCAAGTTGGACATGACTGATGAGGATGTCCCTGCAGTAAGGTAGCCAGCAACTCCAGGTCCTGCAAGAGAAAAAAAGAAAAACCTTCTAAAGAGCAGTCATGTGAGAGCACAGACCTTTATGAAAATGTAAGAACCAGGTCAAGCATCCCATCACAAGGACCTGATGCAATCTATTAGGATTATCTAAGCATACAACGAAATCTTAACACACACCTGCAACACCATTTTCATGGTATGCCTTTACTATATGACAAAGTTAAAAATCATTTCAAAATTTATGCTAGACAGTAACACTGGTGAGGAAACATGGAAAAATTTTCCCTTCTCACATCTGGGAAGTTCATTAAAAAAAAAATCTTGGGCCCTGAAGGATATAGCTAATGTCAAATGAGAAAAAAAAAAGGGGGAAAAAACTCTGTACTTGAGTTAGCCCATTCAAAAGTCATACTTGATGAGATTCACAACAAAAACACTTCCATCTATACTTAAGTTAAACCTATTTTCATTTGGTGCAAAAAAATGCTACTGTAACAAATAACACCAAATGAACAAGGGTCTCTGAGAAAGATAAGGCAAACTCTGGACACCTAGTCATAGGTCAAAACATGAATGCTATGGAAAAGGTATTAGTATTTTAGTTTTATATGTCTTGACTCTTAAGTCTCTAGTGCACAAAAATGCCATTATCCCAGCATTTATCAAGATGTGTCCTATGAGCATATAATGGCTTTAGCCTTCTAGTTTAACTTAAAGCACTGCAGGGACATTTAATTCCACCTCAGAATCACTGCACAACTGTACAAAGTATTTGGAAAAGATACTGTACTATAGCATAATACTACATGTTGAGCAATATTTTTAGCTGAAATCACAGGAAACAAAGCAAACGGCTAGGGAACATTGAAGGGTTAGGACTAGAAAGGCAGAGGAAGTGGCATGCATTTAGCAAAATGGTTCTCTACCTGCTTCAGAGAGCTACACAGAAGTTAGCAAGCTGCCTGGCAGAGCGGATCTAAAGTCCGCTCCTGAGGTGAAGGGGGCTGCTGCCAGTGAGAAGGGAAGGAGAGACACCTGAGGGGAAAAAAGAAATATAAGCAGCAAGGGAAGTTGTAAGGAAGTGCAAACAGCAGAGCAGGCTGAAAGGCTAAGGTGTAATAGGGACTGAAGTAGGACAAAAGGGAACAATATAGATGCATCTTTTTTTTTTTTTAACCTCTTGAGCATTTGTTCTGAGGATTTGAAGAAAGCAGACACTGTAGCATGTGGTTACACGCAGCCAGAGACAACTCAGCCGCATTGAACTGCCACATGCCACCTGGAATGCCCAGGCACCTGGAAGTTTGAACTTAGAAAACTTAAGGATTTTCTGCTTTTTAAGGCATGGTGGGCTTACATCTATCAACCCCTGCTGTCAATTAATCAGGACACCAGGCCGTACATAGACTGCTCAGGAGAGACAGCAGGGAGGACAGGAGACACATCCCCTTGACAGGCAGAGATACACCCCCTTGACAGGCAGTTCAGAGCTACAGTGCCACCCCATTACATTACTTCCTGCCAACGTTCCACTCTGGACCCTAGGCAGCAGCAAGATTGCTACGGAATAAACCCTTAAGAATAACCCCCTGAACACTATAGATTGGTACAGTCCCTGAGCACTTCTGATTGTGGGCTCAACTTTGTTCACATCAAATGAATTGATTATGAGACCAAATCACAAGTGCTACATATAGAAAATGGACCAAGGATGTATTTCTCAGACTACATGCTGAGGCACTCGGGCAAATTCTGGGACACCACTGAATATTTTAAATCTGGAGACACAGTGACATCTGTTGGAAACCGTATGACTGCTCTCAAGTTGTTTGAATGTAACTACTTAATAAAATTAATTACTATTTCTTTTGGTCTAGGGATAAAGAAAAAAAATCACTAAGCTATGAAGGCACTGTGAACTGAGAAAGTTTGGGAACCTCTGGGCTAAAATATAAACTGTGAACAATGGACCCTGAAGGATTATCCAGGGGAGATGAAATTCTAGTGCCACCATTTGCCTCTTTAAAGACAATTCCTGATATTTCTTTAAATGAAGTCTGAGATGCTCTCTCCCTCACATCTCTCTGGCCTCTTCCAGACATGTCTGGTTTCTAGGAGCAGGAAGCTACAGTCTGCTAGGATGGAGCAGTGTTTTCTCCAGAGACATGTGGGAGCAAAGAGTAGGGCCTGCCAGAAATGGGGTACATGGCACACCGTGTAAGGCTGCTGGACTTAAGAAGGAAGAGAAAAGAGAAAAATCAACAAAGAATCCCACAGAACGGAGTGGGCTACCACAATAGAGTAGTGAAAGGACCGTGGGCTTTGGTGAAAATGAACATGGGATTTTCAGTGGGGAAACTTTAAAAAAAAAAAAGGCACCCCTGTTTCAGTAGCAGTGTCCCACTATAAACTGACACTGACCTGAGGACATCTTTCCTAACATGGCTCCCATTGTGTAGTCTTGGACACATACAAAGACAAAAACAAAAGGTAATACAAAACCCAATTGTGCAAAGATCTAATGAACTAGTCTGATGAGAGGCCCAAGAAACACTCCCTTCTCTCCCTCTGACGACCTTAGGAAGCCAAGTTAACTATCCTACCTGCCTCTAATTAAGTAGAATAATGAAGTGTAAAGTACAAAGTTCTTCATCTCCAATTCCAGCTCCTAAAGGCATCTTTGCTTTGGCCTGTTTCTCTTCCTTTCCCTGTTTTTTCTTTCTCTATTGATTTTCTAGGTGAGGAAATTTGAGGATTTTCACTGCTGAAATGCTTGTCAGCACCAAGCTCTTCTAGAACCTAAGAAATGGTTAAGTAACCCAGGGCCCTAGACAGTGAGCAGATACAGCTGATCCACACCACGGGTAAAGTTCCACTGAGGCACTTCTGATGAACTTTTATCATAAGATATAACAATATATCAGGCTAGGGAGTCAGTCTCATCTCAATTTATCAATACTGAGTAATCTGGCCTAGAATATTTTAATTTTTATTCCAAACTCTGAGCATGTGACTGAATGACATTTCCTCAGCAGCCAGGAAGAAAATCATAAATGTATTTTTGGTCATTCCAATCTTATTTTGAAATAGTAATTAACTTTATCTCTATCTCCTAAATAAGTCCACATATCAGAAGAAAGGGCTGGCGATGACTTGTGTTCTCACAGTACCTTATTTTATTTGCAAACTGATTAGAGAGGAACTTGGTACAATCTGAATCTTCTCAAGACTAAAGGCAGGATGGAGTAAATTTAAAATTCCAATTCAATACAACATTGTATACACTCCATGGAGTTTCATATATGAGATCTTATCATTATTAGCAGTACTTGCCCCTTTTCTCAAACAATGACACACAATACATCAACAGAAAAGTTCAAACACAAAAAATAATTGGTAACCCAAGCAATAAATAAACATCAGTTCAACTGGCAGTACTTTCACAACAAAAGAACATACCAGCTTGATGATACACTATGAACTGGACAGTTTGAGGGCCAACACAGCTCAGAACTAGTCCAGACTGTCCTATGTTGACTGATGTGACTTCAGCTGTCCTATGTTGACTGATGTGGCTTCAGCAAGGACCTTCATAAAAGACACAGTAACCTGAGGCCCTTTCCAGGGTGGGATTTATACCACCCTCCACTTTGATGGCTTTGTTAGAATTTCTGCCCTTTGAGCTGGACCAAGGATGTGACAAAATTCACAAACCGAAGCCTTTCTCCTCTGCTAACCTTCACTCTCTACAGCTCATCAAAGCTGCTTCTCACAACTCATTTAGAAGCCATCACAAGGATCCCAGTAAAAAGAAAGGCAAGACAGAAATATTTTTAATCCCTGAACTTTTTCTATATTAGGAAATCCAGGTGGGGTTGAGGACCCAAATGATTTTGAAAGAAACTCTAGGTCTCTAAAGATAAATCCCTCTCTCTTGTGTATTTTAACCACAGACCACTTGACCCACAGCTGTTAGTACATCAAGGACCACCTGAAGTCTTTTATTCCATCCAGTAAGGTCAATGGATGTGAAGGTCACTCAAGGACAAAAGAATTAGATGATGCCTTCCTCGGGATGCTTATAACCTACATATCTTATTCTTCAAGGTCAAATTTTAAGTAAGCTTACTCTGAG
This sequence comes from Neotragus moschatus, assembly GCA_006410615.1. NCBI lineage: Eukaryota > Metazoa > Chordata > Mammalia > Artiodactyla > Bovidae > Neotragus > Neotragus moschatus. The sequence continues at coordinate 213,551 of SJYA01000190.1, forward strand.
CTAGAAAAAAATAAGGCAGATTTTTCAATCATACAATTCTAACATACAAAAAAGGTGTATTATGTAAACTTTCTGGGCAGAATTTAAAGACGTAAAGTTCTTGGTGTCTCTATGAGAACATACTCCTACTTAGAAGCTACAGCTTGAAAGATCTGGAAGAGACTAAGACCGTATTCTAGGTATCTCTCTCCATAGTCAATATAGGGCGGGTGATGGGAAAGTGAGAAGGGAGACTATGGTACTCTACTCATGTACACACATGGCTGGCAGTCACAGCACCCCATGTTTATAAACTCTNTCCTACTTAGAAGCTACAGCTTGAAAGATCTGGAAGAGACTAAGACCGTATTCTAGGTATCTCTCTCCATAGTCAATATAGGGCGGGTGATGGGAAAGTGAGAAGGGAGACTATGGTACTCTACTCATGTACACACATGGCTGGCAGTCACAGCACTCCATGTTTATAAACTCTACAGCTCTGATTATAAATTTTAGTGGATTAATATTAAAGAGGTCACAGTGGAGAAACAAGCAGTAATGTCACAATCAATTCTAAAATTAAAACCATGCAAACTTTCTCCAAAGTCCCTATTTTGGATTATTCAAGATTTAGTCTTCAGGATTTATAAATTTCTATACTAGTGATGAGGATTTATTAAAACAATCACACTGGTATGAGAAATACTGGGTAGTAATTTTTTCTCTTAATTTACCTACATCATCTCTGGTTAGAGGAGGTTGCAGGGCTAACATTTTAAAAAATACACTATAATTTCAGGCAATGGCAAGAACCACTTAATATTCCTAACATTAATTTCAAACTAAAAACTTTAATACCAAAGACTATATTTCATTTTTCAGCATTTAGTAGTTTAATGCTATGACCTTCTTTTTAAACAGAAGCCAATATGAAAATGAGTATTTCAGAATTATTATGTCAAAATAAGTGTGCCAAATGGACAAATATCTGGAGCTTCTTTTGACTCCCAGGCAGCAAAATATCCTTTCCTTTATGGCACCCATATATTTCCTCCCATGAGAATACAAGCCTTAAATATTTAACAAAATTACAGATTAATCACTGGTAACTTAGAAGAAAAAATAGTTGACATGTCAGTGTGCATAGCTGGAACTTAAATATATTAACCTGACAGAATGGAATGATGCTATCATGTTTCTGATACTGATAATTCTGAGTAAATACTTCTTCTTTATGTACATGTTCAAGATAAACATTTTAATACAGCCATACCCAAAATATAAAGTATGACATCCTGGATTAACTGGGTTAAAAACTGATCAGAGTCCGCTTTGCAGTCAGCATATATTCAACACAACAGTCCGTATGTTATCTGGGCTAGAATTAGGGGCCACTGCATGTCCATGACATCTCCAAGATGGGTAGTTATAATAGGAATCTAGGAAAACTTTCTAAATGCTGTTTTCAGTCTAGACAGGGCAAAAGGAAGGTCCATATGGCTACTGCCATATGTCTTAGGAAAGAGAATTGAGTGTGCTTTGGTTTACCTGTGAGGTATCCTGCTGTTTGTGACTCAGAAATAAACAAATCATGTTTCTGATCTTTGAAGGCACTCCAGACTGAAGAACGAGACAGGATTTCATTCACCTAGGAAAGCAAAACAACTCTTTGAACATAAACAAACTGGATGTTGGTAGATTAGATTAAAAAGAAAAAGCAAACTTCTAAGACAAACCAAAGAGGTCAACTCAGGAAAGGAGCAAAGGTGAACCGAGACCTCACATTCATCAAACACTACACCAGGCAGATCTCATTAAAGCAGACCCAAAGAAATGCCTAAATCAGTCTTCCCTCTAAACTTGGACTCGACTAAACTTATTGGTTTGTATGTAATTTGGGCAGTAAGATATTCATGTGATAGTAACAACTGGCTGACTGTGGTGTTGGCTCATGAAGTATTTCTGAGGAAGTGATTTGGGGACAAAATATTGCAAAATTCAAGCTAAAACTTAAAAGCACTCTTTCAAACTATGGATGTGACCTGTTAGAAGGAATCAGTGAACTAAAATAGACAGGACTGGGTGAATTTAATTCATATGACCATTATATCTACCACTGTGGGCAAGAATACCCTAGAAGAAATCCTCGGAGTCAAGAAAGAGTCTGAAATGCAGTATTGGGGTGCAATTTCAACAACAGAACCTGATCCTTGTTCGTTTCCAAGGCAAAATATTTAACATCACAGTAATCTATGTTCCAACTGCTGATGCCAAAGAAGCTGAAACTGAGTGGTTCTATGAAGACCTAGAATACTTCCTAGAACTACTAATAATACCCCCGAAAAGATGTCCTTTTCATAAGGGATTCGAATGCAAAAGTAGGAAGTCAAGAGATATCTGGAATAACAGCCAAGTTTGGCCTTGGGGTACAAAATGAAGTAGGGCAAAGGCTAATAGTTTTGTCAAGAGAACATGCTGGTCACACCAAACATGCTTTTCCAATAACCCAAGAGATGACTCTACATATGGACATCATTAGATGGTCAATACCAAAATCAGAATGATTATGTTCTTTGCAACCAAGGATGGAGATGCTCTATACAGTCAGTCAAAACAAGACCTAGAAGTCACTGTGGTTCAAAGTATCAGATACTTACTGCAAAATTCAGGCTGAAATTGAGGAAAACCACTAGGCCATTCAGGATGCCCGAAGAACTATGAATGGAAGTTCATAACACTGTACAGGAGGCAGTGACCAAAACCATCCCAAAGAAAAAGAAATCCAAGAAGGCAAAATGATTGTTGGATGAAGCTTCACAGGTAGCTGAGGAAAGGAGAGAAGTGAAAGGCAAAGAAGTAAGGGAAAGAGATGCATGACTGAATGCAGAGTTCCAGAGAATAGCAACAAGAGATAAGAATGCCTTCTTCAATGAACAATGAAAAGAAATAGAGGGGAAAAAACAGAATGGGGAAGATTAGAGATCTCTTCAAGAAAATTGGAGACATCAAGGGAATATTTCATGCAAGAACAGGCACAATAAAGTACAGAAACACTAAGGATCTAACAGAAGCAGAAGAGATTAAGAGGTGGCAAGAATACATAGGAGAACTATACAAAAAAAGGTCTTGATGACCTGTAAAAGCACGATGGTATGATCACTCACCTAAGAGCCAGACATCCAGAAGCATGAAGTCAGGTGGGCCTTAGGAAGCATTACTATGAACAAAGCTAATGGAGGTGACTGAACTCCAGCTGAGTTATTTAAAATCCTAAAGGTTGATGCTGTTTTAAAGTGTTTTAAAGTGCTGAACTCAGTATGTCTGCAAATTTGGAAAACTCAGCCATGGCCACAGGGATGGAAAAGGTCAGTTTTCATTCTAATCCCAAAGAAGGGCAACACCAAAGAATGTTCAAACTACTGTATGACTGTGCTCATTTCACATGCTAGCAAGGTAATGCTCAAAATCCTTCAAGCTAGGATTCAGCAGTATGTGAACCAAGAATTTCCAGATGTACAAGCTGGGTTTAGAAAAGGCAGAGGTCTCAGAGACCAATTTGCCAACATCCATTGGATCACAGAAAAAGCAAGAGAATTCCAAAAAATTCACTTCTACTTCACTGACTACATGAAAGTCTTTTAACTATGTAGATCAAACTGTATAACTCAAACAAACTGGAAAATTCTTAAGAGATGGGAGTACCAGATCACCGTTCCTGTCTCTTGAGAAACCTGTATATGGGTCAAGAAGCAACAGTTAGAACCAGACATGGAACAACTGACTGGTTCCAAATTGGGAAAGGAGTATATCAAGTCTGTATACTGTCACCCTGCTTATTTAACTTATATGCAAAGTGGATCATGCGAAATGCCCAGCTGGATGAATCACAAGCTGGAATCCAGATTGTTGGGAGAAATATCAACAACCTCAGATATGCAGATGATACCACTCTAATGGCAAAAAACAAAGTGGAACTAAAGAGCCTCTCAATGAGAGTGAAAAAGCTGGCTTGAAACTAACCACTCAGAAAACAAAGATCATGGCATCTAGTCCTATTACCTCATAGCAAACAGAAGGGGAAAAAGTGGAAGCGGTGACAGATTTAGGCTCCAAAATCACTGCAGATGGTGATTATAGATATGAAATTAAAAAACGCTTGCTCTTTGAAAGAAAAACTATGATAAACCTAGACAGCATATTAAAAAGCAGGGACATTACTTTGCCGATAAAAGTCTATCTAGTTAAAGCTATGGTTTTTCCAGTAGTCACGTATGGATGTGAGAGTTGGATCATGAAGAAGGCAGAGCACTAAAGAATTGATGCTTTTGAACTGTGGTGCTGGAGAAGATTCTAGAGAGTTGCTTGGACACAGGGAATCAAACCAGTCAATCTTAAAGGAAATGGACCCTGAATATTCACTAGAAGGACTGATACTGAAGCTCCAATACTTTCGCCACCTGATGTGAAGAGTTGACTCACTGGAAAAGACTCTGATGCTGGGAGAGACAGAGGGCAGAAGGAGAAGGGGTAGAGGGGAACAAAGGATGAGATGGTTGGACAGCATCACTGACTCAATGGACATGAGTTTGACCAAACGCTAGGAAATACTGCAGGACAGAGAAACATGGTGCGCTGCAGTCCATGTGGCTGCAGACTCGGACACGACTTAGTGACTGAACAACAATGAACAATCTAGAAAGTATCAGTCTACCAAACATAAAATGCGCAGTATAAATGACTTGTGTGTAAATGCATACTAAGAGGCAAGACATGTTTCTTTCTGGGGAAAAGATTAAAAAAAAAAAAAAAAAAAAAAACTTAGGTAATTCCAACGTAGAGGCTATCTTTCAAATATCAAGGTTCAAATCAAATATTTAGGGAGCACCCAAATCATGGGTTCCACAGTGGACACAAAGATGAGAAAGACATTTTCCGTCCCTGAAGTGCCTACAGTCTAGGAAAGGAGATAGATGGTGCCAGATAACATAATGGGAAGCATTAAAGTAGAGATACACATGGGGACCATGAGAGTCCAAAAGACGCTTTGTCCCAACCATGGAGCGAAGCAGTGGTGAAAGTGATTTGTCATGAATGTGCTGAAGTTCCTACTTTGGAAACTATTGTAATTTCTTTCCTTCCCTTGTGAGTGGAAGGTGGTTATCAAGAGTTGCTGCGTTAGTTCTCATCAATAGGAACCCAGTGGCAAGTTGAGAGGAGCATGATTGGGGGCACGTGGTACACAGGAATGCCTTTGCTTGGTATTCAGAACACCTACAAGTAAGTTTAATAAACATATAGTTAATGATTGCAATAGCACATGCCATCTCTCTTCTTTATTTTCACTCCAAACAGCTCAAACGATAAGTCTACTAGAAGGGAAAATGGCATAAAAAATGCTTCTTTAGTTGGAACATACAAACACAGTGGATTCACTAAAGGAAAGCTTTAAGTCAGTTTAAACCTACAGAAGAACATTAGTAAATAGAAATAGTCCAAATACCTATGAATGTATAAATGGGTAAACATGGCATATACATACAATGGAGCATTATTCAGCCTTAAAAAGGAATTAAGTGTTGAAACACACTGTAATACAGTTGAACCCTGAAAATATGCTAAGAGACAGAAGCCAGACACAGGTCACATACTGCATGATTCCACTTATGTGAACTGTCCAGAATCCCTAGTAAATAAGAGTGGTGACTGCCAGAAGCTGAGGGAAAGAAGAAATGGGAAGTAACTACTTAATTACTATTTTGGGAACTAGGTAGGTGGTGGTTATATAACTTTTTTGGCTGTGTTCATATTCACTGCTGCACATGGGCTTTCTCTAGCTGTGGAACAGTGGCTACTCTCCAGCTGTGGTGTGCAGTGGCTTCTCTTGTGTACAGGCTTCGCTTTATGCTCTAGGGTGCAGGGGTCTCAGTAGTTGTGGCGCACGGGCTTATGTCCCGAGCCATGTGGGATTCTCCACATGTGGGATCAGGGATCAAAGCTGCAACCTCTGCATTGACAGATGGATTTTTAACCACTGGACCACCAGGGAAGCCCCACAACATTGTTAATGTACTGAGGATCAGTGAATTTTTCAGTTTAAAAGGGTTAATTTTACATTATGTGAATTTCACTTCAATTTAAAAGAAAAGAAAAAAATAAAAGAGAAGGCTTTACTAAATGGACTATACAATAATATTGAATGAGGAACTCCTCAGAAGCAATATTAAGAATAAAACCAATGAGGAAAAGAAAATTACTGAACTGGTTTGAACCAGGCATGCGCATGTAGCTGAAACAATTATAGAGTGGAGTGTTACTCTCTCAGCTATGTCTGACTCTTTGCCACGCCATGGACTGTAGTCCCCCAGGCTCATAGTTCATGGAATTCTCCATGTAAGAATACTGGAGGGGTAGCCATCCCCTTCTCCAGGGCATCTTCCTGTCCCAGGGACTGAAACTGGGTCGCCTGAATTGCAGGTGGATTCTTCACTGTCTGAGCCACCAGGGAAGCCCAGCTGATACACATTAATACAGACCTAAGTTACGACAAAAGAGACTTTGTTGGCCTAACAGCCAACACTCTGTAAGTGAAAATGAAGATGATACTAAAATGATATTCTGTATCTTTTTAAAGGTATTATGGTAGAGTCAGTGAAAGCGATTATCACTATTCCACAATATCTTCTAGAATTGAAAGTTAATCTTAATCAGCACTAAATGTTCAACATTCTTCTAGCTTAAGAATGTGCAACATGCTATCACTATCCAGAGAAAGAATCCTCCTGGTGACTATTTGTTGTTTAGCTGCTAAATTGTGCCAGACTCTTTTGCAACCCCATGGACTGTAGACTGCCAGGATCCTCTGTCCATGGAATTTCTCAAATAAGAAGATTGAAGTAGGGAGCCATTTAGTTCTCCAGGGGATCTTCCTAACCCAGGGATCAAACCCACATCTCCTGCACCGGCAGAAGGATTCTTTACCACTGAGCTACCAGGGAAGCCCCATTTGAGTACATGGTTTGTGTTTATGAGGCAGCTATGCTAGTATCACCAATGGTCAAGACCCCTGGTTTTGAAAATGCCTCGTCGTAATTAACAGATCAAAGTTACCTCTGTGCAGACTTACCTGTTCTCCATGCTGCAGGCTTCTAGTCATTGCCTTGAGAGCTTTAACAATCTGAGCCTTTGTGGCTGCTGGGCTGTCCAGATTTTCAAGGCCAATGCCTTCAAGTAATTTTAAAAGGTATGGGACCAAATCTACTTTCAGGGCCTAGAAGAAAATATTAAGTATATATGTGTGTGTATGTATTTGTGCATATACACACACATGTGCTTTAAAAAAAATGTAGGCCATCCACTGAGGAAATAATTTCACTCTCAGGACCCTACCTGGACGAGGACACTCCGATTTAATTTCAGAGACAGAATTTGGGGGTAGGGGTGAGTATCTAATGACAGAGACATTTTTACTAAATGAGATCTCATTCTCTTCCATCAACTATTCTAAATGTTATATGCTGATTATTTTACTTAATCCTCCCCAAATTAAATGATGAAGGCACAATTGTTATCGATGGAAAAATCAACACATGAAGGCCTTGACAGTCACAGAGCTAGGTGGCAATGGGCTCTGCATCTAGACCTATGAAGAACAGAACCCGAGCTTATAGCCAGTATACTGGCCTGCCTCTTCTAATGACATATACTGACGTGAAACAGTATTTGAAGAATACTACTTTTTTTTCACATTCCCCTAAAACATCAACCTTTACGGTCACCATACATTTTCTACCGGCCTAATAAAAGCTAAGTAATACTCTGGTACCACACAATTTTCAATGCCCACTCTGAAATTCAAAAAGAAGAGGTGAAAAAGCAACTAACATTTAGTAAGTGTTCCTCTTTTTATAGATATTATTCTCAGAACAACCTTGTGAGAAGCCATAGCTTTATTTTACAGACGAGGAATCTTAGTACTGTTAAGGCTAAATAACATGCCTGAGGTCACAGAGCCATCAAGTGGCAGAACTAGCTCATGTTCTTTCTAATACAACAACCCGCCTAGTCAGTTGTAAGTCTGAACCTCAGAGCATCTAATTATCTCCTTGAAATGTACCCAGTACTTCTAACTTTCATGAATGAGGAACAGGGATGGAAGTAAGGGTCGGTAGAGAGAGATGATCTGAGAGGAAAAAGGGCTGGACAATAGGAGAGCCAGATAATAAAGATGTAGGGCCTTGTATTCAGGTTAAGGATGTCAGATGTAACTTTGTCATCTGGCAGATAATGGGAAACCACTGAAGACTTTTTAAGTGCAGAATGACTTATATTTTAAAGAGTTATATTTTAGAAGGGTAACTTTTTCAATGATTTTTAAATTGACTGTATGTTTTTTGTTCCCTTGATGTCTGCTACTATTTTACATTGGAATCCATCAAGTCTTCATTAGTCTTTTATATTCTCTTTGAAAAGGACTATAAAACCTTGGTGTGCTTTGCAAGAGTGACTTAAATAAAGGAATGAATAAACAAGAATGAATCTTTCAAAAAGGATAAGCCAAATTTTATAAAACTAGTTAAGGATAAATGCTTAGTAAACAATCAAAATTTAAAATTCAAACATCACAAAAGTACTTTGACACTGGTAAGATTTGTGGTAGCTGGCCCATCTTTTCTGTGTGTATATATTCATGTTTCATCCTGTATGTGTATGGGTATAAAACACAAAATTGTACATGCACCAGCTCACAAGTTCCTCTCTGCCAAGTCAGGGAAGCCAAAATCAGTGCTAAATAAGTGAAAGTCTATTTGTTTGGTATGTTGCTTTCCCTAAAATAGGAATCTAGAAAGTTGTTTACCTGTGCTACTAATTCACTCTGCTCCTTCTGAAACATTCTATTAATTGCTTCACAGGCCAGACCAATGGTATCTGGTCGTTTTTTCATTCCATTTATCAGTGGGCCAATGGTCTCCAAAGATGCCATGGTTCGAACACAGAGCTAAGAAAAGAGAAGGTTACTTGTAGAAAGCAATAATTTATGTAACACAGTAAATACCACAATAATATATGAAAAACCTACATTCAGTTCAAGTTTTGTTTGGCCATGCTGTGAGGCATGTGGGATCTTAGTTTCCCAACCAGGGATCAAACCCACACATCCTGCAGTAGAAGCGTGAAGCTTTTACCTCTGGACTGGCAGGAAAATCCCATCAGTTCAAGTCTGATAATGAACTGAGTCAAATTCAGTCTCCTATTATAATCATATCATTTAAACCAGTTTAAGAACCATTACAATATCGTGCAGTTCATATGGATGAAAGTACGTAGCAGGAAAGGGATTTATTCTGCAATGTACACTAGTCAGGAAGAGGGGATACAGATAAATTCTACAGCTATAAGCTACCAAATGGATTCATCATCAATACCTCGTTTTCAGACAGGGCATGAATAACTCTAATGGCGCTCTTAGGAATGGCGTTGTTCCTATGATTCATCGCCTGGATAATTTTGGGAAGATGGCCCAAGGGTGGAACCTGATCAGCCAGCTGAGGCTGTGCACTGAAGAGACATACTGTTGCCATTGTCAAAGTCTCCAGAGTCTCTCCCTGGAGGGTATAAAACAAATGAACAAGCAAAGTATAAAAAACTGATAAAGTCTTAAATGTCCTTGGTAAATTATTTGGTGTTCAAAACAGATTCTAAGTGCTGGCGCTTGAAAACTGATTCATAAATCCTAAAAGAACAACAAACATCTCCATCTTGATAAAGGCGTGAATTTAAAGCACTCTACAAATGTGGTATTTGAATCTACACAGATTTTCTCTGGGCATTTCTATTTTTACATCTCATTTCTACTATAGACAGATATTTCTATTTAGAGTTCATCTCTCAAAAAATATTACTAGATATTTTTAGATAATGTTACATAATTGTCAGTATTGGAGAATATCAATAATTCAGGAAAATGCAACAACTACTAGAATGTTTTCCCCAGTTCTGCAAAAATCAGAGTAAAGAGAAATCGTGACTATAGAAAGAGATATATATAAATATCTGGCATACTGTTTATATTTTTTAAAAAGTCTTGAAAAGTTAATGATACCAACTAAGAATTTCTAAGTACTTGAGATTATACTAAATTACTTGAGATTATACTTCACATTTATCAAAACTCATGAAAACTTCAGCCTTAGAGGCAGATGCTGTGACCTTTCTATGACGCAACTGAGGCAGAGTCGGGAGGTATTACTCCAGGCCACAGAGCTTTTCAGTGATGGTCCTGGCATCCAGCCACCTCGAAAGCCAGCTTTTTAAATTAATTCAACAATAATCACATACCTCAATTATTTTCAATATGTAGATTCAAATAACAAAACTTTCTATTTCAGGGTTTATGACTGGCCAAACCAAGACCAAATCTACTTTCTTACTCACTCTTGCTTTTTTTGCTAGCCTTTGAGCATAGGTACAGGGTTCATTCACTTATCAATAGTTAAGACTTTCCTGTCAATTTCTTTAGCTGAGTGAAGAATATGCCCTAGCAGGACACACTGCCATTTAGATTTCTAAACTAAACCTTTAGGTTTCTCCTTGAAAACCACACAATCACTGGAAATGGGATAGCAGAAACCTTTCAGAACCTCTGCAATTGTTCTGCAGACTAAAAAGTTTCACTTTTGATCAAGCATATATGAATTTAAGTGTGGGGGCTACACTGAAAGAGGTAGCAATTCTTAACGCATGGTCATTGAGAATGGTGTTTTAACAGAAACACTATCAACATATTTAGCAAAATATGTGAAATGTCTGGCTGATGACTAAAGCTTACATGAGGACTGTTCTTCTCCAGAAGCTCAGTTAACTTTTCTAGCAGTGCAGTAAGAAATTCTCTAGGCTTTCTTAGAACCCAAGCTGGTTGTGCAATAAAGATTCTCAAGAAAACTCCTCCAACAGCAAGTTCACCTTCTGCTTCTCCAAACACCACAGCAAAATCTTCAGGCAACTTTAAATAGAGAAAGAATAGTCAAGTCATCTACTAATCATTAGTTGTATTGGTTGGGCAAAAGAGTCTGTTTGGGCACCAAACAAACTTTTTTGCCCAGCCCAATACATTAACAAGAAAGAAATAAAAAACTCTATTAAAGAAATATTCATGCAATGAACTAGGCTTTAAATAGTCATTAATACAATCAAGTCAAAATTATTTATTTTCACTTGCTAAATTTCTATAAAAGTTCCTTTAAGTTACTCTTTTCAGAAAAAGTCCTTTGATTAAGATACTCCAAAAGTGAATATTCCCAATTTTTTTTAAAATGTTTAAAACCTTGTTTTCCAGGGGAAGATTTAAGTATCTTAGTAATAAAGCAAAGGATGGCTTTATACTCACTCAGCAGGAACTTAAAACAATAAATTTACAGTAAAATGTAAAATTTCTTCCTCTGAATAAAAGTATACTTTACCTTCCAGGTTACGTCAGGGTTGTCTTGCTGATTTTTAAAGTGCCTTGGGGAAAAAAAGGAAAAGACATCAAACTTTAGTCACAAGATACACATTCATTAACCTTTATAGAGGAAGTCTTGGAGAGGTGACAGACAATGTGGAAAATGTTTGCCTCCCTGGTGACTCCACCTGAAGGTCCTAAGTTGTTAATGTGTGTCTTTACTTACTCAAGCATCATTTCTCTAACTGTTGTGGACACTTTATCTCTGGAACTATCATTCCAAATTAACTCAGGATTTTCATGAGTTCCTTCAAAAATATGGACAGCAGCTTCAGGGTTGTCTCTCATAGCATCCATAAAAACGCTTGGGAGAAATTTCATCAATGTAATTCGAACCTGGACGAGGAAATTTAAGAAAAAAGACCTATTGAAAACACCGCAAAATTTGGTTTGCTTTACATTTCTCTGAGAATGATGCTATAATGTGTGTTAAGGCTGATACAGGCCATAACTATCATCTAAAAGTCCTGGATAATAGATAAACCCTGGTTTATGGTGGCTCAGTAGTAAAGAATCTACCTGCCAATGCAGGAGATGTAGAAGACTCAGGTTCGATTTCTGGGTTGGGAAGATCTGATTTCCTGGAGAAGGGGATGGCAACCCACTCCAGTATTCTTGCCTGGAAAATCCCATGGACAGAGGAGCCTGACGGGCTCATGGGACAGCAAAGAGTCAGACACGACTGAGTACGCACACACACGCAAAGGTCACAAGACTCACTATGACCTCTTACTACTTAGCTATCTGGGTTAATTTCCTCTCTCCACCTCAAATTTAAGTAACGTTAAGAAATTCAGCACCACTGGTGTGTGAAGTTCCCAGAGCACATCAACCTACCAGTTCCTGCCCTGCACATGCTCTCCCCTCTTCCCAGAAAGCCCTCAGCTGATCTGTACCTCCACCTCTCCCCAAAACCCCCCACACCCTCACAAATTCTTCTCATGCTTTGTGTTACACAAGTAATTTTTAGTATCATGTTTTACATTTTACTGTGCCTTTCCCCAAAAACGATTTAAAAAGCAACTTAAAAAAATAACATCCAACACACACATACAAACTGAAAGTTAGTGTGAGACATAAGGACAAAGGGAAAATGAAGGTTGGGAAGACAAGTTTTTCCCTCATATCTTCACATAGTTTTACCTCCTTTGTGTGATTCAAGTCTATGTTAAATCTCATCTTATAGAAACCTTTCCTGGCCCAGTCTGTCTTGTCAGTGCCTGTATTTTCATTTCCTGGCATAAGCTGATACTCTAAAAGTTATTTGAACGAATGAGACTAATGTATGAATTAGTACATAAAGAAAATATCAAAACCTCTGTATAACTGCAAGCAATATATAATAAACTTAGCCCTGAGCTTCCTGGCAGTCAATGAACTAAAGGAAACAATGTCAGTCACATGATATAGAGAGCATCCACAAAATAGGATGTATGTCACTCTCTTGGTCAAACTGATCTAAGATGTAAATACGAGAGTTAAAACTATAAAATACCTAGGAAAAAACACAGGCGTAGATTCTTGTAACTCTGGATTAGATAATGGGTTTTATATAATAAAAGCACAAGCTATAACAACAAAGACAGATTGGATTTCATCAAAATTAAAAAAAAAAACAACAACAAGAAAGTGGAAAAACATCCACAAAATTGGGAGAAAATATTTATAAATCATATATCCGATAAGGGACTGGTATCCGAAATACATAAAGAACAATTACAACTCAACAGTAAAAAGACAACTGAATTAAAAAATGAGCAAAGGATGAGAATAGACATTTCTCTAAAAAAGATGGCCAATAAGCACTTGAAAAGGTATTCAACATTATTAGGCACCAGGGAAATGCAAAGCAAACCCTGATACAGCACACTTCACACCCACTAGGATGACCATACTCGATGAAGATCTATATAGCAAGTGTTAAAGAAGAGGTGGATATCACCATCAGCAGTGGTATGTAAAATGGTGCAGCCACTGGGGAAAATAAAAAGTCTGATAATTCCTTGAAAGGTTAAAAATAGTGTTCCCATATTACCCAGATATTCTCCTCTCAGAGAAATAAAATACACAGCCACACAAAACCCTGTACACATGTGTTCACAGCAGCATCATACAGAATAGCCATAGATCAGAAATAGTCTGTATGTTCATTTTCAATTGATAAAGGGAAAAACAAAATGTGGCATAAGTATAGAGAAGTGACTGCTAAATTAGGGTTTTTCCTGGTTTGATGAAAATGTTCTAAAACTGACTGTTGTTGCCCAAAACATTGAACTGTATACTTCATGTGTATGAATTGTCATGGCATGTCAATTATATCTGAATCAAGTTATAAAAATGGAAAATAAGTTTACTGATCCCAGTTAGAGAATCTCTTGTTGCAAATCATTCCATTAAGGAGCTGACACTTATATTTTTTCCTATATAGAAAATTTAAGTACAAATATATTCACCTTGGTAAAATTTGTCCCTCGTGTATTTCAAAGGTTAAAAAATTACTAAAGAGCTCAAAAATTAATTCTAGTACATAAACATCTAAAACATTATTTAAAATATAACAGTAGAATTTATAGTTATGTGCTACCCAACTCTAGCTTTAAGAAAACTCAGTATTAAACTCATGATTTTATGAGCCCTTGCTACAGGCACCCAAATGTGATATTCTTATCCATTAACCCTACTGATGACAGATTATTAGTCATATTCCCCAAGTAAAATTATTCCAGGTCTTGTGACATATTCTCAATATCTAAATCAGGAGATCAGGTAAGAAAAAAATGCAACTGAATCTAGCTTGTTTTCTGTAAGGGGGTGCTCAGGAGCCTTTATTTCATATTTGGGCTGGCATAGACAGTGCTTCAGTGAGCATTACTTCATGTGAAACCGATTCATTAACAGAAGAAGGGAACGTTGAGTACAACTGTGTCTGGATGCAATTCTACTTAGAAGTATTATTCTAATAGGTTTCTGCTCTATGAACTGAACCACAGTTCCAGAGATCATTTTGTCTTCTCTAGATTCTTAATGAGCTCTCTCTGCAGAGAGAAGAAGCAAAGGCACTGTAATACTCACCTTCACAAGCCAGTTCTCAAAGTGTGAAATCTAACCTATCTTCTATCTTCTACCTATATCTTAAAATATACTTTCAAAATATGTTTTGGCTCCTTCAAGGGAGATGAACAGTTTCATCACCATAATTCACTCTCTTAAGACTTCTCAATTCTAGTGCAGGCTTCCCTGATTATAATTTTTCCCTAACTAGTAATATATAGGAATAATTCAGGTACGTCAGTCTTTCAACTTTCATATCCAGTCACTTCTTTACTATTTCAGACTTTGGTAATCCTCATGAAATTAGTTACCAAAGTAATAGAGCTTTAATAATTACTTTCTTTCTAAGAACGTATTTTGTGCTCACCTTTGGACCTATTAGTTTATCTGCTGTCATTTTAGCAAAAAGTTCTGCTGTCTGGGCTCGAACCTGTGGATGTGTTGAATTGCAGAACATATCTAGTAAATAAATCAAAGCTCCTGTGAAGGAAAAAAAGCATTAGTGTTTATATGCTAAATAAAAAAATACGACTTTTCTAGTCAGTAGAATTTACTTTCAACCTTATTTCAACTCACTGCAGTTTGTTTTTTTTTAAAAAAATTGTAAGCCTTCCAAAGCATTCTTCTAGTTTATGAGACTATATAAAGTAGCTCAAAATAAGCTTTACCATTACGAAGCATGACCAGATGAGAAAGCACGCTATACACTACCTCTTGCCATTGCTTCTTTGATAATTTTTGTACTTGATGTCAAAGCATAAAGAGTCTCCAGAACAAGCTGACGACCTGCAGAAAAAAAGACATTACTAGAATCAAATCATCATACTACCTTACATTTACTAGGCATCAGTGCCAGGCACTGAACAAGGTGCTTTACAAAGGGCATCATACTTTCAACTTCACAACAACCAGCTAGACAGGTACTGTGGTCTTGCTATGAGTGAGGAATCTGAGATCCAGTTTGAGTAGCCCATGAATTCCCAATTAGTGAGTGGTATAACTCACTATACCACTGAAGTATATAGAGGTTTACAGAGGTCTGACTCCAAAATTCACACTCATAAGCACGATGCCATACTGTCCTCCTACCTCACTGCTCATTCTGCAAACAAAATCTCACCTCCTGACATCCTGAGGATACTATATTCAGGGATCTATTATTTTTATATGGTGCTAGTATCTTAGAGAAATGAGTAGGAAGTAGCAGTTGCAAGACACTGTTCCAGTCTAAAACACAATAGCAACTTTCTTCACAAAGTCTGTGCGCTTCTCAGCCCTTCCTTGTCATTGAAGTAGACTGGGCAACTGGACTTTACTCTTCCAAAGTCAAGGGGCAACAAGAGACAGGTGACCAAAGGAGTGAAGAGTTGGCAAAGAGGGTGAAGGCTGCCAGGTATTAGGCCGAAATGAAAACCAAGGATGGTAGCCAGACTGAGCTAAGTTAACAGGCAGGAGAATAAACACTCAAAATGAGACTTTTGTTAAAATGAGACTTCTTTTAAGACAGGAAACAATTATTTCACTGAAAACCAGTCACTGTTCTAACCATAAGTTCAAAGGAAAACAAGACTTTGGAGGGGACAGAAGAAGTCAATTATTTTATGTTTTTAATGTTCCTGAGCAAACACTGAAAGATAATTTAGTCTAAAATATAAATGAGAACAGAGTAGGTTGAGATATCTAAATATCAGCTATTTTACCAGTAAGATTAAAACCATGACTGCAGTATATAAATTCAGTGTGAATATACTTTTAAACCATGACTCCTGTAACATTCAATCCGTTTAATTTTGCATTGTTTGTAGCTGTTAAAAACTAATAAAAAGAAAAACCAACTAAGGCTGTAGGAATGACAAAAAAATAATAATAATAATCTGCTAATAACTTTTAAATGCTGCCATTTAAAAGCTAACAGAAATATTCAATAATAATTGAATTCCACTCAATTCACTGAACATAATACATAACAAGTGCAAGGTACTGGGGCAGAAAATGAGTGAGACTGGTTGCTGCTCTCAAGGAGGCAGACAGGAGTGAAGTCAAAATTAATGTGACTTCTGAAGGGCTGGCAAAGCTGACTGAGCAATCCATGTTGATGGGGAAGTGACAAAGTTGGAGTTATATCACAACTGTCTTTGAAAAGCAATCTCAAGGTTGATCTAACACAACTGCACACTTATGTGAGACATAACTACAGTGTGTAAGGAGTCTATATTACTGCAGGCTGTACTCAAGAAATCAAGTTGCTATATTTTTAAAAACTGATCTCATCTGGTGCTAACAGTTACTATTAGCATCAAATCAGTAAAGGACAAATAATGCAGGACTGAACTTTAAGTAAAACACAAGGTGATTTTCATATTAAGTATTTTTTTCTATCACACAAGTTTAACTGAGTGTTTTTTTTAATAAAACATGGAGTATCAGTTAATTCTCAATCATTCATATGTAGCTTATACTTAGCAAATTGAAAATCCTAGATTATTTTCATTTGTTTTTGGATCTCTATCATCTCTTCCAACTTTGGATATGGAAATACAAAAAAGTTAACTTCTGTAAAAATAAACTAGAAGACAAATCTAATATAAAGAATACCACTTAAAATATTTTAAAACACTATGTTGGAGGTTTTGCATCATCTGTGTAACTGCTCCCCTCTATGCTGACTGTGCAGTGGTTCTGAAAATTCCAGTGAATATACATACTTGATGGCAAAGAATGCAGAAGAGCCAATAAACTGGACAAAACCATTGATTCAGCAATATTGTTGACACAGTCTTGGTTAGATGTCACTATATTCACAACCTGAAAATCAATCAATAGGACGTTAAGAGTGCTGGAAATAACTTCAAATCTAAACAAATTAAGGCAAATTAGTCAGACCTAAATAAGCTTAAGGTTTATTACCAAAATGAGAAAAATGCTTAGAGGACAAAATATTTAACTTTTAGGCAAGAATTTAACTCTTAAAGATTGGCTTTATTACTTTGCTCTTTGAGAAGAGAAACTGTTAATACTAGTGTGTGTGTGTGTTTGTATATATCAGTTTTCTATTAACTTAAAGGTAATAATCAAATATAACAATCTAAACAAACATTTTAGCACTAATTCACAATCCCTAGGCTTATAAGAAGCCCTCAATCCTATACCAGTGCATGTTCCAGAATTATGGTGTACACTATCATGCTTTCCAATTGGAGATTTAGCGTGGGAAGTGATTAGCAAGATAATCATCTTCACTACTTGGACTTTTTCTTTTAGAGGGAGAAAGTAAATGTCTCCGGTGTCCAGTACAATATATTAGGTCTATCTTTCTATTATAAAGAAATAGGCATGTTTTTCTTCAAAAGAAGATGACCATTCAAGTCTAATTTATACTTCTAAACTTATACATCTAAAGATTAATGCCACAACTTGAACCAATGTGGTCAGCATCTCAAAGAAAAATATAAAAGACACAATAATGCTTATTTTAAAAATTACAAGGTACTTGAAGGAATTAAGTGGAGAAGCATGCTTTTCAAAGAAAAGACTATGCTTGTTAAGCTGTTGACCAATTTAAGCTTTATTATTAAACATTTTTTTAAACCAAAATGCAATCTAAGAACACTTAATCATTCACAAAGTTCATTGTTACTGAAAGGTTGAATTTGGTGTTCTTTATAATAAGTCGTGTGTGTTACAATAAGCAGGATCACATGAAAAAAGATCCTGAGTGTTCACTCTGGGTTGCCTAGACAAGGAGTACCCTGTGACCAAGGTCTTCCTGCTTCTTCCAGAGGAAAAGGCTCCACACAAACAGCTTCCTACAGGACCAATGATTTCATTTTCCTGAAGGACAGCCCTCCAACCACTCTTGGACCTCTAAGACCCACAGGTTCTGGGTAGCTGGAAAGGAGGCTTTTGTACCAGACGCATAAGAAGGGACAGCAACCGAGGGAGATGGAACACAAACTCACAGTATGTAGCTTGGTCTCAACATGTCTCTCTGTGGAAAAAACAGAGATCTTGGAAAGTTCTGCTCCCTTTTTTTGTCATCTGTGGCTTCCAAGCATCCCGAGTAAAGTCCATTCCTTAACTCATCCCATGTGACACTATACAAATGCATCCCAAGTTCTAATTCATAACAGATGATGGCCACAGAAGGAAGCACCTTGAACACTGTACAATATTTGCTCTTCAAAACGGGCATATAATTCAAGTTTTAAAGACATTTATTTGCCTTAATAGGCAAAATAAAAAAAAAAACTACATACAAATTTCCATTCAACTTTAGATGATGATTAACGAAGGCTCAAATCATGTAGAGTATGTTGCAGGAAAGATAGCATGCTTTAGAAAATATTTCTTTTACCTCTAAAGCCAACTGCTGCACTTGACCAGCTCCATGGACTCGAAGAAGAGAAAATATTAACTTAAAATGACCAATGCATTCACTTTCAGAGCCTAGAAAGAAAAATAAAATGCTTATCTTTTATTTCCAAGCGATGTTCAGGAAACAGATATATTTTGTTTACTGTCAAGTCTGTGGTAAACTTTTCTCAACAATTGTGACATGAAGTGAGTACAGTATCACTAAGGAGTAGTAAATCTTAAGAAGTTAAACAGTATTAAGTTTCTTTAACAAACTGGTTTGTTTTGTCTTCATTTCCATCCCAATGCCTAACTAACCAACAGGCTAAAAACAAGAAATTTATCAAATACAATTCAAAAATTAAAAGTGTATGGTGATACTTTTATGCTTTACCTGTAGACCTCAGAGCTAACCCTGTCAGCCTAATTACATCTGGAGACAGTGTGACATCATTTGGCTTTTAAGTAAGACTGAGTTAGAACTCTGTCACTTGAGAACTACATTACAGACAAGTTCCAAATCAATTTCCAGGTTTGCAGCAATTTCTTTGTACCTAATATGCCAAAATCAAAACAGGAAGTTTTCTTCAGATTTTATAATACTGCCTTTAAAAACATCTCCATGTATACCATGGGAATGAAATTTTCTTAAGACAACATTTAATTATTGTGGTTATTTTATCTGAATAATTTGTTGGCAGTACAACTATAAATTATAATAGTACTGTAATACATACTGGGAAGAGCAAAGAAGTACAAGAAAGATAATATTAAGTGTTAATAAAAAGATTTGAGGTCTTCAGGTAAGAAACTGAATATTGAATGTAATTTTATATTCCATATTTTTATTTTATATTCTACATAATACTCTATTTTATATTCTATAGCTTATGTTTCATATTTTATATTCAGGTTTTATGTTTGGTATTTTATCAAAAAATTCTGTCAATTCAGTTCAGTTGCTCAGCTGTATCCACCTCTTTGCAACCTCATGGACTGCAGCACACCAGGCTTCCCTGTTCATCACCAACTCCCGGAGCTCGCTCAAACTCCTGTCCGTTGAGTCAGTGAAGCCATCACACCATCTCATCCTCTGTTGTCCCCTTTTCCGCCTAACTTTAATCTTGCCCAGCATCAGGGTCTTTTCTAATGAGTCAGTTCTTTATATCACATGGCCAAAATAGTGGAGCTGCAGTTTCAGCATCAGTGCTTTCAATGAATATACAACATTGATTTCCCTCAGGATTGACTGGTTTGATCTCCTTGCAGTTCAAGGGACTGCCAAGAATTTATCCAACACCACAGTTCAAAACATCAATTCTCTGGCGACCAGCTTTCTTTTGGTCTAACTCTCATATCCGTACATGATTACTGGAAAAACCATAGCTTTGACTAGATGGACCTGTTGGCAAAGTAATGTCTCTGCTTTTTAATATGCTGTCTAGGTTGGTAATAGCTCTTCTTCCAAGAAGCAAGCATCTTTTAATTTCATGGCTACAGACACCATCTGCAGTGATTTTGGAGCCCAATAAAATAGTCTGTCACTGTTTCCATCGTTTCCCCACCTATTTGCCATAAAGTGATGGAACTGCAAGCCATGATCTTTGTTTTTTGAATGTTAAGCCAATTTTCTCACTCTCCTCTTCAAGCCTGCTCTTTCATCTAGAGGCTCTTTAGTTCATTTTTGCTTTCTGCCATAATGGTGGTGTCATCTGCATATCTGATGTTATTCATATTTCTCCTTGCAATCTTGATTCCAGTTTCTGCTTTATCCAGCCTGGCATTTCACATGATGTACTCTGCATATAAGTTAAAAAAGCAGGGTGACAATATACAGCCTTGACATACTTCTTTCCCAATTTGGAACCAGTCTATTGTTTCATGTCCAGTTCTAACTGTTGCTTCTTGACTTGAATACAGGTTCCTCAGGAGGCAGGTAAATTGGTCTGGTATTCCCATCTCGTTAAGAATTTTCCACAGTTTGTTGTGATCCACATAGTCAAAGGCTTTGGCGTTGTCAATAAAGCAGAAGTAGATGTTGTTTTGGAATTCCTTTTTCTATGATCCAACGGATGCTGGCAATTTGATTTCTGGTTCCTTTGCCTTTTCTAAATCTAGCTTGAACATCTGGAAATTCTCGGTTCATGTACTGTCAAAGCTTCACTTGGAGAATTTTGAGCATAACTTAACTAGTGTGTGAGATGAGTGCAATTGTGTGGTAATTTGAATATTCTTTGGCATTGCTTTTCATACTGGAATGAAAACTGACCTTTTCCACTGAGTTTTCCAAATTTGCTGACATATTGAGTGCATGCAGCACTTTAACAGCATCATCTTTCAGGATTTGAAATAGCTGGAATTCCATCATCTCCACTAGCTTTGTAGTGATGCTTCCTAACACCCACTTGACTTTGCACTCCAGGATGCCTGGCTCTAAGTGAGTGATCACATCATTATGGTTATCTGGGTCACTGAGATCTTTTTTTGCATAGTTCTTCTGTGTATTCTTGCCACCTCTTCTTAATATCTTCTGCTTCTGTCCTACTGTGCCCATCTTTGCATGAAATGTTCCCCTGGTATCTCTAATTTTCTTGATGAGATCTCTAGTCTTTCCCATTCTGTTGTTTTCCTCTATTTCTTTGCACTGATCGCTGAGGAAGGCTTTCTTATCTCTTCTTGCTATTCTTTGGAACTCTGCATTCAGATGCTTATATCTTTCCTTTTCTCATTTGCCTTTAGAGTCTCTTCTTTTCTCAGCTATTTGTAAGGCCTCCTCAGACAGCCGTTTTGCCTTCTTGCTTTTCTTTTCCTTGGGGATGGTTTTGATCACCGCTTCCTGTACAATGTCACAAACCTCCATCCATAGTTCTTCAAGCACTCTGTCTATCAGATCTAATCCCATGGATGTATTTGTCACCACTGTATATAATTGTAAGGGATTTGATTTAGGTCATACTGAATGGCCTAGCAGTTTTCCTTACTTTCTTCAATTTAAGTCTAAATTTGGCAATAAAGAGTTCAAGATCTGAGCAACAGTCAGCTACTGGTCTTGTTTTTGCTGACTGCATAGAGCTTTACCATCTTTGGCTGCAAAGAATATACTCAATCTGATTTTGGTACTGACCATCTACATCCATAAGTAGAGTTATCTCTTGGATTGTTGGAAGAGTGTGCTTGCTACAAACGGCGTCTTCTCTTCACAAAAGTCCGTTAATATTTGCCCTGCTTCATTTTCTCCTCCAAGGCCAAACAAACTTGCCTGTTACTCCAGGTAGCCCTTGACTTCCTACTTTTGCATTCCATTCCCCTATGATGAAAAGGCCATCTTTTTTGGGTGTTCTGGAAGGTCTTGGAGGTCTTCAGAGAACTGTTCAAGTTCAGCTTTTTCAGCATTAGTGACTGGGGCACAGACTTGAATTACTATGATACTGAATGGTTTGCCTTATAAAGATCTTTCTGTTGTTTTTGAGATTGCACTCCAGTACTGCATTTTGGACTCTCCTGTTGACTATGAAGGCTACTCCATTTCTTCTAAGGGATTCTTGCCCACAGTAGTAGATATAATCAACATCTAAATTACATTCACCCATTCCACTCCATTTTGGTTCACTGATTCTTAAAATGTTGATGTTCACTCTTGTCATTCCCTATTTGACCACTTCCAATTTATACCTTGATACATGGACCTAACATTCCAGGTTTCTAAGCAATATTGTTATTTACAGCATTGGACTTTACTTTCATCACCAGATATACCCAAAACTGGGTGCTGTTTTCACTTTGGCTCATCCTCTTCATTCTTTCTGGATCTATTTCTCTCCTCTTCTCCAGTAGCATACTGGGCACCTACTATCCTGGGGAGTTCATCTTTAAGTGTCACATCTTTTTACCTTTTCATAGTGATCATGGAATTCTCCAGCCAGGAATACTGAAGTGGTTTGCCATTCCCTTCTCCAGTGGATCATGTTTTGTCAGAACTCTCCATCATGTCCCGTCCATCTTGGGTGGCCCTACATGGCATGGCTCATAGTCTCATTGAGTTAGACAAGGCTGTGGTCCATGTGATCAGTTTGGTTAGTTTTCTGTGGTTATGGTTTTCATTCTGTCTCCCTTCTGATACATTAGAGGCTTGTGCAAGCTTCCTAATGGGAGGGACTGGCTGTGGGGCAAACTGGGTCTTCTTCTGATGGGTGAGACCATGCTCAGTAAATCTTTAATCCAATTTTCTGTTGATGGGTGGGGGGTATGTTCCCTCACTGTATATATATTCCATATTTGTTATCAAAGTTAGAATTAGAATAAGCTTTCAGACTTTCATTCCAGCATATTCCCTGAAGTCAGGCAATTTTCAAGCACCAAAAACCGCAATTTTTTTTTTAAGTACGGCATTGTAAGGACCAGTGGTGGAAAACTTAAATAACCTCATCAATAACTCTAACTTAAGCACTTATACCTTGTATGTCAATTTATGTCATCAATGTCATGTTTTACACTGTTAAGTTATTCTGCCTTTTCAACTTATTGAAACTCATTTGCTCTTAGAGATATAAATTCTAAGCATGATGACTGATCTCTCTTTCCAGCCTATTATTTACAGGTAAAAATATTATGGGGGCCAATAACCAAGCATAATTTTCCCAGAGTTTTCCTGGTAAAATTGAGAACTGGTAATTTTAGGGCTCTTCTATTTTAAGGATCTTATTTGTCAAGGGTACAATCACATACCTGGATTATATTTTATAACATTTCTCAGAGCCTCCAAAGCCATTTCAACTCTTGGCAAGCGGTCTCCATGTTGCTCTGACTCCACTTTTGCAGCATGAGTGATAGCCATGAAGGTGTGGAGGTACTGGGCCTGGGAGCCTATGTAATCCAAGAGACTTGCAGCAAATGCTTTTGGAACCTAAATCAAGTAGAAAAACATTTAAAAACATATGTGTCCTTAGAAATAACCTATAACAAAGACTTCACACTAAAAGCAACAACGAAACATTTCAAGTCATGGAAGTGATTAAATTACACAGACACAAGAAAATACCTATGCATTAAATGAGAACTGAGGAGAAAAGGGATAAAACTCACAGCATTTGAAAATGTTTATCACTGTTGGCCTAAATCCATTAGAAATCTGATTTACTCCCTTCGGCAATATAGTATAATAACTCTGAGATAAGAGTATGTCCCTACTTTACCGAGATAATTGATAGTACGATATATAACTTCTATAAATTGGTTGCATTTTTACATTTAAAAATTATATATATCAGATTATAAATTCAAAAAGAAGTTTTCAAAGATACTTCACAAATCACTAAACTCATTCTTCTTAGCAGCTATTTTTATATATTATTCTGTGACAAATAACATACATCACAGTTTAGTAAATTCCTTTTGCCAAGAGCAAACTCTAAAACAAAGCCTCACTTCTTTCTTCCTTACAAACCAATCAACCACCAAATCTTTATCACCCCCTCCAAAAAAAAACTATAACAAAACTTTCCTTTGTGATCCCCAAGAACTCAGAAAAGATTACTTGCTTCTGGAAGTGATTAGGGGTCATCACAAGAAATAACCTGATGTGACCCAGTCATCTTCTAAAAATTCTCTTTGCTCTCCCCTTCTATTTTCTTAATTTCTTTTAAAAACTTGCCAGAGAGAGACTACTGTCTGGTGGTCTGATATTTAACATAATAGAGTGAGTATGTAAAAGGTCTTACAGTTCCACAAGAGACTGCAGACCTGCAGGCATATATACATGATTCAGTGGAGTAGTATTATGCATAAAATATAAGAAATAGCTGGGAAGGGAATAAATTCTTATTCATGAATCCATTAAATTCCCCAACAATCAAAACAAAAAGTCTCGTAAGTTATCAATGGTCACCCTATCACATACCCAAGTTAGTATAAAATATTTGGCAAAAAACAGATATTATTTCAATATATACAGTGTGAATAAACCAGTAGCTTTTAATAACAAATGATCAAAAGTTACAGACAAAATCAAAAGTAGAGAGCTTACCTCAAGTGGGAAAGTAGGGACTTCATTATAGACCCTAACAAAAATCTCCCCTACAATAAGTTCTTTGGCATGATCACTATAGACAAATTCTGACCCATAAGTTTTGTCACAGTCACCCTTGAAAAAAAGAAAACTAATTGTTAGATATAAATCAGACTCATTAGTGTGTAGTTTATAAATCTATCCATATTCAGTTTAATAACTTATCAGATAAAAATTTCAAAGATCCATTCATTTTTCCATAGGAGAAAAAGGTGGTGGGACATACATCACAGCACTTAATGCAATTTTAACACTTATAATTAGTTATATGGACTCTGGAAAAGGCATGCATGCGTTAACTTGTGTTAGTCACTTAGTCATGTCCGACTCTTTGTGACCCTTTGTAGTGTAGCCCGCCAGGCTCTTCTGTCCATGGGATTTTTGAGGCAAAAAAACTGAAATAGGCTGCCATTTCCTCCTCCAGGGGATTATTCCAACCCAGGGATCAAACCTGTGTCTCCTGCATTGCAGGCAGATTCTTTACCTGCTAAGCCATCAGGGAAGCCCCTAACAGAGTTATGTTATATACAGGCAGAGAGTTATGTTATTTTTTAGTCCATAATTGAAACTCATTTTAAAATTTCAAAAGATCACTAAGGTCAGCCAACGAAGTATCTTAGACCTAGTGTTTATAAACAAGTATGACATGTGGCTCTCCTCTCAGCAGACATTTGGCTTGGTCAGATAGAGGGTGATAGAATTAAGAGATGAACATGTCTGAACTGGTTTTAAAAAGTAATACATTAAGTGATAAAGTGCAAGAAAACAGGGTCTCTGAATTTAAAAAGCAAGGTAATATATCAGTTCACAAATGAAGAAGAATTTCCATTTAAGGACAAAGAAAAAGATAGGAAAACAGGAAAGGAACTGGGAAAAAAATAGCCCCAAGAAGATTTTGGTTGAAATTACATAAAATTTAGGTTGGACTGAAATAATATGTAAAAGTGTATAATAAATTGTAAAGAAAAGTGAATGCTCCTCTGTCCATGGGATTCTCCAGGCAAGAATACTGGAGTGGATCACCATTTCCCTCTCCAGGGGATCGTCCCGACACAGGACTCGAACCTGGGTCTCCTGTATTGCAGGCAGATTCTTTACCAACTGAGCTAGGAGGGAAGCAGGAATAAACTGTAAAGGGCTAAACAAAGAATGATATTCTCTCTCTTCTGGTAAAAAAACAGATGATATGCAGAAATCTGAGACTGGTTCTTCCTAGCTCTGCAATTCTCAAAACTTCCATCAATGAAGAGCTCTGAGTGACTATCATGAAATGAGTGGTAAGTCAAATTTTGCATAATCCAGGACACTCAGTGATGGTTACTCTTTAATGAAGTCCAAACTCACAAACATAAATGTCTTCTAAACCATCAAGATTCAACCGTCTAGTTATGTATTATCCAGGCCAACTCCTATCTCCCATTCTACTCTCTGTCTTTTGATTTTTTCATGACTTACTACCTTCTCCACTAGAAGGTGGCAGGATGTAAGAAATTATTAACTTACTTTTTTAATCATGCTTTCTTGCTGAGATTCAAGAAATTCAAGTAGTTCTGCTCTTGTAGAATTATTCCATATCAAATAGGGGCTCTCTGTATTACTGTTAAGCATCTTCAAAATCTAGAAGACAGATTATTACTGTTTTATAATATTTAGGAAAAATATTGAAGTTATCATTCATTTAAATTGTCTACGACACACCAAGCTCTGTAACAGGAACCTTATGTACAATGGGCTTGAAAAATTTTAACAAGTTTGAAAATATAATGTTTACCATTCTGCCGCTGAGAAAAACCAAGATTTCTCTGAGAAAGATCAAATTATTTGTTCCAGGTCTCACAACATTTAAGTGGTGAAACTGGAATTCACATTTGAGTCTGTTTTCATATCTCATTCTTAACATTTGCTCTGCTTTGGTGAAAATCACACGATATTTTACTAAAGCATTTTATAAACAGTAAATATAAGCTTAAAAAGAATACCACATGACCTTTATATACATATATTTGAAAACAAAATCTAAGTCTTTATGAAGCATACTCCTAGAAAGGGAAGTAGAATTTACGGGCAGAGATTCAGTTCCAATTTTCTCAGCCAAACCCTGATTCAATGCTGCATTAAGTAGTTCTGCAGACATAAGCTTACACCTGCTTAGCCACCTAGAGTGCTTTCCCTCTGTGTTGCTCTACTCAATTTTAAGTGTACACATACACACTTAACTCTCCTTTAACTGTTTTTCTGTGGGGAGGGAGAGTCGGGGTGCGGGTCTCACGGCTTGCAGGATCTTATTTCCTCAACCAGGGACTGAATCCAGGCCCTTGACTTGAATCCAAATCCTAACCAAACGACCATCAGGGAATTCCCAAAGTGTTTTAATAAGAAGTTTTTACACTTTACATTTTCTGAGCTTTGTGCTAGGAGGAAAGAAGGGAGTTACTATCCCCAGACGTATAGAGCTGCTATCAGCAGCACCAAGACACAATAACCAGATTTCTTAATTGAGAGAACAAGTGTGTGAGCATTTTCAACTTCTAGGTTTCTGAGAGCAATCGACACTGTTATATTCCTCTATTATGTAGAGGATCTTGCAATATTCATCAAAACTCAGGCTAGCTCTGAAGCACATACCTCACTAGCACTAATCACAGCAAGTTTTCTAGCAACATAGGGGGTCAGCATGCCAGCTAAACTTTTCCTTATGGTTGGATTTTCTGGTGTTGCTTGTTCTTCAGGCAGATAACCTCCAAGGCGACTTAGAGCTCGGACACTCAGTTTGGCAAGGCTGTTGGCTACTTCCTGTTACAAAAGAATTAACACATTTATTAAAATAGATCTCTTACCAGGCAATAATACATTTATGGAATCAAAACAGTATGGAACATACATATTAAGGAAGAGAAACCAAAGAAAAACAAACAAAAAAGGTACTAAAGTCCCCAACACAAATGTCAAGAATTTATGAAAAGTAAAAGTCAAGAGAATTCAGTACCACCAAACCAGTTTGAAAACAAATGTTAAAGGGACTTATACAGTTAGAAAATACAAGAGAAGAAAAAGATAAACAAAACAAAACAAAACAAACCCCAAACAGTTAAGAAAATGGCTATAGGATCATAAGTTCAGTTCAGTTCAGTCGCTCAGTCATGTCCAACTCTTTGCAACCCCATGAATTGCAGCACGCCAGGCCTCCCTGTCCATCACCAATTCCAGGAGTTCACTCAAACTCACATCCAACGAGTCAGTGATGCCATCCAGCCATCTCATCCTCTGTTGTCCCCTTTTCCCCCTGCCCAAAATCCCTCCCAGCATCAGAGTCTTTTCCAATGAGTCAACTCTTTGTCTGAGGTGGCCATAGCAGTGGAGTTTCAGCTTCAGCATCATTCCTTCCAAAGAACACTCAGGACTGATCTCCTTTAGAATGGACTGGATCTCCTTGCAGTGCAAGGAACTCTCAAGAGTCTTTTCCAACACCACAGTTCAAAAGCATCAATTCTTCGGCGCTCAGCCTTCTTCACAGTCCAACTCTCACATCCATACATGACCACTGGAAAAACCATAGCCTTGACTAGATGGACCTTTGTTGGTAATGTCTCTGCTTTTCAATACGCTATCTAGGTTGGTCATAACTTTCCTTCCAAGGAGTAAGCGTCTTTTAATTTCATGGCTACAATCACCATCTGCAGTGATTTGGGAGCCCCAAAAAGTAAAGTCTGACACTGTTTCCCCATCTATTTCCCATGAAGTGATGGGACCAGATGCCATGATCTTCGTTTTTTGAATGCTGAGCTTTAAGCCAGCTTTTTCACTCTCCTCTTTCACCTTCATCAAGAGGCTTTTTAGTTCCTCTTCACTTTCTGCCATAAGGGTGGTGTCATCTGCATATCTGAGGTAACTGATATTTCTCCCGGCAATCTTGATTCCAGCTTGTGCTTCTTCCAGCCCAGCGTTTCTCATGATGTACTCTGCATATAAGTTAAATAAGCAGGGTGACAATATACAGCCTTGACGTACTCCTTTTCCTATTTGGAACCAGTCTGTTGTTCCATGTCCAGTTCTAACTGTTGCTTCCTGACCTGCATATATAGGTTTCTCAAGAGGCAGGTCAGGTGGTCTGGTATGTATGAATAATTGCCTTAAAAATAAATGTATTAAATGCTGCAACCAAAAGACACAGACAGCTGAATGGATACAAAAACAAGACCCATATATATGCTGTCTAGAAGAAATCCACTTCAGATGTAAAGACACATATAATGACTGAAACTGAGAGGGTGGAAAAATATATTCCATGCCAATGTAAACCAAAAGAAAGCTGGAGTAGCAATCCTCATATTAAACTAAGGAGACCTTAAAATGAAGAATATTACAAGAGATAAGGAAGGACACTACCTAATGATCAAGGAATCAGTACAAGACGAAGACATAACAACTGCAAACATCTATACAACCAACACAGGAGCACCTCAGCACATAAGACAAACACTAACAGACATAAAAGGAGAAATTGACAGTAACACAATAATAGGAGAAGACTTTAACACCCCACTTACACCAATGGACAGATCACTAAAACAGAAAATGAATATGGAAACACAAGTCTTAAATGATACATTAGAGGAGATGGAACTCATTGATATCTTCAGGACATTTCATCGAAATACAGAAGAATACACTTGCTTCTCAAGTGCACATGGAACATTCCATTCTCCAGGATACACCACATCTTGGGTCATAAATCTAACCTCAGTAAATTTAAGAAAACTGAAATTGTATCAAGCATCTTCTCTGACCACAATGCTATGCGACGAGACATCAATTACAAGAAAAAAAATGCAAAAAGCACAAACATATGGAGATTAAACAACACATTTCTAAATAACAAACTGGTTACTAAAGAAATCAAAAGGCAAATCAAAAAATTCCTAGAAACAAATGACAAGCAAAACACAACTCAAAATCTATGGGATGCAGCAAAAGCAGCTCTAAGAGGGACGTTTATAGCAATATAATCCTACCTCAAGACACAAGAAAAAAATCAGACAACCTAACTTTACATCTAAAACAACTGGAAAAATTATTAAAAAAAAAAAAAAAAACCCTGAAAATTAGCAGAAGAAATCATAAAGATCAGAGCAGAAATCAATGAAAAAGAAATGAAAGAAACAATAGTAAAGATTAACAAAACTAAAAGATGGTTCTTTGAGAAGATAAACAAAATTGACAAACCTTTAGCCAGACTCATCAAGAAAAAAAGAGGAATCAAATCAAAAAAATTACAAATGCAAAAGGAGGTTACAACAGACAATGCAGACATATAAAGGATTATGAGACTATTATGAACAACTATATGGCAATAAAATGGATAAACTGGAAGAAATGGACAGATTCTTAGAAAAGTTCAATCTTCCAAGACTGAACCAGGAAGAAATAGAAATTATGAAAAATCCAATTACAAGTACCGAAATCAAAACTGTGATCAAAAATCTCTCAAAAAACAACAGCCCAGGACCAGATGGCTTCACAGGTGAATTCAATCAAACATTTAGAGAAGAGCTAATGCCTATCCTTCTAAAAATCCTTCAAAAAACTGCAGAGGAAGAAACACTTCCAAACCCATTCTGTGAGGCCACCAACACCCTGATACCAAAACCAAAAGACAACACACAAGCTACAGGCCAATATCACTGATAAACATAGATGTTAAAATCCTCAACAAAATTCTAGCAAACAGATTTCAAGAACACATTAAAAAGCTAACACACCATGATAAAGTTGAGTTTATTCCAGGGATGGAAGGATTCTTCAATACAGGCAAATCGATCAATGTGATATACCATATAAACCAATTGAAAGATAAGCATATGATAATTTCAATAGATGTGGAAAAAGCCTTTGACAAAATTCAGCATGCTTTTATGATCAAGACTCTTCAAATAATGGGCACAAAAGAAACCAACCTCAACATAGTAAAGGCCATATATGATAAGCCCACAATAAACATTATTCGCAATGGTGAAAAGCATTCCCCCTAAGGTCAAGAATAAGACTCTCACCCTTAGGATTCAACATAGCTTTGGAAGTCCTAGCTACAGAAATCAGAGAGGAAAAAGAAATAAAAGGAATCTAGATTGGAAAAGAAAAGTACAGCTCTCACTGTTTGCAGATGACATGATACTGTACACAGAAAACCTTAAAGATACTATCAGAAAATTACTAGAGCTAATCAGTGAATTTAGCAAAGTCACAGGACAGAAAATCAATACACAGAAATCACTTGCCATCCTATATACTAACAATGAAAAATCAGAAAGAGAAATTAAGGAATCAACCCCATTCATGATTGCAACAAAAAGAATAAAATATTTAGAAATACGACTACCTAAGGAGACAAAAAAACTGCATACAGAGAACTATAAGACACTGATGAAAGAAATCAAAGATGACATTAACAAATAGAGATATTCCATGTTATTGGAGTGGAAGAATCAACATTGTGAAAATGACTGTACTACCAAACACAATCTACAGATTCAGTGTGATCCCTATGAAATTACCAATGGCATTTTTCATAGAACTACAACAAAAAAATCTCACAATTCATATGGAAATGCAAAAGACCCCAAACAGCCAAAGCAGTCTTGAGAAAGAAGAAGGGGGCTGAAGGAATCAAACTTCCTGATTTCAGACTATACTACAAAGCTAGAGTCATCAAAACAGCATGACACTGGCACAAAAACAGAAATATAGACCAATGGAACAAGATAGAAAGCCCAGAAATAAACCTACATACCTATAGGTACCTTATTTTTGACAAAGGAATCAAGAATATACACAGGGGAAAGACATCCTCTTTAATAATCGGTTCTGGGAAAACTGGACAGCTGCATGTAAAAAAATGAAATTAGAACATTTTCCTAACACTATACACAATGATAAACTCAAAATGGATTAAAGACCCAAATGTAAGACCAGAAACTATAAAACTCTTAGAGGAAAACATAGCGACAACACTTGATGATATAAATCAAAGCATTATCCTACATAAGCCCTGTCCTAGAGAAATAAAAACAAAAATAAACAAGTGGGACCTGATTGAACTTAAAACCTCTTGCACAGCAAAGGAAATTAATAAACAAGGTGAAAAGACAACCCTCAGAATGGGAGAAAATAACAGCAAATGAAACAATGGACAAAGGATTAATTTCGAAAACATACAAACAGCTCGTATAACTCAAGACCAGAAAAAAAAAAAAAAACAACTCAATCAAAAAGCGGGAGAAAAGATCTAAACAGAAATTTCTCCAAAGAAGATATACAGATGGCTAATAAACACATGAAAAGACGCTCAACACTGCTCATCATTAGACAAGTGCAAATCAAAACTACAATGAGATATCACCTCACACTGGTCAGAAAGGCCAACATCAGCTAGAGAAGGTGTGGAGAAAAGGGAATGCTCTTGTGCTGTTGGAAGGAATGTAAATTCATACAGCCACTATGGAAGATGGTATGGAGATTCCTTAAATAACTAGAATAAAACCACCATATGACTCAGCAATCCCACTCCTAGGCATATACCCCGAGGAAACCAAAACTGAGAGAGACACATGTACCCTCATGTTCATTGCAGCACTGTTTGCAATACCTAGAGCATGGAAGCAACCTAGTTGTCCATCGACAGATGAATGGATAAAGAAGCTATGTACATATACACAATGGAATATTACTCAGTCATAAAAAGGAACACATTTGAGTCAGTACTAATGAGGTGGATGAACCTATAGCCTATTATATAGAGTGAGGTAAATCAGAAAGAGAAAGATAAATACCATATACTAATGCAAATATAGGAAATTTAAAAAGATTGTACCAAAGAATTTATTTGCAGGGAAGTAGTGAAGAAACAGACATAAAGAACAGACTTAGGGACAGAGAAAGAGGGCAAGAGAGGGTGAGATGTATGGAGAGAGTAACATGGAAACTTACATTACCATATGTAAAATAGATAGCTAATGGGAATTTGCTGTATATCTCTGGCAACTCAAACAAGAGCTCTATACCAACCTAGGGGTAGGGTGGGGAGGGAGATGGGAGAGAGGTTCAAAAGGGAGGGAACATATGTATACCTATGGCTGATTCATGCTGATGTTTGACATAAAAGAACAAAACTCTATAAAGCAATTAATCTTCAATTAAAAAAGAATTTAAAATAAAAAATGATTTAAAAAAAAGTTCATGCATTACAGCTTATTCTTCTATTTATATGAAAGACAATCAGGATCTATGTAGTCATTTATATCCAATATAGTAACTTGTTGATAACTGGAAGAAGCACCCTGGGGGATAGGATGGGGAACAAGAGACGATTAAGTAGATCTGATCACTAGAGGCACATATTCACAATATGAATAATGAATAAGAAAGGAGTGACAGAAAAAGTATCTGTAAGTTAAAAAAAAATCTGTAAAAAAACAATCAGGTAAATTCCCAAGTGTTTAGGTAAACAAGCTTCAACAGGACTGTTATCACTTCCTTGTGATATACAACCATAATTCTGCAATCATAAAGGTGATTCTGAGTAATCAAGAAAAGATTAAGTTATGCCCAGTATATGCTATTGCAAATTCCATGGTCTTGAATCTTTCTGGGATAAGTGGTTAAAATAAAAAGATTTGGGGCTTCAAGAACAATAAGCTTAATAATCTTGAAAAACAGTTTATGCCTTGAGGGCTCTGGATAGCTAGGGCTTTGCTTTTGCATTAATCTACAGTTTGGGTTCAAATTCAGTGTTAATGTAATGTTCACATTACCTGCTGGTTTGTTTCTTCACTTTTCTGAATACCACTCTCTTCCAGCGTGTAGTCATAATTAAACAGATAACCAAGCAGATGCCACAAAATTCCAGCTTGTAATAGGTGTGTCTGTAGCCAGAAATCCACAGCAAAAGAGCTGACACATTCTACCCCAAGGGCAGCCACTCTTGGAATACTCTGAGAATAAAAATAATGGAATTAAAAAAAAACAATAGGTTTTAAAAAAAAAACCTCCCAAGAGAAACAGACTGTGAATGTATGAGAAGCTACTTAACTAACTTATTGTATGTGTATTTACCTTCTATTTTCTGGTTTATATCTGAGTCCTATATCATTTAAAGCCTAAAATTAAAGTAACCATGTGACAAAATACAGAATTACTATTTTAAAAAATTAGTTTGAAAACTGAAGCATGGTTGTTTATAATACAGTGTTAGTTTCAGGTATACAACACAGAGATCCATTTGTTTTTTTTGAGATTATATTCCATTATAGGTTAATACAAGATACTGGGTATAAGTCTTTGTGTTATACAATTGGATAACAAATCCTTCCTATCTATTTTATGAATGAAAGTGAAAGTCACTCAGTCATGTCTGACTCTTTGTGACCCCATGGACTATACAGTCCATGGAATTCTCCAGGCCAGAACACTGGAGTGGGTAGCGTTTCCCTTCTCCAGGGAATCTTCCCAACCAATGGACAGAACCCAGGTCTCTTACATTGTAGGCGGGTTCTTTACCAGCTGAGCCATAAGGGAAGCCCAAGAATACTGGAGTAGGTAGCCTAACCCTTCTCCAGCGGATCTTCCCGACTAGGAATCAAACCAGGGTCTCCTGCACTGTAGGCAGATTCTTTGCCAACTGAGCTATCGGGGAAGCCCATTTTATATACAGCAGTTTGTATTTGTTAATACCATTTTCCTCATTTGTCCCTCCTTGCCTCCCTATTCCTTTTCTTTTTGTAACCATAAGTTTGTTTTCTATGTCTGTGAGACTGTTTCTATTTCGTATATATGTTCATTTGTATCATTTTTTAGATTACACACATAAGTGATATCATACAGTGCTTGTCTTTGTCTGACTTGTTGCTGCTGCTACTGCCAAGTCACTTCAGCCGTGTCCGACTCTGTGTGACCCCATAGACGGCCTCCCACCAGGCTCCCACGTCCCTGGAATTCTCCAGGCAAGAACATTGGAGTGGGTTGCCACTTCCTTCTCCAATGCAGGAAAGTGAAAAGTGAAAGAGAAGTCACTCAGTCGTGCACTAAGCATAATATTCTCTAGGTCATTCACACTGCTGCAAATGGCAATATTTTCATTCTTTTTTTATGGCTCAGTAACATTCCATTGTGTGTGCGTGTGTGTATGTGTATACACATCAACTTAAGCCAACCATTTGTTGATGAACACCTGGGTTGTTTTCATGCCTTGGCTATCATGAATAGTACTATGAACATTGGGTGCACATACATACATTTTCAAATAATGTGTTCAGTTTTCCAGATATGTACCTAGGAGTGGAACTGCTGGATCATATGGTAGCTTTGGGGTTTCCCTGGTGGTTCAGGCAGTAAAGAATCCGCCTGCAATGCAGGAGACCCAGGTTTGATCCCTGGGTCGAAAAGATCCCATGGAGAAGGGAATGGTTACCCACTTCAGTATTCTTTCTTTTAGTTTTTTTAGGGAACCTCTGGAGAAGGCAATGGCACCCCACTCCAGTACTCTTGCCTGGAAAATCCCATGGATGGAGGAGCCTGGTGAGCTGCAATCCATGGGGTCATGAAGAGTCGGACATGACTGAGCGACTTCACTTTAACTTTTCACTTTCCTGCACTGGAGAAGGAAATGGCAACCCCCTTCAGTGTTCTTGTTGAGAATCCCAGCGATGGCCTGGTGGGCTGCCACCTATGGGGTCACTCAGACACAACTGAAGCAACTTAGCAGCAGCAGCAGCAGGGAACCTCTATGCTGTTTTCCATAGTGGCTGTACTACACTAACTTACATTCCCAACAACAGTATACAAGGGATCTCTCTCCACATCCTCTCCAGCATTTATTATTTGTAGGCTTTTTGGTGATAGACATTCTGACCAAAGTGAGGTGATACCTCAATGTGGATTTGATTTGTACCAGAATTACTATCTTTAGCCAATTAGTGTGAAAGACTTGAGAATACTGTTTCACTTCTTGTATTTTTAAAAACAGTGATAAGGCATTAGTAGCAATACGTGTGCCAGTGATCTTAAGTGTATCAATGAAGCCTTTAGTGTAGGTGTACAGATTTACTTCTTTATACCAGCATTTCTTTCTTATTAGACACATCTAAGTATGTCAAGTAAAAATAGGTGGGGGTGTGTTTTCATCAGATTCCTTATTTCTAGGTACCTTAGCCCAGTATCAGCAACCTAATCCTATTCTATTCCAACACAACTGTCACTCTGCTAGGTTACCAGACAATCCCTTTCCTTTCCAGTCACCTATCACATCACCCATAGTCAACTTCCCTCAGTAGTGTTAGACTGGGAAGAAACAGCAAGCTCTCAGATTCCTATGGCCTTTACACCATGCAGTGACTTGACTCTTGGCTCAGAGGTTAAAGCATCTGCCTACAATGAGGGAGACTTGGGTTCGATCCCTGGGTTGGGAAGATCCCCTGGAGAAGGAAATGGCAACCCACTCCAGTATTCTTGCCTGGAGAATCCCATGGAGAGAGGAGCCTGGGAGGCCACAGTCCACAGGGTCACAAAGAGTTGGACACAACTGAGCGACTTCATTTTCACTTTCCTTCACTTCACTTTCATTAGACTGATAGTTTAGTCTTCTCTCTTGCTTCCCTGCCTCTGTTCAAATGTTCAGAGGAAACCAACTTCCATTTAGATATGTCACTCTTGTCTTATTCTTTGTGGGCCAGCCCAGGAACAAAGTCATCATTTACGGCAAGGATTAAGTGAAAAATGTTTTTAGAGATCCATGTCATTTACTTGAAAATAATTTTAGGAAAACAACTTATTTATAAATTGAGGACTGGCTACTTGACGAGAAAACTCATTGCTGACTGAATCCAGAAAGCAGTAAACAGGTAACGTCTACCTTGCCGAAATAGAGCACCCGACAGAGATCCCTGATGATGCCGGGCATTTCTGTAATCTTCTCTCGGCATTCTTCAAACTGAGCAGCCACACTATAGCATCTGCTTATGTGTCCACACACCTGCAGATAACACAACAGAGTAAAAAAAGGTCACATGGGCATTCCTATTTAAGACAGTGGAAATCAAATCAGCAGAGATTCGTAATAATGTTTAATGAGATATATGACGCTCCAAAATTAAACAGAACGTTTCTACTGAATTATCAGTATTTCTGGTTAAGATATCCTACAGATGCAAGGTTGGCAAACCATGGCCACTATACGGTCCCAGGCCAAGTCAACCATGATCTGTCTTTGTATGGCCAGGAAGCCTTAGCTTTTACATTTGCAAAGAATTATAAAAGTCACAAATAAAAAACACGCAATAAGATTTCCCTGGTGGTAGTGGACAAGAATCTATCTGCCAATGCAGGGAACACAGGTTTGATCCCTGGTCCAGAAAGAGTCCACATGCCATGGGGCAATAAAGTCCATGTGCCACAACTACTAAGCCTGTGCTCTAGAGCCCTCCAGCAGCAACTACTAAAGCCCATTCACCCTAGCACCGGTGCTCAGCGACAAGAGAAGTTACTGCAATTAGAAACCTGTGCACCATGATAAGGAGAAGCCCCCACTCTCCGCAAGGAGAAAGCCTGTGCTCTGCAACAAAGAACCAGTCCAACCAAAAATAAGTAAATAATTCAAAAAACATGCAACAGACCACATGTAACTTGAATGTCTCAAATAATCACCCTCTAGCCCTTTATAAAAAAGTTTGCAAACTTCTGGATTAAAGTATTTTTGCCCTGAATTCTAATAATGTAGTATATTTATTAATAAAAATAAAGATGTAACTCAAAAGCCTGTACCAAATTGTTTTCTATTCTAAATTTTGCTGGCATACACAAAAGGTCAAAAAGATGCATTTTACAGTGATCTTAATGTTCCTGATGGATCTTCTACCAAAGAATTCAACAGAAAAGAAGGAAATGAAAACACTAGGTATGGGAGTGAGAAGTAAAGGAGGAATTAAGGAAGGGGATGGAAGATATGTGAAACAAAATGGAAAAATTACAGATGTTTGAAACTGGGTAAAGGGGTCATGGGATTCATTATATTACTCTCTATTATAAGGAAAAAAATTAAGCCAACAGATTACATATGATTTACCACAGGGCTTATTAAAGTGTGACACACAGAATAACAGCATCAGTATCATCTGGGAATCTTGTTAGAAAAGCATATTCTCAGGCCCCTACCCTAGCCTTTCTGAATCAGAAACTTTGGGCAGAGGACCTGGGAGGCAGACCTCAGCAACCCAGGTTTTAATGAGCCCTCAAAGTCATTCTAAAACAGACCTAACGTGTGAACTACTAGTCTAGTGTAACTTTCTTGGAATAGTGTGCTTCAGCCTTACCTGTACTGACATGTCACTTGGTTTACTAGAACGATTCAAGACAGCCACACAGCGACTAAATGCCTCTTGTAACACCTGCAGAGAAAGAAGTCTGCAGTTAACTCTCAAAGTTTGAAAAGCCTCCTTTGCTAGGAATAAAACACTAATTAACCTTCTAGTATTAGAAACTCGGCAAATAAGTGTTGGCTCAATCAACATTTGATAAATAAACAAGTAAACAAAGAACCCTGCAGTTTTTTGAAGGCATCCTGCTACACTATTTTGCAAGTAATATTAAGTTCACCAATTCTGAATCTAATATTCTCCAATTCATGTTATGCAACAAGGCTCCATTTATTTTAATTTTGGTATCAGAATATAAAGAACATGGTANTCAAATGTTCAGAGGAAACCAACTTCCATTTAGATATGTCACTCTTGTCTTATTCTTTGTGGGCCAGCCCAGGAACAAAGTCATCATTTACGGCAAGGATTAAGTGAAAAATGTTTTTAGAGATCCATGTCATTTACTTGAAAATAATTTTAGGAAAACAACTTATTTATAAATTGAGGACTGGCTACTTGACGAGAAAACTCATTGCTGACTGAATCCAGAAAGCAGTAAACAGGTAACGTCTACCTTGCCGAAATAGAGCACCCGACAGAGATCCCTGATGATGCCGGGCATTTCTGTAATCTTCTCTCGGCATTCTTCAAACTGAGCAGCCACACTATAGCATCTGCTTATGTGTCCACACACCTGCAGATAACACAACAGAGTAAAAAAAGGTCACATGGGCATTCCTATTTAAGACAGTGGAAATCAAATCAGCAGAGATTCGTAATAATGTTTAATGAGATATATGACGCTCCAAAATTAAACAGAACGTTTCTACTGAATTATCAGTATTTCTGGTTAAGATATCCTACAGATGCAAGGTTGGCAAACCATGGCCACTATACGGTCCCAGGCCAAGTCAACCATGATCTGTCTTTGTATGGCCAGGAAGCCTTAGCTTTTACATTTGCAAAGAATTATAAAAGTCACAAATAAAAAACACGCAATAAGATTTCCCTGGTGGTAGTGGACAAGAATCTATCTGCCAATGCAGGGAACACAGGTTTGATCCCTGGTCCAGAAAGAGTCCACATGCCATGGGGCAATAAAGTCCATGTGCCACAACTACTAAGCCTGTGCTCTAGAGCCCTCCAGCAGCAACTACTAAAGCCCATTCACCCTAGCACCGGTGCTCAGCGACAAGAGAAGTTACTGCAATTAGAAACCTGTGCACCATGATAAGGAGAAGCCCCCACTCTCCGCAAGGAGAAAGCCTGTGCTCTGCAACAAAGAACCAGTCCAACCAAAAATAAGTAAATAATTCAAAAAACATGCAACAGACCACATGTAACTTGAATGTCTCAAATAATCACCCTCTAGCCCTTTATAAAAAAGTTTGCAAACTTCTGGATTAAAGTATTTTTGCCCTGAATTCTAATAATGTAGTATATTTATTAATAAAAATAAAGATGTAACTCAAAAGCCTGTACCAAATTGTTTTCTATTCTAAATTTTGCTGGCATACACAAAAGGTCAAAAAGATGCATTTTACAGTGATCTTAATGTTCCTGATGGATCTTCTACCAAAGAATTCAACAGAAAAGAAGGAAATGAAAACACTAGGTATGGGAGTGAGAAGTAAAGGAGGAATTAAGGAAGGGGATGGAAGATATGTGAAACAAAATGGAAAAATTACAGATGTTTGAAACTGGGTAAAGGGGTCATGGGATTCATTATATTACTCTCTATTATAAGGAAAAAAATTAAGCCAACAGATTACATATGATTTACCACAGGGCTTATTAAAGTGTGACACACAGAATAACAGCATCAGTATCATCTGGGAATCTTGTTAGAAAAGCATATTCTCAGGCCCCTACCCTAGCCTTTCTGAATCAGAAACTTTGGGCAGAGGACCTGGGAGGCAGACCTCAGCAACCCAGGTTTTAATGAGCCCTCAAAGTCATTCTAAAACAGACCTAACGTGTGAACTACTAGTCTAGTGTAACTTTCTTGGAATAGTGTGCTTCAGCCTTACCTGTACTGACATGTCACTTGGTTTACTAGAACGATTCAAGACAGCCACACAGCGACTAAATGCCTCTTGTAACACCTGCAGAGAAAGAAGTCTGCAGTTAACTCTCAAAGTTTGAAAAGCCTCCTTTGCTAGGAATAAAACACTAATTAACCTTCTAGTATTAGAAACTCGGCAAATAAGTGTTGGCTCAATCAACATTTGATAAATAAACAAGTAAACAAAGAACCCTGCAGTTTTTTGAAGGCATCCTGCTACACTATTTTGCAAGTAATATTAAGTTCACCAATTCTGAATCTAATATTCTCCAATTCATGTTATGCAACAAGGCTCCATTTATTTTAATTTTGGTATCAGAATATAAAGAACATGGTAATCTGTTGCAATAAATTAGAGAAACTGTGTCAACTGTATTCGTACTTGGGGAATTCTTTATTGCTAAAAGACAGTTTGCCTAAACTAACTTTAGGACGAGAACAAAGATCATTCCATATTACCTCAATTCCATTCTCCCGTCTAAGCTCTTCAGCATTGAGGGCTGAGCAGTTAACCGTATGGAAAGCCAGCTCTGCAGCAGCAGGCAACAATGGTGATTCTTTTGAGAAAAGGAGGTCATCTGAAGTTTCCATTGTTATAGTCCTAATTAGCATGGGGTATCCTGCATATTTATAAGGCTGTAAATCTGAAATAATCATGGTTTTAAGTTAATTTTTAATTACATTGTAAAAAAAAGAGATTAAAACAATCAACATCTTAAATGTTTCCTAATTCTAGTTTATATAAAGAAATTAAATTGAGTATAAATCCCTCGGATCTTTTCTACTAGCAAACTTGTTTGGTTGACCTCTCTAAAATGTTTCTACTAGAAAAAGAGTATTTCCTGGTATAAACTTTGTGTATAGTGGTTTTGATCCTTCGCAGAGTATTTACTTTCTGTACGGTCCATGTGATCTTTACAACTTTTACCTTTTGAGAATGACCAATAATCTACTTTAACCCATTTTTAAGACAGCTTAAATTAAAAAAAAGCCCCTTGGAACTGGTCCTGGTAGTCCTAACACATACATACATAAGAAAAAGAGTGAATGAATTAATGTTAAGTTCTATCAGATGAGGACCCCCTACCATAGAACTTACTGAGTATAAACTCCCTTTGTGAAAAGCAGAAGACAGCGTGAAAAAAAATTCTCACCTTGATAACACATAAAATGAGCTACAGCTGCACTATGGTGGCTAAAACAGAGTTATCAGCCAAAAAACGAACCAATGGTTTTAAAAAGACTTCTTTAAATTCATTCTCATTAGTGATAAATGTCATGTAACTAAATGTTTTAGTTAGTTACAAAACTAACTCAACTAAATGCTTTCTATTGAGTTTATATGCAAAACTCAATTAATCACTGCTCTAATGTCCAAGCTGCTCAATCCCCATGATGTCCCCTCCAATAAACTAGAATCCTACTTATCTTAAATTACCCAACACTCCTGTTTATCTCAGATCTCTCATTATTCTCTCTTTTCTCCCATCATCCTACGAGTAAATAGGTTTCCCATTTTGTGTGTAAGTCAAGTTTAGTTCCAAGCCAATGGACACACCTGTTATACTGAAACTAAATCCAACCTCCCTAACAAAGTCTGTTAGGGTACCACAAATCACCCTCAAAACAACATCGGAAATTCCCAATAACATGTACCATAAAATCACACCTATTTCATTTATAAAATTTTCAAAGTGTTCCACAAGATCAGAGGATTTTGAGAGCTACCACAGAGAATGAAGTGTGAGGGGATACATATGATCATCTGAAAAGTCTCTCTTGCCTTTTTTTTTTTTTTTTTAAAGATTTATGTATTTATTTAACTTTTTGGCTGTGGTGGGTCTTCACTGTTGCACATGGGCTTGCTCCAGTTACATAAAGCAGTGTGCAGCTTCTCATTGTGGTGGCTTCTCCTGTTCAGAAGCATAGCTCTAGGTGTAAGGAGTTCAGTAGTTGCAGCTTGCAGGGTCTAGAGCATGGGCTCAGCAGTTGTGGCACATAGGCTCAGTTGCTCCAAGGCATGTGAAACATTCCCAGGCCAAGGATCGGACTAGCGTCCCTTGCACTGGAAGGCGGATTCTTAACCACTGGACCACGAAGGAAGCTCGGTTGCTTTTAAAAAAACAGAGCACCCTAGATGTTTTCAGCCTTTAAACGTTTACGGATAGGTGGAGACTTACAAAAGACGTGATCCTTAAATTCCAGGTCCGTTTTAGATCTCATTTAATATGTTTATTATTAAATGGCTAAAGACAAAACTAACCAAGTATCTCCACAGAACAGAAATGTCCTTTAAGAAGGGACAATGAAATTTTATTGCGAATGTAAACTACTGAAAAACATAGGCAAGAACTGTAAGGTATAAAACAAACATTTTGGGTCTAACTACAGAAAACTACTCTTTTACTGTATTTAAAATGGAATTCCAAGAGTCTTCTGCATAAATAATTAGAAATACGTAGGAGGAAAGTTCACGAGGGAGGGGACATATGTATACTTACGGCTGATTCACAGTATTGTACAGCAGAAACCAACACAATATTGTAAAGCAATTATTCTCCAAATAAAAATAAATTTAAAAATATAATAATAAAAGAAATATTAACCACCCCTCCCCCAGAAGAAATAAGCGGCAGAAACAAGGAACATGGTAAGAATTAGCTGGGGGAAAAATCATAACACATGCCTTACCTTCTTTATGACGGTTGAAGAGAATGCTCTGAGTTTTCAGAATTAAAATTATATTCTCTGGATCTGGTCCATCCATAATTTTTGCTGACTTGGTACATAAAAATTCATAGGCTTTATTTACCTTTTCAAACATATCCTGTATATAATCAAAGACAATCAACCTTTAATTCAGAACATCTAAAACCACAACTTAGAACACAGCTAGTTTGTATTTTACTAATAACTTTAGTTACTATTTTGTTCTGTTTTTTATATTAAGGAATTCATTCCAACTATAATTTAGGTGGCATACTTTTTAGATGAAACAACTTTTTTTTTCCCCAGAAAAGGTATTCAATAATCTCAGTACCATTTACTGAAATTGTTTTCTTCACTGGCTTATACCATATGTTATATTAAATTCATACACACCAGATATACTTTCTGAATTATTATAAAAATAGTTATCATAAGAGGTACTATTTTTTGAGCACTATGGCAGGCACTGTGCTAAATGCTTTACATACATTATTTCACATAATTCTCAAAGCACTATATAAGGTGTGTACCCTTAATAACCTCATTTTTAAGAAGATGTTACATAACTTGTCTAAGGTCACAAAGCCCACTGCTGACAGAGCTAAGCCTCCTATATTCATGCTCTTAATTACTATTCTATAATGTTCCTTGATCTATATGTTGATCTTTGTGCCGGTAGAATACTGTATTACTATTGTAGTTTTACAGAGTACTTAGTATCTGGTAGTTTAAGTCTAGAAATTTAATAATGATTTCAAAATTTCTGCCTATACTGACTGTTTTCTTTCCTAGATTAATCTGAACTGCTTTAAATTTCTCAAAAAATGTCCCAGGTTTTTTGATTAAAACTACCTTAAGTACATAAA
Source organism: Neotragus moschatus (assembly GCA_006410615.1). Lineage (NCBI taxonomy): Eukaryota > Metazoa > Chordata > Mammalia > Artiodactyla > Bovidae > Neotragus > Neotragus moschatus. The sequence goes on from SJYA01000190.1 coordinate 257,538, forward strand.
AGTGATGTTTTTTCCAATGCTATTTTCCTACTCAGGAATATTGCCTATCTCTAATAAAAAACACTAGCCTTGAATCAGGGGAAACTACCTGACGTTACTATGAGCACTAGTTTTAGTGGTCCTTATGTGACTTTATGAGTGTCCACTGGCATTATAGTCGGAAGCTGCAAAAGACAAGTTCAGGGAATGCTGGCAGCAGATGACTTTAACTCTGAACCAAATTTTCTGTTTTTTCATTAACAGTCATAAGAAGTTGGATGTCATTAAAAAGAAATAAATTACCCAAAGCAATCTGAGTGGCAATGGATCACCGACAAATGAGTTAAGTTCACCCATCTCTTGGCTGTCTTCAATTACTCATGTGACAGCTCATTAGAGTTAATTTTCAAACAAACATGGGTAAGAAAAGAGAATAAAAACCTTAAGTTACTAGTCGTGCTTCCCCAGTGGCTCAGCTCATAAAGAACTGGCCTGCCAGTGCAGGAGATGCCAAGAAATGTGGGTTTGATCCCTAGGTCAGGAAGACCCACTGGAGAAGGAAATGGCACCCTGCTAAAGTATTATTTATTCTTGCCTGGAAAATTCCATGGACAGAGGAGCCCGGTGGGCTACAAAGAGTCAGACACGACTGAGCACACACACACTAGTCAAACAGCAGTCCTTTTGACAAAATGAGAGATGACCATTTATGCAAAAATGAGCAGGTCGATCACAAGTTAATTTAACATATACTAGACATATATTATGAGGCAGACACTGGTGCATAAGTATATCTTTTCTCTACCTGAAACAGCAGTAGAACAAAAGCAAGTCAACCCCAAGGCCCTAATCCCAAAGGCAGTACATACCCTCCCTTCTGGATTCTTATCAGGATGATATTTCTGTGCAAGTCTGAAGTAAGCTTTTCTGATTTTGCTCTCATCATGCCTGCAAAATAGGAAAATTGTTTCATGAATTGAGTAATGTCCAAGAAAAATATTTACATAATCATCTAAAATGATTATTTTAAGAACCTTACTTTTATTGTGTATGATCATATATTAGGCATCTAATTAAATCAGTAAGACTTAAGTAAGGTTATTCTTTTTATTTAAATATATTTTAAATTTATCTATTTTAATTGCAGGATAATTCCTTTAAAATATTGTGATGGTTTCTGATATAAATCAGTATGAATCAGCTATTGGCACACATGTGTCCCCTCCATTCTGAACCTCCCTCACAATTCCTCCTCACCCTATCCCCCCAGGTCTGCACAGAGCACCAGCTTTGGGTACCCTACTTCATGCGTCACATTCTCACTGGTTATCTATTTTACATATGATAATGTATATGTTTCAATGCTGTTCTCTCAAATTATCCCACCCTCTTCTACTGCTGAGTCCAAAAGTCTGTTCTTTACATCTGTGTAGACTTTGCTGCCCTATATGTAGGATCATCGATAAAGATTATTCTTATGTATTATCTTTACCCTTAAGAAATAAAAGTTGCCTATACAAGGTTACCATATTCACTTCAAATTATAAAACCATATTTGGGGTTCAAATAACTAAGAATTATTTTTAAACCAACATTTCAAAATGTCACTTCAAACTATAATTCTATTTTAACTTTCAGTTCAGTTCAGTCACTCAGCCGTGTCCGACTCTTCGCATTCCCATGGACCGCAGCACACCAGGCTTCCCTGTCCATCACCCACTCCCAGAGCTTGCTCAAAGTCATGTCCATTGAGTCTATGATGCCACCCAACCATCTCATCCTCTGTCGTCCCCTTTTCTTCCTGCCTTAATCTTTCCCACCATCAGGGTCTTTTCTAATCAATCAGTTCTTCATATCAGGTGGCCAAAGTATTGGAGCTTCAGCATCAGTCCTTCAAAAGAATATTCAGGACTGATTTCCTTTAGGATAGACTGGTTGGATTTCCTTGCTGTCCAAGGGACTCTCAAGAGTCTTCTCCAACACTACAGTTTGAAAGCATCAAGTTTTTGACACTCAGCTTTCCTTATGGTCCAACTCTCACATCTATCTATACATGTGGTGTTGGAGAAGATTCTTGAGAGTCCCTTGGACTGCAAGGAGATCCAACCAGTCCATTCTGAAGGAGATCAGCCCTGGGATTTCTTTGGAAGGAATGATGCTGAAGCGGAAGCTCCAGTACTTTGGCCACCTCATGCGAAGAGTTGACTTATTGGAAAAGGCTCTGATGCTGGGAGGGATTGGGGGTAGGAGGAGAAGGGGACGACAGAGGATGAGATGGCTGGATGGCATCACTGACTCGATGGATGTGAGTCTGAGTGAACTCCAGGAGTTGGTGATGGACCGGGAGGCCTGGCATGCTGCGATTCATGGGGTCGCAAAGAGTTGGACATGACTGAGTGACTGAACTGGAAGAACCATAGCTTCAACTATCAGGACCTTTGTCAGTAAAATTTTAACTTTCAGCCAATACTTAAAATGTTTTTTTTCCCTATCATATGTGTTCTACTATAAAACTTCACTGATTAACAAATCTGCATTCTTTCCTATACGTCATTTACTATCCTAGACACATTGCTATCAAATATCTTCCTCAGGTATAAGACAAATTGCAAGAAGGGAAAGATGATACTGAAAATGACTCACGGTCCCTGTCCTTGAGGGAGATTAAGCAGTTCATAAGCATCATCTATTGACATTGTAGGTGGCTTCTTTTCTACTTCCTTCTTCCAGGCATCAAGGGTATCTTTTAGAAGCTTGACCTTATAGACAGAATCAAAATTTATGTTTAATAGCAGCAGCAGCAAAGTAAAACTATTTCAGAATAAAATCTGTAAGTTATGAAACTGTTGTGTTATATTTCCTTAAATTGACATTTTATGCTAGACAACGAACAGCTTTCTAAATACAAATAAGATGTGTATAAGAGACAGGCACACCAGGCTTCCCTGTCCATCACCCACTCCCAGAGCTTGCTCAAAGTCATGTCCATTGAGTCTATGATGCCACCCAACCATCTCATCCTCTGTCGTCCCCTTTTCTTCCTGCCTTAATCTTTCCCACCATCAGGGTCTTTTCTAATCAATCAGTTCTTCATATCAGGTGGCCAAAGTATTGGAGCTTCAGCATCAGTCCTTCAAAAGAATATTCAGGACTGATTTCCTTTAGGATAGACTGGTTGGATTTCCTTGCTGTCCAAGGGACTCTCAAGAGTCTTCTCCAACACTACAGTTTGAAAGCATCAAGTTTTTGACACTCAGCTTTCCTTATGGTCCAACTCTCACATCTATCTATACATGTGGTGTTGGAGAAGATTCTTGAGAGTCCCTTGGACTGCAAGGAGATCCAACCAGTCCATTCTGAAGGAGATCAGCCCTGGGATTTCTTTGGAAGGAATGATGCTGAAGCGGAAGCTCCAGTACTTTGGCCACCTCATGCGAAGAGTTGACTTATTGGAAAAGGCTCTGATGCTGGGAGGGATTGGGGGTAGGAGGAGAAGGGGACGACAGAGGATGAGATGGCTGGATGGCATCACTGACTCGATGGATGTGAGTCTGAGTGAACTCCAGGAGTTGGTGATGGACCGGGAGGCCTGGCATGCTGCGATTCATGGGGTCGCAAAGAGTTGGACATGACTGAGTGACTGAACTGGAAGAACCATAGCTTCAACTATCAGGACCTTTGTCAGTAAAATTTTAACTTTCAGCCAATACTTAAAATGTTTTTTTTCCCTATCATATGTGTTCTACTATAAAACTTCACTGATTAACAAATCTGCATTCTTTCCTATACGTCATTTACTATCCTAGACACATTGCTATCAAATATCTTCCTCAGGTATAAGACAAATTGCAAGAAGGGAAAGATGATACTGAAAATGACTCACGGTCCCTGTCCTTGAGGGAGATTAAGCAGTTCATAAGCATCATCTATTGACATTGTAGGTGGCTTCTTTTCTACTTCCTTCTTCCAGGCATCAAGGGTATCTTTTAGAAGCTTGACCTTATAGACAGAATCAAAATTTATGTTTAATAGCAGCAGCAGCAAAGTAAAACTATTTCAGAATAAAATCTGTAAGTTATGAAACTGTTGTGTTATATTTCCTTAAATTGACATTTTATGCTAGACAACGAACAGCTTTCTAAATACAAATAACCAAAATTGCCTTTTAGTATTGTTAAATGTTAGGTAGCAAAGTATTTGTTACGGGGCTATTATTTTTTTTAAAGTGGTATCTTAATTCTCTACCAATTTTTGCCTCTCCTTTTAATTGTTAAAGAAACAAAATGTATGGAAAACGTACAAATTAGTAATGAACTGGCAAAAATAAGAGTGTTCCAGGAATTACTGCTATGTTTTTGATGTGAACTCTCAGTTAATCTCACCAACCTCCACAGGAATAGCTGCTATTAGTAGTAACAGTGCTATTATCATACCTGAGGTTTAGAGAAGCCAAGCAATGCACTCAATAATATGTTGTTGTTGTTGTTGTTTAGTTGCTATGTCTAACTTTCTACAACCGCATGGATTGTAGCCCATCAGGTTCCTCTGTCCACGGGATTTCCCAGGCACGAATACTGGAGTGGATTGCCATTTCCTTCTTTAAAGGATTTTCCCAACCCAGGGATCAAACCCACGTCTCCTGTACTGCAGGCAGATTCTTTACCTCTGAGTCACCTAGTAAGTAAGTGAAGTTGCTCAGTCATGTCCGACTCTACGACCCCATGGACTGTAGCCTGCCATGCTCCTCTGTCCATGGGATTTTCAGGCAATAATACTGGAGTGGATTGCTATTTCCTTCTCCAGCAGATATTCCCGACTCAGGGATCGAACCAGGGTCTCCTGCATTGTAGACAGATGCTTTACCGTCTGAGCCACCAGGGAAGCCCATAAATAGGTGACGCACAAAGAGCTTGTCCAAGATTAGAAACTGGAACCTTACACACCCAAACAAGGAATCATACCCTAGACTGATGAGCTATCAATCACCAAACAAACTCAACCCCAGAGTGCCTAACTTCAGCATCTGTGAGCTTAATCAGTCTCTTATAAAGACAAGCTCCTACCAAGCTATTATAATATGTAATCATATTATACAATTATATAACCTCTTAATAGATTAAGAAGATTAAGAGATTAAGGAGCAGTGGCAAGAATACACAGAACTATGCAAAAAAAGGAGGTCTTAATGACCGAGGTAAGTATGATGGTGTGGTCACTCACCTAGAGCCAGGCATCCTGGAGCATGAAGTCAGGTTGGCCTTAGGAAACACTACTATGAACAAAGCTAGTGGAAGTGAGGGAATTCCAGCTGAGCTATTTTAAATCCTAAAAGATGGTGCTGTTAAAGTGTTGTATTCAATATGTCAGCAAACCTGGAAAACTAAGCTTGGCCACAGGACTGGAAAAAGGTCAGTTTTTATTCCAATCCCAATAGATTCCATTGTAATAGAAGGGCAATGTCAAAGAATGTTCAAACTACCATACAACTGCACTCATTTCACCTGCTAAGAAGGTTATGCTCAAAATTCTTCAAGTTAGGCTTCAGGCAGTATGTGAACTGTGACTTTCCAAATATACAATCTGGATTTAGGAAAGGCAGAGGAATTTGTTGGATCATGGAGAAACCAAGGGAGTTCCAGAAAAACACCTACTTCTGCTTCATTGACTACACTAAAGCCTCTAACTATGCAGATCACAACAAACTGTGGAAAATTCTTGAGAGAGAGGACTACCAGACCACCTTGTCTCCTGAGAAAACTGTATGCGGTAGAGAAGCAACAATTAGAACTGGACATGGAACAACAGACTGGTTTAAAATTGGCAAAGGAGTACGTCGAGGCTGTGTACTGTCATCCTGCTTACTTGATTTCTAATGCAGTGTACATCATGCAAAATGCCAGGCTGGATGAAGCACAAGCTGCAATCAAGACTGCTGGGAGAAGTACCAACAACCTCAAATATACAGATAATACCACTTGAAAGGCAGAAAGTGAAGAGGAACTACAGAGCCTCCTAATGAGGGTGAAAATGGAGAGTGAAAGAGCTAGCTTGAAACTGAACATTCAAAAAACAAAGATCATGGCATCCAGACCCATAACTTCATGGCAAATAGAAGGGAAAATAGTGAAAGCAGTGACAGATTTTATTTTCCTGGGCTCCAAAATCACTGTGGACAGTGACCACAGGCATGAGATTAAAAGATGCTTGCTCTTTGGAAGGAAAGCTATGACACATCTAGACAGCATATTTAAAAGCAGAGACATCACTTTGCTGACAAAGGTCTGCACAGTCAAAAATATGGTTTTCCCAACAGTTATGTACGATGTGAGAACTGGACCATAAAGAAGGCTGAGCGCCAAAGAACTGATGCTTGTGAACTGTGGTGTTGGAGGAGATTCTTGAGAGCCCTTTGGAGAGTAAGGAAATCAAGCCAGTAAATCCTAAAGGAAATCAGCCTTAAATATTCATTGGAAGGACTGATGCTAAAGCTCCAATACAACTTGATGGCAAACAGCTGATGCAGTGGAAAAGAACCCGATGCTGGGAAAAACTCAGGTCATGAGGAACAGGGGGCAACAGAGGATTAGATGGTTGGACAGCATTACCAACTCAATGGATATGAGTTTCAGCAAACTCCAGGAGAGGGTGAAGGGCAGGGAAGCCTGGTGTGCTGTAATCCATGGAGTTGAAAAGAGTCAGACACAAATTAGCAATGGAACTTCAACAAATTTTGTTACATGTATGAAACTGAGTTTGTCAGAAAAGATCACAAATGTAAAGTCCTTTTATGCTCCCTGAAAAAAACTGTCTTTCAGTTTAGGGTTTACCCAAATACACTCGAATTACAGAGTGCTTAAGTAAAAAGAACTATTTAAGAAATCTATTATCCTTCTTAGAAAGAAGAAATACCCAGAAGTGATTAGAGGTTATTTTTATGATTTAAGAAGGCACAAATTAATCTGCTGACTTACCGGGTCTTTAATTGGCCAATCTGGAAACCGGAGTGTATCACAAAGTTGTTTGAGATAATAAATACTACAAAATAGTTCATTTTCTAGTTGTGGGTAGTTGATAACTGGGATGGGACAATATTGATAAAGTGCTCTTGTGTTACTCTGAAGACGAGGTGTGAAATCAGCAAGATGGGCAGCAATCTTCTCTATCATGAGGCGCCTACAATTAGAAAAGTCTCCAAGCATTATGATGGAATTATTTATTTTAAAAACTATTTACTAATTTGGTTGTACCAGATCTTAATAGAGACATGTGAGACCTAGTTCCCTGACCAGGGTTTGAACCTGAGCCCTCTGCATTCGGAGCATGGAGCCTTAACCACAGGAACAACAGGGAAGTCCCTATTTTATTTTTTATTTTAAAGAAAAGTTTATGACAAGAAATCATGCAAGATAATTACATGGATCTTCTTCAGAGTAACTCAGTTATTGACCTAAATGAGAGCGTTAAGAATGTTACTCAGAGTATTCTAAATTTATTGTGTACAAACACTTAATGGATATAAATTTGTTTGTAATACTATCTATAGAGAAGACCAAAGAGAAAAAGACTGAGAATACCAGCCCTTCTTACTGAAAATTCAGTCATTAGACAGTCAAAAGATATGGAATCTGCATGCATGAGGGCACAGCCACGGAATCAAGTCAGCTCTCTTTCCAAAGAAGCTCACTCTGTGGGCTTTATTTTAGTTAAATTAGCACAACCTAGGATCTGGCCCTCAGCTAAGCAGAAACCAGATCTGCTCAGGATACACAAAACTACATCCTTTAGTTGAAGGACTCATATCAACCAATCTCAGAAGAAAAATATTACACAGAATAATGATAATAAACTTATTCAAATTCCTATACATTTGTTCCCAATGAAAAATATGACAGTCATACAGAATATATTCAAATTGGCTAGTACATGTCAAGCCTATAGGTCAAACTATTAGAGAAGCCAAATGATGACCAGCAGGTAGCGCTGTGAGTGTGGGCCAGCCAAAAAAGAGTGGGTAACTGACTCAGAAAATCAACTGCCATCCAGCTAGAAGACTGAGGGCTGTCCAGAGAGGCAAACTTGACAATGGAATCATGAACTGCCAAGTCTTTACCAAACACAGCCTGTATGGATACTGATACTGCTTCTGGGCCTCTCCTTTTTCTTGGTGGAAAATGGACTTTCCTATGGCATTCCCCTGGCGACCTCCAGATTACAGTCAATGTGTGCTGGCTAGGAAGCCCTAATTAAAATGACTGGGTATCTCTAGTCCGATCTACTTTTTGTGGGCATAGTTTTTAAACAAGACACAGTTCTATTTCCAAATACTCAGAAGTATCTTAATTTAAGTCCTGTATGTCCCATACATATACATTAATTCACTGCCTGAAAGTCCAGTGGTAATAGGCTCCACACCTTTATGTAAAACTCTACTACAGAAACAGTAATTTTGTCACATCACATTAGAACAAGAAAAAAGCTGAGGTCCTTGTGAACAAGTCACTTGATTTGGCACCAATGACTACTGTAGCTTGAGATTAAACCAACTAGTAAATCTTTTCATAGAAGTCAAATCAGAAGGCAAAAGGTTGAGAGTCTGTGTATAAAATACAATTGACTGGCTATTTACCTCATTTCACTGCTCCAGATTGCTTCTGGAGTATCAAATTCTCCCAGAAAGATCTCGGAAAACTTTTCAGGCTCGTAATTTTCTAAGTAACAAACCATTGCTTCTGGTAGAATGTGCCCAAGTATACTTCTCTGAAAAATATCCTGTCCTTTTGTCTTTAAAACAAAACAAAACAAAACAAAACATAGTTAGAAACACTTTAAAACGTAAGTTATCTTCCAGTTTTCTAATAAATGAATTGGGATTAGAGAACATTTTAAGAAGCTAATTGGAACATACTGCTTTTATGCTTTGGAAATTTGATGAAAAAAATGGCAAAATGAGAAGTCTTAAGGTTTCTGGTATGAACTGCCTTGGCATGAGCTCCAAGATGGAACTACCCCCTCTAGCCCTGCAGCAGCCTTAATTCTCCTCAGGGCTCAGGTACTGCCAACATTATTTAGGGCATCTGGCCTTTGACCATGTGTAATGGTAGTGACCACAAAAGGAAAACCCTGCAAAGATTTATATCAATTATTCTATTACACTATTGGCAATAGTTCCCAACCTACACTTGCTTCTGTTTTCAAAAATAAGTCTAGAAAAATCAAGATCTTAAAGAGTCTATCCTCGTGAAGTGTGGCTAAAACTTAGATTGAGAATTTCTATTAAAAGTAATTATAATTAATGGTATTAAGAACTTTATATTCTCTGGTTGGCCAAATGGAGTCAGGGTAATGTTCTTACTTTTATCATCGTAAATTTTTAAACTCATTTCCTTACCTAACTAGGAGGGGGGGAAAAAAACCCCTACGGACTATAAATACTTTTCTTATTTCTTTCCTTTCTAGGCAAACTGAGGACGTTTTGTTCCTCTAGGATCTAACAAAGAAGTGAAAAAAGCCCACATATGGTTTTACTACTTAGTGCACAAATTAGATGATGAATATTTTCAGGCTTTTTACTAATAAAAGCCATAAATTCACTGTTAAACTTTTAGGCGAAAAACTGCTGTTCTGTCCTTTAGAATACTATTATTTGGTTCTACATCTAGAGTTCTGCTATAAACAAATACTGTTTTGCTGTAATTATTCAAAATAGGTGAAATGATTTTATAATATAAAATTTGAAAAAAGATTACATATATATAACTGCACAGAAAAAAGGGGAAAAAAAGAATGACAAAAGTGCTTTATGTTGCATTAATGTGGCAGCATTAGAGGCAACTTTTTAAGAAACTTGTTACTCTAATTTTCTATTTGTATAGAGCTAAGGAAACCATACTTTCATGGGCATCACTTTAATATTACTAGATTGTAGATAGATTACTTTCTAGAGTTTTACTGGCTTCTCTATAAAATATGCAGTTTTGGTCTTGTGTCTGTTGTCAAAGTAATGTAACACTCCTTGGTTAGTCTCTTAAACAGAGGTCCAGTTTCGATTTATACCACTCTCAATAAAATCTGAAAATCAATGTTTCATGAAAAGTCTAACAAAATTTCAAACAAGATTCAGTTATTTATTTACAGTAAACATTTCTGCAAAATGTAGGTACAAAGTTACATTTGTCAAAGCTACCTGGATAAAGTCTCATTTTTTATATTCCTACTATTCCTCCCCAAGTAAAATGGCAAGAATACTTGAGAGCCCCTGAAAAAGTAAGTAGACTTAAAATAAAAACTTAGCATTTCTCCCACACTGGGATCTGAACAAAAAGAATGTGAAAGTCTTACTGAATCTGAGCTGACTATATGAGACTCGGGCATATAATGAATTATTTATTACCACTACTAATTAAATTTTACACAAAGGGAACAAATTATACTCATAGATAGCAAATGTCAGGTTATAATCATATCTATAATTTAAATATTAAGTCTAATAGGCAACATTTATTTTAAAACATTAGCTTAGACTTTCTTTGTGTAAAGTACCACAAGGAAAGCAAAATATGAATAAAAGAGTATCTGCCTTCAAGTGCTCATACTCCAATAAACATATACAACTTAGGAAACATTAGTGCCAGGACAGGTTCCCCAGTATTAAGTCCCATATTCAGAGGATTAATCTAGCTTACCTCTTCTGACTTGAAGGCCTGTTTGGTATGTGTGTACTTCAAAAATCTAGGGGAAAAGAAAACTACTTATCAGGTACAGGAACTGACTTAGATTTAATAACCTTAATTTTCTAAGACTACTTTTTTTTTTTTTGAAGTATAGTTGATTTACTATGTTGTGCCAGTCTCTACTGTATGGTGAAATAACTCAGTTATACACATATATTCTTTTTTTATATTATTTTCTATTACAGTTTATCATAGGATATTGAATATAGTTCCCTGTGCAATACAGTAGGAACTTGCTGAGTAAGACCAGACTCTTTTTTATAAATAAAAGCCATAAAAGGCTCTTAAATTTGTAAATCCATATTCTCAAACTGCTGAATTTTTATTTAAGGCAAGAGTTTATACGAATTAGAAAAATTTTTAAATGATGGTCATATTATAATTATATAAGAAATTACTCAATTTTAAGAAAAAAGCAAAATGTAAAACAATATATTAAATCTGTATGATTAAAATACTAGATGATGATAAAATTTTTATGTTAAATGTGGTAAAATGGTGTGATTCTGAATAACTTTTCCCCAATCTTCTAATTTTCAAATTTTCAGACATATAAACACCTCTTAAAATGAAAAATGTAATAAAGGCAATGGTATGCTCACAAAATATAAATTTAATAAATCTGTCCATGTACAATTAAAATAATTTCAAATAAATTTTACCGAGCAACAGGAAGCACATTGGAACCTGTATACATCATGATGAAGAAAAATACTCCACTTAGATAAAGTCGAGGTAACTGTGGGTTATCTTGCATAATATGGTATAACAAAATAGCAACCTTCTCAACAAGGATAGGGTCAAAGGTCAACAGTAGCTAAAAAAAGAAATAAAATGTTTTTGTTACTGGGCTATTAAAACTTGCAACATCATCATTCATCTTAGGTTTATGCATTTCATGTGCTTAAGTTACAGTTTCTCCTAAGGAGAAAGTGGTGGTGGTGGTGGTGGTTTAGTCCCCAATCTGGGGACTGCAGCCTGCCAGGCTCCTCCGTCCATGGGATTCTTCAGGCAAGAATACTGGAGTGGGTTGCCATTTCCTTCTCCAGGGGATCTTCCCAACACAGGACTCGAACCCAGGTCTCCTGCACTGCAGGCAGATGATTTACCAACTGAGCTATGAGGGAAGCCAAGCAGTAAGTTGTAAAATAAAAATCAGACTGACTCAGTATGTTTGTCTACCAGCTTCTAAGCAGATTTGAAAAATATTTTATAGATTTAATGCAGAGATAGTATATTAATAGAGAAGATGGTTACTGCAGCCATGAAATTAAAAGACACTTACTCCTTGAGAGAAAAGTTATGACCAACCTAGATAGCATATTCAAAAGCAGAGATATTACTTTGACGACTAAGGTCCGTCTAGTCAAGGCTATGGTTTTTCCAGTAGTCATGTATGGATGTGAGAGTTGGACTGTGAAGAAGGCTGAGCGCCAAAGAATTGATGCTTTTGAACTGTGGTGTTGGAGAAGACTCTTGAGAGTCCCTTGGACTGCCAGGAGATCCAACCAGTCCATTCTGAAGGAGATCGGCCCTGGGATTTCTTTGGAAGGAATGATGCTAAAGCTGAAACTCCAGTACTTTGGCCACCTCATGTGAAGAGTTGACTCATTGGAAAAGACTCTGATGCTGGGAGGGATTGGGGGCAGGAGGAGAAGGGGATGACAGAGGATGAGATAGCTGGATGGCATCACTGACTCGATGGACACGAGTCTGAGTGAACTCTGGGAGTTGCTGATGGACAGGGAGACATGGTGTGCTGCGATTCATGGGGTCGCAAAGAGTCGGGCACGACTGAGCGACTGAACTGAACTGAATCAAAACTTATTCGTTAAAAGCCCAACCATGCCTGAAGCTGTTTTGTTTGATTAGAGGGAAAATTGTTTTCTGTGCAGGACTCTTCCTGAATGGACTTCTCTGTTAATGATAAAAGGAAAAAGAAGAGTAGCTACACTTTGAGTTAGTTTCAGGTCAACTGATCTGAAATGAAGCATCCCGTGAAGACTATTTGGGAACTCAAAGAACTGAGCAGAGCACAGCTTTCAGTGGAACAGCACTAAAAAAAATAGTGCAAGTGCAGGTACAAGGCAAGAGGGTAACCAAATACCAGCAGGGCTGCTACTACCAGGCAGCACCAAGAGATGTCATCTCTAGAAATCTGATCCAGCAATACTGAAGGAACTATTTGGAATCTCTGGAATGCCTCTGGAGTAATTAAAAAAAAAGTGTCAAGTACTGCTATGACTAAACATGTGATAAATTTAGTAAGTTTTATCTTAACAAAAGTACCATTTCAATTTGCTATGAACACTTACTTCTGAGGAATCCTCAGTTTGGAGTCAAACACTACCATTAAAAAATCACAATAATGAAAATAAATATTAGCTCAGACTAGGGGCCAAAGTTCTAGATTCAGTATATGAGACTGCATAGCCATATATCTTCAAGTAATTTAAATTTTTCTGTTTTTGGTGTCTTATCTATTCAACAAGGTATTTCGATTATACGTCGTAAAATAGTACTATGACGTATTTTACAAAAGAAAAACTGAGACACAATAACATAGGATTTTTCCTAGAGTTAATGGTGTTAAGATTAGATATCATTCTAACAAAAATATGGAAATTAACAGGCAACAACCTAGAATATCTGAAATAGTGACTAAACCAAAAAACTCAGGATATTCATTTGCTATACCTTAGACTATTCCAAAAATCCTGAAGCTGTATTAGATAGTAAAACTGGTTATTGCTCTTATGGTCAATTAATGTACAGAAACCTGTACCAAGCAATGTAGATAGATAATGTTCCTGAAAAACACTACAGCTGCCTAACTATGCTTTGCAAGAATAAAGCCTCCCAGAATATAGAAAATTAAGTGAAAACAAAAACAGCTTCTAAGAAACTTTTCTTTAAACAGTATAAAAAAATACAGGAGGCACAAACTGCTTAAAAGCAGCTAGGTTTATCAATAAATTCTTTCTATCATTCTATTGATACTTGTGCAGATATTAACAAGAACTTTCGGTTAATTAAAATATATCATCCCCTCAAAACTTCATGGTACGCTGACCACATCTCTTAAAATTTGTTTTTCAGTGAATCCTTTCTGGCCCGAAATTCAACCTTGTTTACATCTACTTCTTTCCTCTCAGTTTCTAAGTATTGGAAAATGTTTGGCAGAGGCAGATGTTTTCGGCATAGTCTTTTATATACATGAGGAGAGAGGCCAGGATGGAAAACAAGCCCTTCCCCTTGTACCAGGTCACATGTGCAGCTAGAGACTTCTAGGCTAGGGTGGAAGTAGCTGCAAGAAGTAACTGCAGTGCACTTCAGAAGAGTGCACAGACACTGAAAAGCTGGCATGCTTAAATAACAGAAGTGGGGAAGATTTTTTTAAAAAGTTGATAGGGCCCTGTCACTGTCATATTCACAAGTTTATTTCATTACCAGTGACTTTCACAGGCACCTATTATTTATCTGTGAACATAAAATGATACTGAGTAACTCTCCTTTCCCTTCTTACACCAAGTACAAGTGAAAGATATAAACTGCACAAGTTACTGACATATTTTAAAATCACAAAATGTGTGGTTAATATAAAAAATTATATCCGACAATAGAGTAATCAATAGATAGGGAAAACAATGACCTGAAATCTCAAGGAACTGACTTAGTTAGGGCTCATCTAGAGTTTAGGCAGCTTACTTCCTACAGAGTAGAATAACATTAAGGAATAAATAAAAGATACTTTAGTACATCCTACATAATTCCAACTCAATACTTGGATCAGCTGAGATCCATGAAACATATAACTAAGAAGACTCAAAATGCTGACAAGACTGCTGCACCCATGTCTTAAGATATAACCCAGCATGTCTACATCTATGGTCTGCTGTATGCTTCCCTAAAACAGTACCCCTAAAAACACCATCATGTACCATAAACTTGAGCATGTCACCTTTCAGTTATTATGTTGTTGTGATTTTTAAGAACAGATAATAAATAAAATATCTTGAGAATAATTCTGGAGCCTGGAGGCTTCCCAATTCTAGGCTCTTAGATGTACACCCTTCCACAGTAATTCATGTTTTTTGAAAATGGAACAGACTACAATAAAACAAAGACCAGTGCTCACAATACAGTTAAATAAGGGAAAACGATTCTTAAAATATTATTCCTAGTTTATTACATAAAAGTAACTTACTTGAATAATATGGGGAAGGCAAGCATTGTCTGACAATAATCTTTTCACTCTGGGTAAAGGCCGAATGATGGCATTATCTTGATCCCTAGAAAAATATTTTCTACAGTCAATATTTAATACATTTATTAAAATTTGTATGTTCAGAGCATGTGACATTCTACTAGGCATGAAGCATATTACCTTATTTTTATTGTTAATGAAGACTAAGCTCTCATACAGCTGGGAACATGATTAGGTATTTTGGTTTAAATCTATTTGGCTGCTTACAGGATTTCATTTCCTTCCATAAGATTTCCTTGAAAAACAGTATCCTAAAACAGCCAGAGGTTCTTATTTACTATTTAACTGATTAAACTTGATGTTATCCAAAACACTGTCAGTGGCTATTACCCCCAAAGGGTATATCAAACCTTTTCACATAAATTTAAACTTTAACTACTCAGTATTTTCCAGGTGAGACCTTAATTTTTATGCTACATCACTTCTGAATACTAACTGTGTTTTTAAGCCTGACCTGAATTCATATTTTAGAGAACTGGATTTATGAAAGCCTCAAGTGCTATAAGATCAACAACTAATCAGTAAATTCCATGACAAAATATCTTTATTATAGTAACAAAACAAGATGACATATATTCAAGTTGTATAAAGATTGAAAAGTTCTATGTAAGGGTTACAATTAAGACTATCACTGGATATCTTCACTAGTCAAGTGGGGCAAGATACGGGCCTAGACTCAGGTTCTTAAACCAGGAGAGACTAACCTGACAGATCAGGAGCAGTAAACTACAGTGTTTATTTCAAAATGTTCCTACCCCAATCACATGAATATGACAACTTGTACTGTTGATGGAGAACAGCTAGTAAATCTCAATTTTGTAAGATTATTTGAAGTTTCCCAGAGGAAGTTGCTTTTTAGCTACCCTATCAATAAAATTTGCAAATTATTTCATTATATCTTATTTCAAGAAGCTCCAAAATTCAAAACAGCATTCCGTCAAAAAGCCACAAATGGAAAACCTTTGCTCTAACTCACTAGAAAAATCCAATGCCTTAGAAAACATCCATAAAAATGAGGAAAACAACATGTTTTAGAGTCCCTGTTAACCACGGAAATATTCAGTTACATTTTACCTGCTTGGAAAATATCCACACATTGTGATCAACATGTTCAGTATAAGGGTGGCAAGATCAGTTTCATTTAGTACAGCCTGTCCACTGGCTAACAGACACCACTTAAGCTGGGGTATTGCCTGAAGTGGTCGCCATCCATCCATGCCTTGAGCCCAGCATCTGGTTTTTGCATTTAACATTCCTTTGGTCCACAATTCTTGCATCTAAATGAATCAAAGGCATCATTATTACAAGCAGACCAAACAAGATGAAGTTTGCTAATGTTTTCTATTTCACAAAAATAACAAAGCTATGAAATATATATGCAAATTCACTATTAGAAAACAACACATTTTGTTGGCAGGGCTTCAGGCACTCAAATTTGTTTAATATTAGAAAATAACCACTTAGTTGGTTAAACTGCAGAGCATTAGAAACATACGAAAAAATAAAAACCATAGGCAGAGTATAAACAACCAAATTACATATAAGCAGAAGGCCTGGTCCTCTACAAAACTATCTCTGACTAAATGCCAGCTTAGCCTGGAAGTCAAGAATAGGAGGGCAGGACTTCCCTGCACGGCAGGTGGCCCAGGGGTAAAGAATCCTCCTGCCAAGGCAGGGAATGAACATGGGTTCGATCCCTAGTCCAGGAAAGTTACACATGCCACAGGGTAACTAAGTCCCTGTGTCAAAACTACTGAAGCCCATGTGCACTAAAAGCCTGTGTGTCACAACTATTGAGTCCACGTACTGCAATTACTGAAGCCCACGCACCCGAGAGCCCATGCTCCACAAGAGAAGCCACTGCACTGTAGAAGCCCACGCACCACAACCAGAGAGTGGCCTCCACGTGCCACAACGAGAGAAAAAAAAAAGGAAGGAAAGCAGCAAGGAAAAAAAAGAGAGCGGGAAGGAGCAAACATCACCAGATGTTCAGATGGAAATTGCTCCTGGACTGGATGTGTAATTTTCAATGACTTTAAGACTGCATATTAAAACTTACCTGTTCATACCATAAAGAAGCATTACCGTTTAACATAATTATTAAGATAGCTATTCTTATATAAAAATCATTAAAAATCTGAGCACTACCTCAATACTTTATAATTTTTATTTTCTTAATAATTTTTTATTGAGGTATACTTGATTTATAATGTTAATTTCTGCTATACAGCAAAGTACGTTCTGTTATACACATATACTTTTCCATTATGGTTCACCACAGGATCTTAAACATAGTTCCCTGTGCTATAGAGTAGGACCTTGCTGTTTATTCATTCTATTATATATATGCTAGCTTGCATGTGCTAACTCCAAACTCCCAATCCATCCATCCCCCTTTTTCTCCTCCTTGGCAACCACAAGTCTCTGAGTCTGTTTAGGTTTCATGTATAAGTTCATTCATGTTGTGTTTTAGATTCCACATATAAGTGATACACAGTATCTCTTTCTGACATCTTTCACTTAGTATGATCATCTCTAGTTGCACGCATGTTCCTACAAATGGCACTGCTTCATTCTTTTTTGTGGTTGAGTAGTACTCCATTGTATCTATGTACCATGTGTTGCATGTGTTATTCTTTACCCACCCATCTGTCAACAGACATTTAGGTTATTTTCACATCTTGGTTACCGTGACTAGTGATACTATGAACATACAAGTGCACGCACCTTTTGAATCACAGTTTTGTTTGGATATATGCCCAGCAGTGAGACTGCTAGATCATGTGGCAACTCTATTTTTAGTTTTTTTGAGGAACTTCCATACTGTTTTCTACAGTGGCTAGACCAGTTTACAGTCCCATCAACAGTTTAGGAGGGGTTCCCTTCTCTCCACACCCTGTCCAGCATCTGTTATTTGTAGAGTTTTTAATGATGGTCATTCTGACTGATGTGAGGTGGTATCTCAATGAGTTGTGTTTCAATTTCCCTAATAATTATTAGGGATGCCATGACAACAGCTTTTAAAGTGTTTAATTGCATTCTGAGGATGTATTCCTCTTGAAATATTTTTATTGATTGATTGATCATGCCATAGCACAGGGGAACTTAAGTTCCCACACGAGGGATTAAACCTGGGCCCCCTACAGTGGAAGCATGGAACCCTAATCACTGTACCACTATGGAAGTCCCAACAGCTTCTAACACTAAGAATTGAAGACATGGTTGTGTGTGTGTGTGTGTCTGTAACACTAAGAACTGAAGACATGGTTGTGTGTGTGTGTGTGTGTGTGTGTGTCTGTGTGTGTCTGTGTGTCTAGATATGTGAGTCTTTCAAATGGAAATGAAGTCCTTAGAACTGATGATAGTAAATTAAATCACAGACTTAAAATACTACACATCTCTATATGTGCTAAACAGGAGGACATTAAAAAGGCTAAGACTTCCACGAAAAGTTTCTCTGAAACACATACCTCATGAAATCCATATGGCCCACTCCTTTCTTTGTCAGCGTTGCCAAAGTACCATTCCTTTTCACTCTCTCTCTTCATATCTGGAGCAGCTTCAATCACATTGCTCTAAGTTTTAAAAGGATTTAGTTATTTTTCTGGCAGAA
Organism: Neotragus moschatus; assembly: GCA_006410615.1. Taxonomy (NCBI): domain Eukaryota; kingdom Metazoa; phylum Chordata; class Mammalia; order Artiodactyla; family Bovidae; genus Neotragus; species Neotragus moschatus. The sequence continues at coordinate 276,127 of SJYA01000190.1, forward strand.
GTCTAAGGGGACAGATACACATAAGAAGTTAAATGGTACTAATTTACTGAGTTTATATATCTTTAAAAATCCATCTACAGAGAAGGCGATGGCACCCCATTCCAGTACTCTTGCTTGGAAAATCCCATGGATGGAGGAGCCTGGTAGGCTGCAGTCCACGGTGTCACAAAGAGTCAGACTCAACTGAGCGACTTCACTTTCACTTTTTACTTTCAGAACTGGAGAAGGGAAATAGCAACTCACTTCCAGTGTTCTTGCCTAGAGAATCCCAGGGACGAGGGAGCCTGGTGGGCTGCCATCTATGGGGTCGCACAATCGGACATGACTAAAGTGACTTAGCAGTAGTAGAAATCGATCTAAAATTTAAATTACCTGATTTTAAGAGTTGAGAATTAGATACCTAATAGTACTAAAATGCTACTTTTTTATTATGCATTTGAAGTAGAGTTTCCTAAATTTACTTGGCAATCTAAGCTAAATTCAAAGACATCTATACACCTAATTAGTAAGTGTTAGTCGCTCCAGTGTCAGACTCTTTGCAAATCCATGGACTGTAGCCCACTAGGCTCCTCTGTCGATGGAATTCTCCAGATAAGAATATTGGAGTGGGTAACCATTCCCTTCTCCAGGGGATCTTCCTGATCCAGGGATCAAACCTGGGTCTCCTGCTTCGCAGGCAGCTTCTCTACCATCTAAGCCACCAAGGAAGCCCAGTAATAAATTATCAGGACACTAAAATTTTAGTAGCGAAGAATACTGTAAATAGTTACATAATCAAACACGGGCCATTAACCAAAAATACGATGCTTAAAATATTAAAGTTCTTTGGAGGGAAAAAATTTACAACTGAAAATTTCAACAAACACCTGGAGGTCAAATAGTTAAACAGGAAGATTTTCAGTTTTTTAAATAGTTACTTTCAATCTACTACCCTCATGACATAATTCTTTCAATTTCATATATCACTGTTTATGAGAATCTAGGACAAAATTTTTATGTACTTAGTATATCTTATTAAAACATGATTTAAATACCCTCATTACTATCAGCTTTCAGTTAGATTCACATAGAGGTACAGGAAAGTAGTTAAGAACATAGACTCTGGCTTCTAATTTTGGCTCTGTCATTATTAGGTATCTTGAAAACATATTTAACCTCTCTGTTGTTCCTTTACCTCATCTGTAAAATGGGAGGGCTGTTATGGGATTTAGAGAGTTATTACATTTTGTGTACCAGAACAGTACCTCAGTTCAGTTCAGTTCAGTCACTCAGTCATGTCTGACTCTTTGTGGCCCCATGAATTGCAGCACGACAGGCCTCCCTGTCCGTCATCAACTCCTGGAGTTTACCCAAACTCATGTCTATCGAGTCGGTGATGCCATCCAACCATCTCATCCTCTGTCGTCCCCTTCTCCTCCTGCCCCCAATCCCACCCAGCATCAGGGTCTTTTCCAATGAGTCAACTCTTCACATGAGGTGGCCAAAGTATTAGAATTTCAGCTTCAACATCAGTCCTTGCAAAGAACACCCGGGACTGATCTCCTTTAGAATGGACTGGTTGGATCTCTTTGCAGTCCCAAGGGACTCTCAAGAGTCTTTCCAACACTACAGTTCAAAAGCATCAATTCTGTGGCGCTCAGCTTTCTTCACAGTCCAACTCTCACATCCATACAGGACCACTGGAAAAACCATAGCCTTGACTAGACAGACCTTTGTTGGAAAAGTAATGTCTCTGCTTTTGAATATGCTGTCTAGGTTGGTAATAACTTTCCTTCCAAGGAGTAAGCATCTTTTAATTTCATGGCTGCAATCACCATCTGCAGTGATTTTAGAGCCCAGAAAAATAAAGTCTGCCACTGTTTCCCCATCTATTCCCCATGAAGTGATGGGACCAGATGCCATGACCTTCGTTTTCTGAATGTTGAGCTTTAAGCCAACTTTTTCACTCTCCTCTTTCACTCTCATCAAGAGGCTTTTTAGTTCATCCTCACTTTCTGCCATAAGGGTGGTGTCATCTGCGTATCTGAGGTTATTGATATTTCCCCCGGCAATCTTGATTCCAGCTTGTGCTTCTTCCAGCCCAGCGTTTCTCATGATGTACTCTGCATAGGAGTTAAATACTCAGGGTGACAATATACAGCAATATACAGAATTCTCAAGAGGCATGTCAGGTGCTCTGGTATTCCCATACATTGTAATTCAAGTGTTATAATTACTATTACTTGTACCCAATAATAGAAAATGCTATTTCTGCTTTACTATGTCAAAGCCTTTGACTGTGTGATCACAATAAACTGGAAAATTCTGAAAGAGATAGGAATACCAGATCACTGGATCTGCCTCTTGAGAAACCTGTATGCAGGTCAGGAAGCAACAGTTAGAACCAGACATGGAACAACAGACTGGTTTCAAATAGGAAAAGGAGTACCTCAAGGCTGTATATTGTCACCCTGCGTATTTAACTCCTATGCAGAGTACATCATGAGAAACGCTGGGCTGGAAGAAGCACAAGCTGGAATCAAGATTGCCGGGGGAAATATCAATAACCTCAGATACGCAGATGACACCACCCTTATGGCAGAAAGTGAGGATGAACTAAAAAGCCTCTTGATGAGAGTGAAAGAGGAGAGTGAAAAAGTTGGCTTAAAGCTCAACATTCAGAAAACGAAGGTCATGGCATCTGGTTCCATCACTTCATGAGAAATAGATGGGGAAACAGCGAAACAGTGTCAGACTTTATTTTTCTGGGCTCCAAAATGACTGCAGATGGTGATTGCAGCCTTAAAACTAAAAGACGCTCACTCTTTGGAAGCAAAGTTATGACCAATCTAGACAGCATATTAAAAAGCAGAGACATTATTTTGTTAAGAAAGGTCCGTCTAGTCAAGGCTATGGTTTTTCCAGTTGTCATGTATGGATGTGAGAATTGGAATATAAAGAAAGCTGAGCATAGAAAAACTGACACTTTTGAACTATGGACTCTCTTGAGAGTTCCCTTGGACCACAAGGAGTTCCAATCAGTCAATCCTAAAGGAGATCAGTCCTGGGTGCTCACTGGAAGGACTGATGTTGAAGCTAAAACTCTAATCCTTTGGCCACCTGAGGCGAAGAGCTGACTCACTGGAAAAGACCCTGATGCTGCCATGGATTGACGGCAGGAGGAGAAGAGGATGACAGAGAATGAGATGGTTGGATGGCATCACCGACTCGATGGACATGGGTTTGGGTGGACTCTGGGAGTTGGTGATGGACAGGGAGGCCTGGCGTTCATGGGGTTGCAAAGAGTCGGACATGGCTGAGAGACTGAACTGAACTGAATATTGAAATAGCACATTTGTATACAATTCTACCCACTTCCTCAATGAAGAAGGTTAAACAAAAATTTAACATTAACACTAAAAACATCACCAAGGAGAGAAGTATAGATCCTTTTTCTAAGTTAGGTACTACAAGAAGTCTTTCAGTTAAATCGTAGTTTTGATGATATAGAGTTCTATTATTTTTCTGCTGACTAATCAATCATCAGACAATGGTACTGAGTAATAGTTATATAATCATGAGTAATTACAACTGCAAGCCATAATGAAAACATGATTAGCCTAACAATATAAAATAATTACACACAATTGGGGGGGGGGTTCAAGTAGAGTGACACGGTAAGTGGCAGTGCATACATGCACGTTTTCATCTGCTCAGCCAGTCTATGTCTTTTGCTTGGTGCATTTAATCCATTTACATTGAGAGTTAATTATCAATATGTATGATCCTATTATTTTCTTAGTTGTTTTGGGTTTACTTTCTGTAAGGAGGTCTTTTCCTTCTCTTGTTTCCTGCCTAGAAAAGTTTCTTTAGCATTTGTTGTAAAGCTGAATTCTCTTAACTTTTGGCTTGTCTAGAAAGCTTTTGATTCATCATATCTGAAGGAGAGTCTTGCTGGGTAGAATATTCCACCCAGCAAGGTTGCAGGTTCTTCCTTTTTGTCACTTTAAATATATCATGCCATTCCCTTCTGGCTTGAAGAGTTTCTGCCGAGAAATCAGCTGATAGCCTGATGGGAGTTCTCTTGCATGTTCTCATTTTTCCCTTGTTGCTTTTAATATTTTACCTTCATCTTTAATTTTTGTCAGTTTGGTTACGATGTGTCTTGTATATTCCTCTTGGGTTTATCCTGCCTGGGACTCTCTGTGCCTCCTGGACTTGGTTAACTATTTCCCTTCCCACATTAGGGTAAGCGTAAGTTGTTCAGTCGTATCCTACTCTTCATGACCCCATGGACTGTAGCCCAGCAGGCGACTCTGTCCATGGAATTCACCTGGCAAGAATACTTAAGTTGCTTGCCATTCCCTTCTCCACAGACCGAACCTAGGTCTCCCATACTGCAAGTGGATTCTTTACCCTGAGTCAACAGGGAAGCCCTCATATTAGGGAAGTTTTCAGCTATTATTTTTTCAAATATTTTCTCAGGTCCTTTTCCTCTCTTTCTTCTCCTTCTGGGACCCCTATAATGTGAATGCAGGTACTGGTTTAATGCTTTCTCCGACTCTTTTGATCTGAGGTCATGATCCTTTTGATCGTAAATTCATATTCAAAGAAGGTTAAACTTATGAAATCTAGATAAGCATGCATACCTGCAGTGGTACTGTAGCTCGGCTTACATGAAGGTGTGCAAGGGTAAGCAAATCCACAAGGATTCTAATTCCATTTGAATCCATCAGGTCCTTAACATTTTTCTGAAACACAGAAACATGTTTACACAATTTAAAATCTTTCTCTCCAACAGATATGACTACATAAAAGGTTCTCAAGGAAGAGAACCTTTTATGTGGAATATATGGAATATATATGTGGAATATGTGGAATCTCTTTCGAAAAACTAACATGTAAATGGTATTACTCAGTATTTTCAGAATTTTGTGTTCAGGAGTATCAATTTAGATAAAAGTTAAAAAGGCAAAACAACATTACAGAGAGTTCACATAAAGAATTTTTACTTAAATATGTTCTAAGCAAAACAAAAATAAAGACTGGGTGGAATAACTATAACTCTGGTTCTATAGTTATCCTCCATCTTTCCAGTATCTTTTTGTTAATAAATAGATTATTCTATAATTAGAAGTAGAATCTAGTATATTAAAGAATTTAATTCTAATTTGTTTTTGTAAGTAAGATAAAAACTGGTAATTTCTTAGAAGTTAGGAAGAGATTATAATTAAAATTAAATTTTCATAGAACTTATTTCATTGATAAACATCTATATTATTTACTAAAAATGAGAATGAAATTAAGCAACTCAGTGTCAATTTCAAAACAGAAAACAAAGCAAAAAAATGGACATTTGGCAAGAACTCTTCCCTTCAAGAGAATACCGAGTTTCCTGATCTAAAAAGAGAAAATGAGACAAGAACCATGTCTTGATAATTAATCCAAACTGTAATCATTTATCTTCTTTACATATGTGTGACTTAACTTGGAAACAGCAGCATATTTATGCAAAATACTGTACCTTATTAAGGATCAACTTGTTAAGGAAGAGGATCAACCTATCCCGTTCAAGTTTATCTGTACACTATTGAAATAAACAAGAATTTAGTTAGAAGTGAATAAATACTAACATAGATTAAGACATTATCATCACTGGACAAAGCCAACCAACAGCCAAAGAGAAACAATGTCATCCTATAAACAAAGAGTATCAGAAAAGACTGTCAATAATTGCAAACACAGATTAAGACATTATCATCACTGGACAAAGGCAACCAACAGCCAAAAAGAAATAATGTCATCCGGTAAACAAAGAATATCAGAGAAGACTGTCAATAACTGCAATTCCTCAATGTCTTACATTTTTTGTAACTTTATAAAACATGTTTAATTTCTCTAGAAAAGCAGATACTTTAAGTCATAAACAGATTAATACATAGCCTTTAAGAATGCATATTAAAAACTGAGGTAAATGAAAAAAATTGGCCCAAATTATACTCTCAAGTAAAAATTCTAAAGAACTGATTAGTGGTATTTCACATAAATCACATAATCATGAACACAATAAGGAAAAATTTATCTGCCTAAAACACAAATGCTATGTCACAAGTATTCAGGTTCACTGGAATAAGAGTGAATTAGAAGTCAATTGTGAAATCTGGTCTAACAGTGAAATAAAGAATTTTCATCTGGTTATTTCCTGGCTCTGTTCTCTGAACTTACTCAGAACCAGTTTTCTATCCCACAAACCACGGCTGAGAGTTAAGGCAATTATAGCAAGCACTAACGACCATTTTAAAAACTGGTGAAATGATTCTAAGGCTGAAACACTGAAATTTAAATTGTTAAAAGGAATGCAAACACAAATTAAAGAATAAGATGTATAAACTGTAAGAGGTAAGTAATGCTCAAATTTGAGCTGTATAATGGATGAATAGGTCAATTTGTTCTTGTCTCACCTTGCTCAAATGTTAAACAAACTTTATTAAAAGAAAAACAACTCTAAAACTATGCTAACTCAAAGTTCCCTTTCTAAAAGTTTTACTATTTTTATACTTTGAAGCTTAGTATGCTAGCATCATTTAAGATTCTTCCAAAATGTCCATTTCAAAAGAATATTCAATTCTAAAAGTCACTATTTCTTTTATACACCTGTCCAGTTCATCCATACTTAAAGACTAGCAAATAGGTCACTAAAATTAGCAAGCAGCAACTAAAAAAAATAAACTGACATGGACAAATGTTAACCCATTAGTTATTTTCCTGTTTTCCTAACTTATATTTAAATAAGTATAATATAAACAACAGAAAAACTCAGGTAGAAAGTTCTGGCAGCAACGTGATCAAATAGCACTTCAGTTCTGAAAATTTAACATATACTCCAATGACATTATCAAACAGCATTTTCTTTTAATGACATCCTTACCCTTTCTAACATTCCAATGATATATCTTGTATCTGTAAAAGGTCCTATTTCTTCATGACATCTGCCATAAACAATAGCAAGGGCTTGTAAACATAAACACTTCATGTTTACTTTTGGGGTGAGCAGGAAACGATGATAAAGTTCATTGAAAAATTCATACCTAGATTAAAAAAAAAATTCACACTAGACTTAACCATGAGACTAACAGTGAAAACAAATATAACAATATGAAGAGTAGCTTACGATCGCTTAATTGATCCACTGTCTTCATTCTCATCTTCCTCCAATAGTAATCTCAGGTAATAATCTCCTATTTTGATCTCCTCTGCCAAGCACTCATATTTAACCTTTATTAATAAAAGCAAATTACATTGTTATAGTTTACAATACATTTTTGGAAATTTTCATATAATCATTTCTTAAAATTCTTCCTGTTCAGAGCTTTCGTCTTTTCTTGATGAGATAGTTTTTAACAACAACAAAAAAATCATTTCTTAAAATATCTTGTAATTATTATTAACATGACTTAGTAGTTCAGTTAAATGTTGAGTCAGAATTCCACACTAGTTTTATGAATGTAAGGCTTTCAAATAAAAACTGTAATGAGAACTATATAGTGTCCATGAAGATTTAAGGGAAGAAAACACCAAAATACCATAAAGAGACAATCTGGCTACAATCAAGCAAAAAGTAAATGATCGCGTACCACACACAGTTTGCCAAACTCATACATGGTACTTAGGGCCTTCTTTGATCTCCCAACACATCAACTATATTTTATGACATAGTATTCATTTGTATATAGTATTCATTCTCCATATGTCCAGGTTACACACTGGAGTAAATATGTGAGGGAGTAGCCTATGATCTGGAACTGGGGTTTGTCTCAAGTGAAGATTCGCGAACAAATGTAAAAAGGAATTTCTTGACCTATTTATCAAAATTCTTTTACCAAAGCCTACAATGACTGTTTTCTAAAATTATAAACTATATAATATAACACATATGTATATCCATTTCATTTTTTCCCATAATTTCTGAGTTTCAATTTGTTCAACTCCATTTATTAAGAATATAAGGTACCCATTATGCACTGTACTAGTTATTAGGGATGTAGCATTAAACTAACAATTCTGTCCTTACAGAAGTAGCAGATAAAAAAGAAATATATATATGCTAGCTGGGTGATAGTATGTACTATGGAATAAAATAAAGTAAGGAGGGAGTGGGGAGACAGAATATGTGTGCATATGTGTGTGTGTTCACATGTGTATGAAGAAGGCTGTAATTTTAAACACAGTGGCCAGAGAAGGCCCACTCAGATGATGACATCTAGCAAATGACTTGAAGGAAATGAAACTCTCTGTAGAAAATAAGATTTTAAGCAAAGGGAACTGCAAGGAGAAAGACCTTGATTCAAGAATATGAATTTCATGTTTTGGGGAAGCCAGAGTGGTGAGAGCCAACAGTGAGAGCATACTAGGAGGTGAGATCAAAGAAACACTGCTTCGATTTAGGGGATACATACTTTGTTTTATAAGTCATTTTAAAGACCCAGGCTTTTACATATGTGAGTTGGGAACCCATGGAAGTACCAGAGTGCTTTGAGCAGAGAAGTGACAATATCGACTTACACTATAACAAGATCATACTGCTAACCAAGCGGATAACAGATTGTAGACAGACAATGGTGGAAGCACAGAAATTGCTACAATCCCATAAAGAGAAGGCAGCTGGATTCTGCGTAAATTTTGAAGGTGCGCTTGGGGCATAAGAAAAAAGATGATTTCAAGGGTTTTGACTAGAAAATAAGTAGTCATTATCTAAGATTAGAAAGACTGTATGTGAACTACATTTGAGCTCTAAAACAGAACTAGATCTGAGTTCTAAAACAGCACAGTTTTAAAGCTAAGTTCTAGAAGTTTATCAGATATCCAATTCATAAGGCAAAAGTATGAAATCTAGGAAAGAAAGTCTAAGCAGAAGATAAAAGTCTTAAAGCCATCATTGTGTGTATGTGTTAGCTGCTCAGTCGTGTCCAACACTTTGCAACCTTATGGACTCTAGCCCACCATGCTCCTCTGACCATGGGATTCTCCATCAGTTCAGTTCAGTTCAGTCACTCAGTTGTGTCTGACTCTTTACGACCTCATGGACTGCAGCATACCAAGCTCCCCATCCATCACCAACTCCAGAAGTTTGCTCAAACTCAAGTCCATCCAGTTGGTGATGGCATCCAACCATCTCATCCTCTGTCATCCCCTTCTTCTCCTGCCTTCAATCTTTCCCAGCATCAGGGTCTTTTCCAATGAATCAGTTCTTCATATCAGGTGCTCAAAGTATTGGAGCTTCAGCTTCAGCATCGGTCTTTCCAATGAATATTCAGGATTGATTTCCTTTAGGATTGACTGGTTGGATCTCCTTGCAGTCCAAGGGACTCTCAAGAGTCTTCTCCAATACCACAGTTCAAAAGCATCAGCTTTCTTTATACTCCAACTCTCACATCCATACATGACTATTAGAAAAACCATAGCTTTGACTAGACGGACCTTCATCGGCAAAGTCTGCTTTTTTAATATTCTCTCTAGGTTTGTCATAGCTTTTCTTCCAAGAAGCAAGCATCTTTTAATTTCATGGCTGTTGTCACCATCTGCAGTGATTTTGGAGTCTAAGAAAATAAAGTCTCTGTTTCCATTGTTTCAGAATCTGTTTGCCATGAAGTGATGGGACTAGATGCCATGATCTTAGATTTCTGAATGTTGAGTTTTAAGCCAACTTTTTCACTCTCACTTTCATCAAGAGGTTCTTCACTTTCTGCTGTAAGAGCGGTGTTATCTGCATATCTGAGGTTATTGATATCCTGGCAATCTTGATTCCAGCTTGTGCTTCATCCAGCAATATATTCTGCATGTACTTAAATAAGCAGGGTGATAATATACAGCCTTGACGTACTCCTTTCCCAATTTGGAAACAGTCTGTTGTTTCACGTCTAGTTCTAACTGTTGCTTCTTGACCTGCATACAGACTTCTCAGGAGGCAGGTAAAAAGTGTTAAATCACTCAGTCATGTCCGACTCTTTGAGGCCCTATGGACTACAGCCTGCCAAGCCCGCCAGGCTCCCCCGTCTGTGGGATTTTCCAAGCAAGAATACTGGAGTGGGTTGCCATTTCCTTCTCCAGGGGATCTTCCCAACCCAGGCATCGAACCCAGGTCTCCCACATTGCAGGCGGTTTCTTTACCATCTGAGTTACCAAGGAAGCCACAGGCAGGCAAGGTGGTCTGCTATTCCCATTTCTCTTAAGAATTTTCGACAGTTTTTGTGATCCACAGAGTCAGTGTCTTTGGTGCAGTCAATAAAGCAAAAGTAGATGTTTTTCTGGTACTCTTCTGCTTTTTCGATGATCCAACAGATGTTGGCAATTTGATCTCTGGTTCCTCTGCCTTTTCTTAGCCCAGCTTGAACATCTGGAATTTCACAGTTCACATACTATTGAGGCCTGGCTTGGAGAATTTTGAGCATTACTTTGCTGAGGTAATTACTTTCTCCATCAGTAAATAACAACAACAACAACAAAACCCATGAGAATGGATGACGAGTACTGAGTCAATAAATATAAATGAAAAAGAAGACCAAGAACTGACCCTTCAGGGCCAAGCAACATTTAGCAGTTGAAGAGTAAATAAAAATGAGCAAAGGAGGCAGAATGGACAGTGAAGGAGAAAATTCCCAAGAATACAGATTCCCAAAACCAAAGTAAAGAAAGGTTTTTCAAAGGGGAGGCGATGAGCAATAACAAATTATCAGTATGTTTAAGTAAAGCAGTTGGGTTAAAGAGTAAAGTCAGCAGAGTAATGAACATGATCAAATTTACAGCTAAAATAAAAATTTCGACACACAAGAGACAACATTCCACCACCACGTTTCTTGTTCTTATTTTGTCATTATTCACATCACTATTTTAATAGAGCAGCAAAAAGAAAGGCCACATTCAGAATTAAAATAACACAAAAAGTCTATTGAACAAGGTACAAGAAATAAGAGGAACAGATTGTGTTTCAACAAAGAATCTAAAGGGAAAGAAAACAAGCACAGAATAGATCTAGAATGCATAGGTTCAAATTTATTAAAACTCCTACATGATTTTCAGGTATAAAACTCAGGTACTTAACAAATTTAATCTTTCATTTGTCTCAGGCAAAGTGAAACTTTTCCAATATTTCCTATATAAAATTGTAAGTGAAAGGGAGAGATACATATTAAGCAATTACAAATTTTTAAAAAGCGTAACTCCAAAGTAATACTTTTAAAAAATAAATACACTACAAAAATTAACATTTACCTCAAATTCATGATGGTTCCAGGAGATAACATTAGCACTACCAAGCTCTCTATCAATATTAAATGCTCTCATTTCAGATTCAAGACTATCTCTCAATTCTTCTCGTGTTTTGAAATTCCAAATTAAGTTTGACCTGGCATGGTCCTGACCAAACCTAGATATACATGTAATCAGAAAATAGTAGGAAGCAATAAATAATTTTAAAAATCTACAAATATCCCTAACAATAACTTGTAATAAGCAACAGAATTAATAAACTTTAGCAAACATAGATAAAGAAAATAAAATCTCTGTAAAGTTAGTATAGTAAAATACTAATAGTAAAATTTCAGTCACAGGTATACAAGTGCCCATTGTAAAATTCTTTTACCTTTTCTGTACATTTGAAAGTTTTCATTATAAAATGGTGTAGGGGAAAAATGAAACCAAACCATAAAACAAATCTGTATGGATTTCAAAACAAGGAACTGATACTTTAATTTTAATATTTATTGCAATATAAATTAAGAATTATAAATAGATATGACATTACACGTTGGGGGTAAGATTAGTGTGGAAGTGTGTGGGACGAGCAACATTCCAGATTAGAACCTTACAAACTAACCAAGAAAAAAATACTACTAAACTGCCAACCTCTGATGGATATTTTCAAAATACCTTTCTTTTATTCCTGGAATTATTTAACTATCATAATAAATTTGAATTCAAGGCTGAACTAAGGGTGGGTGGGCTTCCTACCATTCACTTTTAACCTGTAATCCTCTTAAAAACTCTGATACCAGAATTTTAAGGGAATTTTAGGGAGGACAACACAACTGAGAAATTCCAGAAGAAGAAAACCAAGGAATATTCTTAAGGCCATATTATAAACACACTACACTCATAAAGTACTGTGGGAAGATTCTAAAGCACTTAATTTCCCCTATATAATCAATAGCAGCTTCCAGACTGAGTACTGTGAATTATCTCAAAGTTTTTGCAAACTCTGGCAAATGTTTGAAAGTCCTTCAGTGTGTGTATAACTGTGAGTGTGTGGGGAGGGTGTTAAGAAGGAGGGTGCTGGGATAAAACAGTAGACGGGGAGAGAGGCTACCATATTAAAAAGGTAAGAAAAGTATATGAGATCAACTCACTGGATGTCCGTTTCCCACAAGTCTCTTTATGTTTTCATCATCCAGCTCTTTTAAGACTATATTTCCAACAAGGCTTACAGAAGTTACAGTTATATCTAAGCCATAAAAAAGTGATTTAAAGTAACCATCTCTAAGCCTTAATAATTCTAAAAGTTCTTTTGGGTCGTCACACTACCAACACTCTATAAAAAGTCTTAATTTTATGAAAGCATCACTAATCATACCAACCTTTCTTTTTTAATCATACCAATCTTAAAACAGCTATAATTCTTGACCCTGATAGCACAAAAAATACCCATAGCATAAAGCACTGCATTCAGGCAAAAACAAACAAACAAACAAAAAACTGTCATGATTTTTCTAAGACCAATGCTAAATTTTAAAACTGGAAAAGAGGCCTAAAGTTTACCTATAATAGAAGAGATCCCAGTTTGCTTCTATTTTTATTCTTTGTCTTCTCTTTCGAAGAACTACTGGCTTTTGATTTATATTCTAGAAAAGAAAAAAATGTCATAGTGCTCAATCAGGAACTATTAAGTAAGCTCAGTGAGAATATCATTATTTTGTAAGTGATGAGAAACATTTCCATTATCAAATTTTGGCAGAGACAAAATTAATGAGACAGAATCTATAAAATATAATATAGAATATGAGATTATATCACAATGTATTTATAATACTTTGTCAGCATATATTACTATAGTGTTGCTGAAAGTTTCCATGTAGCCTGAAGTTATTGTTTCAAATCCAAATTTTGTTAATAACACTCAAAAACAGAGGAATTATTTTAAACATTTACATACAGTTAATATAAAAATCATATCACAGCAAAACAATAAACACAAAAGATTAGAGGTTACTAAATTGCTACCAAAGCCAAGAGAAACAAGTATAAATTGAAATAGCTGATGGACAAAAACTAAGTTGCTATGTTCATACACATGTGAAGTACAACTTGAATTAAATATTCATACACATGAAGTACAACTTGAATTAATTTACTAAACAAAGAATACCAAAGACAACTTCACATACCAGGCAGTTTAGTGCATTTCATACATGTAGCAGGGGCTTAAACTCACCATATTGTTTCTGTCCTGAATTTAATTGTTAAAAGGGGGGAAATTTTTTTTAAATAAAAATGAGTGAGCCTATATCTCTACACTATCTCTATTACACAAATTCCGCAAGGACGACATCTGTATAAATTACCTTTAAGACTAAAGGCCCACTTACTCCTCTGAAGTCTATGAACCAAATTTTAGGCAATCACAAACGTATCTGAGAATTACGGTTCTATTTCACAGAAAGGCACATACATAAGGTTTATAACTGGAGGGGAAGATTTCAAAGATTTCTTGGAAGTCTGAAGGTTAAGAATCTTTGTTCCAAGTAAAATATGTAGATATTTCAATCATGAAATACTAATCGTCAATGTGACAGAAGCTAAAAGTAGAAAGTAGCATAGATTAAAACACGAAAGTCAGTAACTTCATTAAGGAAGTGGCAAACCATATAAAATAACTCAATAAAACAGAGTAGATATCACAGAAAGAAGAAAGGCAGAGTAGTAAATTTTAAAAAGTAAATGTTGTTTGAAATGTAAAACATATTGACTAAAGAAATATTCCCTATAAATTTTAATTCTATACATTATCATGAAAACTAACGTTAGGTGACTTAAATAAAGTATATAAACAGCTCAAAATTTTAGTTTTAAGGACAAACCTTTCCTTAAAACCTCTAATTAATACTATCTTCAATTTTCCCTGCCCTCAGGACAAAAAGCTGGGAGTCTAGAATTATAAAAATAAAAACACTATGCAGAAAAAAGACAACCATAAACTAAGCTGACTGATTTAGAGACTTAGGTTAAAAGCTCTAACTGGCTAAACAAACTCCTAAACTGTAAACAAATTTATATAACATAAATAAGAAAAAACCAATTCTATACATTAGCCAAAGGTTATTACTAACCCAACACAGAACATCAGCTACAAATAGAACTGACTTCCTAAACATTCTGATTACATAAGAAATGCAGGTCATTTTAAGACTAAATAGTTAATCTGGACAATGATTATTTTCAGACTTTAGTTGAAGCTCATTAATTAGATATTTTCATATTAATATTTCCATGAATAAAGTAGTCACAAAGATTATTCGCTGTTTCATAAAAGAAATTAATGTTGAAAACAGTACTCTGGCAGAAATAATTTACTACCAAAATAATTTACTGACTAGCATATTAATATTTGATGTCATTATTCGCTCAGCACTTTAGATAATATCTCATGTAAATGAAACCAACTGACTCATAAAACATTATTGAAAATAAAAATAATTCTTTTCCATCTGAATTCTTATCTTTAAATAATAGATGCCATTCACATTTCTATCTAGAATAGCTTTGCGTTCAATTTTATACTGGATAAATGTTATGTAAGAAATCTGATGGAAAAGCTTATTTTCTGTATAATTACACCCAACAGCTTGAAACAACTATTACTTCAGCATGGGTTTAACTACCTGAACCCAGAAGCTTGCTATTTTTAATAACTGTGAAAATCGTTCATATGTAAAGTCTTTCAAATGTAAAGCCTTTCAAATTTTCAAATGCTACAGCAACATTATCATGACATGTATTGCCTTTTATTATAAGTACTTTTAATACTAACTTTCTTGTACATCAAAGCAACCTCAAAGGACAGAGATAAGAGGTACCGCTATTCTGATTTTATGCAAGAGGAAAATAAAATTCTGAAAACCGTTAACTTACCATATTGGTTAGTCAGTGACAGAACCAGGCTCAGATGTAGGTTAACCAGTTCAAAGTTCAGTCTTTTTACTAACCTAGACACTTGAAAGCCTATCTATTCATTCTTTATAGTGATATGTCACTCATTCAAATTAACATTAACTCATTATGCTCACATTCTAAAGAACTGAATTTTGATCTCAATTTCAGATAGACACATAAGACAATAATATTTCTGTTCTGGTGCACCTGATGCCTTACGTTTAGACATTCTGGAAATTCGTTAAGAAACCTATTTGTTTTTAGAAACATATTATTTTCCTTGAATAAAAAAACAGCTACCATAAATAAAGAGATGGTTCAAGAGAGAGAATATAAACGTGGTCAACAAAATCCAAGATCAAGTCAACTTTTACATGAAATCTTAAACCTTTTTCAACCACTGTATATTCCATCTTAGATAGAAGGATGAACATTACTGGATGAGGTTCTCTAGCACACACTACATGCTGAAGAATGAAACAAACTGTTTTAGATCTGACCTTGATTTGAGGAACTAAAAATGAAATTTAAGTACATACAGTAAATTTAACAATGTTAACCTTATTTTCAAAATATCTGTCTCTAAAAAGCTAAACAAGAAGGGCAATTTTATTTGAATAGATAACAAAACAAAGTTCAGAGAAGGAAGGAAAAAGATATATATGAAATTAGAAGCATGGAAACTGTTATGGAAGAAAAATTAAGAGTGAAAAGTGAACGTGAAAGTGGCAGTTGCTCAGTTATGTTCAAGTCTTTGTGACTCCATGGACTAGAGCCTGCAAGGCTCCACTTGTCATGGACTGGAGCCCACCAGACTCCTCTATCCATGAATTCTTCAAGCAAGAATACTGAAGTGGGTTGCCATGCTCTTCTCCAGGGGATCTTGCCAACCCAGGGATTGAATCCAGGTCTCCTGCACTGCAGGCAGATTCTTTACCATCTGAGCCACCAGGAAAGCCCAAGAAGGGAATTTTATATTAAATGATTAAAATCCTAACCACTGACTCATGAAACTATGAATTAAGAAGAACTTACATAAAATACAATCAGAACTAGGTGACATTTCTTCAGGTGTTCCGTCAAAAGTATCTGACTACTATCTCTATGAACAGTGACAACTGAAGTAACCTAGGATACATGGAAGTCTTAGAAGTTCAGAAGACTTTATTTTTACCTCTTTTTGTGCAATGCCCATTCTATCCCTCCAGTGCATTAAGACAAGATCCACTTTTTCTTTGGCAAATTTTTCAACTTCTTTAGCAGCTTTTCCAGCTAGTCTTTGCCACTCTGGAACTTTATTAAATTTTCCATACTGATCCTATTAAATAATGTTGAATTCGATTACAGTCCTATATTTGTGAATTTATTTTAAAAATATAATTAGAGTGAGTCACACTATTTTACACGATTTAACAAATATTCAGAAAAAAAAAACAGTGGAAAAACAAAGTGAATATTTCTACAACATATTATATATTTTGTCCAAGAAATCTTAACTTTTCTATTTTTCAAAATGAATACTTTTAGAGGGATAGCAAAATATTAAGTGGGAGATGGGTGCAGACAGAAAAATGAGGTGAAGAAAGGAAACAAACACATTCTAATTGTTATATGACATCATTACAACAGCATATCTTGAAAACTGTTAAGTAATTTTCTCAAAGATAGCCAACAGTCATAATTAAGACTGCTTTGTAAAGGAAAAAAAGCCCTACCTAGATTAATTTTTTCAGTGTTAGCCTTTTTCATCATTTATCAATTATATATTATGTATTAATATCACTTTATACATTTGAAACAAATTTTTAAAAAATTCATTATTTAATGTGCCTATATGCTGAGTTAGAGGAAAAAATACAGGATAATTACTATTCATAAAATTAGATTGTGGTGATAACTGCTTAATTCTAAAGATTATAGAACTGTACACTAAAAATAGGTAAAATTTTGGGGATGTAAATTTTACTTCAATAAAGCTGTTAATAGTAATAACTTAAAGGAATACTACTAATTAAGAGTGTTTCACAAAAAGTACTCTTTCATACTGAAAAAACACTTAGGACAAGGATATTTACCATTGCTATTTTCACATTATCTCTAACGTGCATCCTGTCAGTATCCTTCTCAGGAACTGGATCGGAGCTGTCCAAGTATGCTAGCAAGCCTGGGGGCTAAAAACAACAAGAAAAAACAAGATATACAATCAATTTTCAAAACAACTGCACACACAAAATCTAGCCTTCAAACACAAATAAATTAATACGACGACTTAGCTGGAATGGGCGAATTTAATTCAGACAATCACTGTATCTACTACAGTGGGCAAGAATACCTTAGATGCAATGGAGTAGCCCTAACAGTCAACGAGAGTCTGAAATGCAGTACTTGGGTGCAATCTCAAAAACAAAAGAATGATCTTTGTTCGTTTCCAAGGCAAACCATTCAGTATCACAGTTATCCAAGTATATGCCCCAAACACTAATGCTGAAGAAGCTGAACAGTTCTATGAATACATATAAGACCTTCTAGACTTAGCACCAAAAAAAAAGATCTCCTTTTCATCATAGAGGACTGGTATGCAAAAGTAGGAAGTCAAGAGATACCTGGAGTAACAGGCAAATTTGGCCTTGGAGTACACAAAGAAGCAGGGCAAAGGCTAACAGAGTTTTGCCAGGAGAATGCACGGGTCACAGCAAACACCCTCTTCCAACAACACAGAGATGACTCTACATATGGACATAATCAGACGGTCAATACCAAAGTCAGATTGATTATATTCTTTGTAGCCGAAGATGGAGAAACTCTATACAGTCAACAAAAACAAGACCAGGAGCTGATTGTGGCTCAGATGAATTCCCTATTGCAAAATTCAGACTTAAATTGAAGAAAGTAGGGAAAACTACTATACCACTCAGATTTGATCTAAATAAAATCTCTTATGATTATACAGTGGAAGTGAAAAATAGATTCAAGGGATAAGATCTGATAGAGTTGCCTGAAGAACTATGGATGGAGGTTCGCGACACTGTACAGGAGGCAGTGATCAAAATCATCCCCAAGAAAAAGAAATGCAAAACAGGCTGTCTGAGGAGGCCTCACAAATAGCTGAGAAAATAAGAGACGGTAAAGGCAAAGGAGAAAAGGAAAGATACACTCATCTGAATTCAGAGTTCCAAAGAATAGCAAGAAGAAATAAGAAAGCCTTCCTCAGTGATCAATGCAAAGAAATAGAGGAAAACAACAGAATGGGTAGGACCAGAGATTTCTTCAAGAAAATTAGAGATACCAAGGGAATATCTCATGCAAAGATGGGCACAATAAAGGAAGGAATGGTATAGACCTAATAGAAAAAGAAGATACTAAAAAGAGATGGCAAGAATACACAAAACAACTATATAAAAACTGTCTTCATGACCCAGATAACCACGATGGTGTGACACTCACCTAGAGCCAGACATCCTGGAGTGTGAAGTCAAGTAGGCCTCAGGAAGCATTACTACAAAGCTAGGGGAGGTGATGGAATTCCAGTTGAGCTATTTCATATTGTAAAAGATGATGCTGTGAAAGTGATGCACTAATTATGCCAGCAAATTTGGAAAATTCAGCAGTGGCCACAGGACTAGAAAAGATCAGTTTTCATTCCAATTCCAAACAAAAGCAATGCCAAAGAAAGTTCAAACTACCACATAATTGCACTCATCTCACATGCTAACAAAGTAATGCTCAAAATTTTCCAAGCCAGGCTTCAACAGTATATAAACTGTGAACTTCCAGATGTTCAAGCTGGATTTAGAAAAGGCAGAGGAACCAGAGATCAAGTTGCTAACATCCCCTGGATCATCAGAAAAGTAAGGGAGTTCCAGAAAAACATCTACTTCTGCTTTATTGACTATGCTAAAGTCTTTGACTGTGTGGATCACAACAAACTGCAGAAAATTCAAGAGATGGGAATAACAGACCACCTGACTTGCCTCCCAAGAAATCTATATGCAGGTCAAGAAGCAATAGCTAGAATCGGACATGGAACAACAGACTGGTTCCAAATTGGGAAAGGAGTATGTCAAGGCTATATACTGTCACCCTGCTTATTAAACTTATATGCAGAGTACATCATGCAAAATATGTCAGGCTGGATGAAGCACAAACTGGAATCAAGACTGCCAGGAGACATATCAATAACCTCAGATATGCAGATAACACCACCCTTACAGCAGAAAGGGAAGAAGAAATAAAGAGTCTCTTGATGAATGTGATAAAGGAAAGTGAAAAAGTTGGCTTAAAACTCAACTTTCAGAAAACGAAGATCATGGCATCAGTCACATCACTTCATGGCAAATAGATGGAGAAACAAGGGAAACAGTGAGAGACTTTATTTTCTTCTGCTATCTGCTATTAAGTCGCTTCAGTCATGTCTGACTCTGTGCGAACCCATAGATGGAAGCCCACCAGGCTTCCCCCGTCCCTGGGATTCTCCAGGCAAGAACACTGGAGTGGGTTGCCATTTCCTTCTCCAATGCATGAAAATGAAAAGTGAAAGTGAAGTCGCTCAGTCGTGTCCGACTCTTAGCGACCCCATGGATTGCAGCCTACCAGGCTCCTCCGTCCATGGGATTTTCCAGGCAAGAGTACTGGAGCGGGGTGCCATTTATTTTCTTAGGCTTCAAAATTACTGCAGATGATGACTGCAGCCATGAAATTAAAAGACACTTGCCCCTTGGAATAAAAGTTATTACCAACCTAGACAGCATATTAATAAAGCAGAGACATTACTTTGCCAACAAAGGTCCATCTCGTCAGAGCTATGGTTTTTCCAGTATTCATGTATGGATGTGAGATTTGAACTATAAAGAAAGGTAAGCATCAAAGAATTGATGCTTTTGAACTGTGGTGTTGGAGAAGACTCTTGAGAGTCCTGTGGACTGCAAGGAGATCCAACCAGTCAATCCTAAAGGAAATCAGTCCTTAATATTCATTGGAAGGACTGATGCTGAAGCTCAAACTCCAATACTTTGGCCACCTTATGTGAAGAACTGACTCACTGGAAAAGACCTTGATGCTGGGAAAGTTTGAAGGCAGGACAAGGGGACGACAGAGGATGAGATGGTTGGAAGGCATCACCTTCTGGATGGAACTGAGTTTAAGCAAGCTTTGGGTTTGGTGATGGAGAGGGAAGCCTGGTATGTCTCAGTCCATGGGGTTGCAAAGANCCACCTTATGTGAAGAACTGACTCACTGGAAAAGACCTTGATGCTGGGAAAGTTTGAAGGCAGGACAAGGGGACGACAGAGGATGAGATGGTTGGAAGGCATCACCTTCTGGATGGAACTGAGTTTAAGCAAGCTTTGGGTTTGGTGATGGAGAGGGAAGCCTGGTATGTCTCAGTCCATGGGGTTGCAAAGAGTTGGACAAAACTGATCAACTGAACTGAACTGATGATTTAGCTACTGAGGATAACATTTATTATATGATAACTCCTTTGATTAGTATCTTTTGTATTAAAAACAAACAGATAAACTAAAAAAAAACACCCAATCCTTAACCGTATAAATAACTTATCAATGAAATTTTATTCGGTAAGAATATATATTCAACTGACTTACCAAAATGCGTTTCAACAAGTTTGTTGCAGTTGCATTATCAGCTGTCCAGAGTCCGACTAAATGTCTACTTAGCTGTCTGAAAAAAGCAGACGTTGAGAAAGGTTTGCTGCTTTATCTCAGCTAGAACAAAAAGGAATTTTTAAGAACAACATATCATGTAAGAAATAAGACTACAGTTAAAAAAATATATTCTACCTACTCAATACTCTGTAATACCTATATGGGAAAATAATCTAAAAAAGAGGGGATACATATGCAACTGAGTCATTCTGCTGTGCATGGGGATCTAACACAACACCTTAAATCAACTATACTCCAATAAAAATTAAGGAAAAAAATCATTCTGAGGTTAAATACTAAAAATTAATATTTTAACTTGAGATATATGAGTTAGGGAAACAATTAGACTTGATAATATAAATAGTTTGTATTACAAGTCCTGCTATTGTGATCACATCATTGTGGAATTCTTTGGAATTCTGAACATGAGCAAAAGTCAACTATGTTCTAATACATACTTCCTGGCAAAGTCAGAGATAGAAAATATTTTCAGTTTTGAAGTCTGAACAAAGACTTAAAAAGCACTTTTGAGCTAAAAGAATATTTTGATTCAAAGTGAAAATCTAAGATTCATGTTGAATCTAGGACTTAGTCATTTATTAATCTTAATCCCCATGATGATATCTGTTACCCAGACTAGAAGCTTCTCGTAAACAGGGAATACATTTTATTCACCAGAGACCCTTCTATGCTTTGGTAGGGATTCAACTGCCATTTGCAATAAGAATGAGGATGAATCCTGTGAGGGGAATGACCAGATAACCACTTAAGGGCATATATGTTACACTAACACAAGAAAGCAGTTTAATAGGAAAACCCAAACTGTGCTTTGTTCTGCTACCAAAAAAACAAAAATCACTACTAAAACTGTTTACTCTATGTCTCTCCGGAAGCCTATTAACATACTGAAGTAATAACACATAATTTCCTTCACTGGCATCTGCTAAGTATTGTTATCATGATTCCCAAAAGATTTTAATTAGAGATAAGAGATAACATTTTATAGCAGCAATTTATAAAAGATAAAGCAATGCAAATGATAAATAGAATTTCTCTTATAATTTGATAGTTTTTCAATATTGTTACTGATCACAGTAGGGAATGCAACTGATTGATTAATAAAAAGTAAAACAAACAGGAAAGGTCTAACATGGGGGTTTAATGGAATAAGATATTAAATAGCCTCTACTAGGTAATATCTTAGCAAATATATAAGGCAGTACATCAAGGAAACAACCTTCTTTTTATATCTTTTTGTTTTCACAAGGCAACACTGAAGACTACTTTTATGCCTAGTATTTTCAAGTAAGGGATGCAGATAGCTTCTCATAATA
Organism: Neotragus moschatus; assembly: GCA_006410615.1. Classification (NCBI taxonomy): domain Eukaryota; kingdom Metazoa; phylum Chordata; class Mammalia; order Artiodactyla; family Bovidae; genus Neotragus; species Neotragus moschatus. Next base: position 298,301 of record SJYA01000190.1, read on the forward strand.
GTAAAAATGGAAAATTACTGGCAAAGCAGCATAGTAGCCAATAACCAAACATAGGTGATAAATGAAATTTATATTTCTATAATAAAGTAAGCATAAGTCAGCAATTTACACTATTATTTTAAAAAGCCAAAAAGAACATGATTAAAATATTACGTCAGGAATTATAAAGAAAAATTAAAAGAGCTGGAATTCATACAGCAGGGAGTAAACAGATTTGTGTGTTTCCGCATATTTGAAGGATTTTTAGAGAAAAGATGATTTACCTAAGGGAAAATTGTTTAACTGCAAGAGATTTAGGACAGGCTTGATTAGGTAAGGCTGGCTAGATAATGAAGTTTTCTTTATTCTTAGAGTAACTAACAGACCAAAGTTATTTAAAAATCACTAGGTGAGTCGTCTACATACAAGCTAGCCAGGAGGAAATGTAAGGAGAAATGCCCTGGGGACATGTGGTTCTAGTTTCCTAAGCTACAAAGCACTCTTTTCCATGTTCCAGTCCCATGACTATGCGGTGTAGAGCTTGATGAGCAGAGAGTGGGGGGAAAAAAGCAGTTTTATTTTTTTCCTCCCCAGTTATGCAGGGACAGGGACAATGATCTTTTGGGTACAATCTTTCCATAAGGAAAGGATAAGAACTAGGTGAATCAAAAGAAAATGAAACATCTGTGTAATCCAAACACTGTTTTAAGTAATATCTGAACCCCTTCTCTAAACAAGTTAACTGGTAACAAATTAAATTTAACCTACCTATTTGTAAGCATCCTTTGATCTGAGCTTATTGTAAACATCGCAGTATGCAAGTGTCGAGGTAAGGCACCTTCACTTAGGGCAAGCTCCTGCATTTTTGTAGCAATTTCTTTGTCACCTTCCTTTGGAAAAAGGGTAAGATGATCCCTAAAGCAACAATCTAAAGCAAGCTATTTTAATTTTTTAATTTTACATCTCTAGATAAAATAATTATTCAGTATACAATGTAATAAAAATTAAATATGCAGCTCCAATTTTCCAAAAATAACATAGGTGAATAATATTATAAGTCATTTAAAAATATTATTTGCCTTTGGAATAAGGTTTTAATATTCCAAGATATAGTTATCTCAGGAATTATACATTGTTTAACTTTACAATTAGGTTCATTCCTTGAGTATATATCAGCCAGTGAAGGGGAGAGGTGACTTACAAAAAGCAGTAACTCCTACCAAAGGCATCTGCAAACCTGCTTGCTCTTGTTGGTAAAGATATATTCACTTTTACGGTGAATACAATTCTTTATTTTTTTAAAGAAGAATGATGTGATGTTGAGGTAGTTCTTTGTATTCTTATTTCACCCTGATTATTTAGACTTACTTTCACAAAAGGGTAGGATAGATAGGACTACTAATCAAAGATAAACAGAGTTATGAATTAAGCAAGCACTGAGATATTTAAAATGTGTGGAAAAAGTAAAAATACAATGTTACTGAAAAAAAGTACAAGTACATAGTATAACTGAAGATTCAGAAGTATACAAATGTACATGCAGTATGAATATGTACATATATCATTTGACACAAATGAATGTAGTATGTATATAAATATACATAGTATATATATGTACATATATAATTTTGAACATGGTCTGAGAGGAAATTCACCAGAAAACTAATAGCTGTTATCTCTGGATGGTAAAAATACAGGTGATTTATTTCTTCCTTGTGTTTTTCCTGAAAAACCCAATACTTCTTAAAATGATCACACACTGTTTTCACAATCAGAAAATAGCAGCTTAAGATACTTGCCAGGATTTCGGTGTAAATTAAAAAGCCTCCCTTACACAGACACTGCTCTAGTAACTGGCTAGGAATCTGACACTTGTGGCTTGCACTGAAGTCAAAATGGCCTTTTGGTTATATCTGGCACTCATTAAGTATTTCTGAATGAATGGCAATATATTAATGGATCAAACCAGGAAGACTCTTTGGTATGGTCTCACGGTCCTAACTGTCCTTGGCGACTTCAAGCTCTGTAAGTGAGAGATGTGGCATTTACTTTGGAAGCTAATATTAAGCATAGAACCCATTAGCTGAAGGGGGACAATTCACTTTTATTTCATGTATACACTAAAAATGCAAATCAACTTTGATGTTCCAACCAATCTAAGTCTATATATAATTTTCAATAGCTGTTTAACAGTATACTAATACTGTGCTTATTATTTAGCTACTTGTTATATTTATGAACTATAACGGCAGAGTTTTTTGACAAAGGGAGCACTCTTACATTTTAACCAATTATGACAACAAAAGTATATAAAAATTCAAAAACCATTAGACTGATATTGTAAACATACAGTATGTAAGTTCATATTAATAGCCACGATCTCATCTTCTAAAAAATATCTATCTATCTATCTATCTATACAAAGCTGCTCAGTTGTATCTTACTCTTTGCGACCCCAAGGACTGTAGCCTGCCAGGCTCCTCTGTCCATAGAATTTTCCGGGTAAGAATACTGGAGTGGGTAGCCGTTCCCTTCTCCAGGGGGTCTTCCCAATTGAGGGATCGAACCCAAATCACACAAGGCAGGCGGCTTCTTCACCATCTGAGCCACCAGGGAAGCCCAAGTAAATTGGAATGGGTAGCCTGTCCCTTCTCCAGGGGATCTTTTCAACCCAGGAATCGAACCGGAGTCTCCCACATTGCAAGCAGATTCTTTCTTTCCCACCTGAGCTACCAGGTGATAAGGCTAAAGCAACTATCCTGGAGAAGCAAGAGTTCCTGTCCAACAATATCATGTCCTGATCTCTGGGGCTTAAACATATATGCAGGTTAGCATGAGGAACTTTTTGTTACAATATTTATTTAATACTACTTGGCTATAAACTAACTCCATTAATAGATTTCCATATAGACTTAGTATCTGAATGAAGTTTCAATACCATCACCACTACCATCCGCAAAAGAGAGGAAGAGAGAAAGAATGCTAACTTTTCTTTTAAAATAAAACAAATAATGGAGCACCAGAAAAATTCATTTGCTCTAAATCTACTTACTTAAGAACTTTAACTTCTTAGTTTCTTATTGAAGGATTGTTGTTACAACTAGTTTAAAAGGAATATAAACATTTAAAATTATTTTCTTACCCAGAAATACTGCATATTTTCCATAAAAAACTGAAAGCAATTTTGTCAGCCCAAGTTAAAATAGCCAATTAACATTCAAGTAAGTTGAACTTTCAGAATTGTTTTCTCACCTCTATTATTGCCTTCATAACCAATCCAGCTCCCTTTATAATTGCCATGGAAGGATGCTTTAAAATAGGGAGAAAAAAGTATCACAGAATAAAAGAGTTTTATTCCAACATATTTAGGGGTTGCTCTTAAGAGGGATACACAGTTTTATGCAAGGTATTAAACCATAAAATTGAAAGTGGAACCCTTTTACCCTTTCAAGCCATAAAATTAATAAAACGCTACATCTCAAAGTCAGTTCACAGTCTGGTTTAAAAAGTTTAGGTATTCTTATAATATAGCTTTATAGATACTAAAAACAGAGTTTACAGAAGCAGAAACAGCTAGCACTAATGTGAATAATTATATATATTCTACTTATTGGAATGATAAATATCAAATAATTATATTAACATAACAGAAATAGACATTTATAAATACGAATATCATATACATACATGTACATAATAAACATGATGGCATTATATGAAATAAATGTTTTCAATTGCTCGTGAAAGGCCCTGCTAAAGCTCACCTTAATATTTGGAAATTTATAAAGAGAACTTTGAGTTGACTACAGGAAAGAGGATCAGTTTTTCACTACTTTTAAGATGGAAAAGATGTGCAACAGAGTCAAATGCTGATCAAAAGCCATCAATAGAGCTCTACGTGAAGCACCAAGAAATCAGTGATATATTCTAATACGATAACATACTAGGCTGTATTTATTTAGATTACCACAGAAGCACACATACATTATTTTAAAAATAAACTGACCGAAAAATGGTTCTCTCGGATTAGTTGTTACCTGATAAAAGTGTAAGCTCTCACCTGAAAGAGTTTAAAGAGTGTTCTTCCATTGGATGCTACCATCTCCAAGAGCATATCGAACTGCTGCCCTTCTGTTGTCTCACTATATGGAGCACACAGGGCAAAAGTAAGGAAGTCCAAGAGTGAACTAATAACTAGGGCACCAGTCCCATGATCCTGAAACAAAGTAACATATTACCTTGGCTTAGTGTAGAGAGCTTCACTTAAAACACAGCTAATAATGGGGTTTTTCCTGTTATCCTATTATGTTAGAAGTAAACATTTAATTTCCCAAAATGAGTTTTAAAGTGCTCTCAACATGAGTACTACTCAAAGCAGTACTTGTAGTACTAATGTAGTATATCTAGTGCTTATCATATCGCTAAAAGAAAAGCTAAATTCAGTCAAATTTCAATAACCAAGACTCCTCAAACAGGTATGACTAATGTGAATGTATATTTGCATAAAAGGCAATCTTGGATAACACCTGCAAAGCTCTAGCAATCTGTTCATATTCCTTCTAGATGTTATAGACTGCCCATCTCCAAAACTGTTAACCAATAACTAAGGAATAAAGATTTTATTAGCCTTTTTTAAAGCAAATTATTTCATAATGACATTTTTAAAGCAAGCAGAAAAGTAAAAATCTGGGATATAACTAAAAAGTTAGAGGCTTTGCAATTTATCCTTTCCTAAATAATTAAATGGTCTTAAGACACTATTTTATAGTAATAAAATAAGTGAACAAGCTGAACTGTAAACCAATACTGAAACGAGGGCTACAATTTAAAACAAAACAGAACAAAAACTGTCCTTGTTGTACTTCCAGAATATCTTCAATCTGTATGGTATCACTCATTAAGACAAATTTAACTTTAACTCACCACATGGGAATTAAATTTCTCCAGTAAGTTTTCCAGAAACTTCTTTGAAGAGAGAAGAGAAGCTTTGTTTAGCTGTTCTTGTCTTAAATCATAGTCATCATGCATGGGCTATTGATTAAAAACAGTGATAAATTCATAAGCAGTTGCATCACATAATTTATTTATGAAGAGTACTCACTGAACAACTGAAAGAACTAAAAACCACATCCTTTAAGTTTAAGGCAGAAAGGAAACTTGTGATAAGCAGGAGGAAATGATTTCTCCTGGGTCTGATGAGACTGGATAATTTGCCTAACAAGTAAGGGTAGATAGTACTATACAGGATACTTTTGGGAGAATAAGTCACAGATCTCCCTCTTAAAAAGCAAACAACAGCCATTCTTTTTATTAAAAAGCAATAACACCTCCCCCAATTTTATAATATAAATTTGAAACGATAAACTTAGCATTTTAAGTAAGTACTAATATTAGTAGCAAATACTTCCTTGTCTCAAGATGATTCTCTTTTGACAGCTGGAATAAACTAAGAGCATAAAAAGGATTCCAGCATGATAGTTAGGAGTAAAGATCAAATTCTAATTCTGCTACTGACTATAGCCAACCTTAGACACACTTAAATTACTTTAACGCTCTGTTTCATTTTCCTCAGCTATAAAAAGGGAATAAAAATACTCACCTTATTAGACTATTATGAAGCTCAAATGAGATAATCATGCAAAATTATTTCACACAACTATTATTTTTTGTTCTAGTTTTTCCACTAATTCTTTTAAAAATTAATTTATGTATTTTTGTCTGTTCTGGGTTTTTCATTGTTGTGCACATGGACTTTCTCAGTTGTAGCAAGTGCGGGGGCTACTCTCTAGTGTGGTACACAGGCTTCTCGTCATGGTGGCTTCTCTTGTTGTGGAGCACTGGCTCCAGGGAGAATGGACTTCAGCAGTTGTGGCTTGCAGGCTCCAGAGAGTGTGGGGTTCAGTAACTGTAGAGCACAGACTTAGCTGTCGTGTGGCAGCTAAGTGGAATCTTCCCTAAGGATTGAATCGGGTCCACTGCACTGGCAGGCGAATTCTTAACCACGAGATCACCAGGGAAGTCCTTCACTAATTCTTTAATGGAATTACTTTTAATAAAGATAACAAAATCCACTTTGGGGAATAAATATAAGATTTTATACAAGTGATTTTATACAAGGTTTTAGACAAGGGCTTTCCTGCTAGCTCAGACAGTAAAGAATCCACCTGTGATGCAGGAGGCCTGGGTTCATTCTCTGGGTTGGCAAGATCCTCTGAAGAAGGAAATGGCTACCCACTCCAGTATTCTTGCCTGGAGAATCCCATGGACAGCGGAGCCTGACGGACTACAGTCCATGGGGTCACAAAGTGTCAGACACGACAAAGCAACTAACACATTCAAGTGATTACTTATGCTTAATGTATACCACTAAGTCTGCCTAAAATACTTACTATAAGGAACGTATACTCTACACAAAATTGAAATAAACCAAAAATTTCAAAGTTTTACAAAGTTCTCCCCACAACAAGCTGTCAGCAAGTTAAGAGTTTTACCTCTAAAACCACTTTCAAATGTGCCTTCTTTAGTCCATCCTACTTCAGCACTTCATTTCTTACATGATAATTTGCTCTTCGTGCCTCTAACTTGACCTCTAATCTATACTTCACATACCATCCATGAATTTTCTAAAATTCCACAACTGATATGTTACCACTCCTCTGTTGAAAAAAATCAGTTGTTCTTTACTAGAAAGCATACAAAACTAGCTTCCTTGAAACTAAAGGTTTTTTATGATGGTCTCTGCACACATCTCTAGCTGTAACTCCTAAACCTGTGTGCCCCCATTCATACATTATGATCCAGTCAAATTTAATTATTTTTCGCTTGCCAAATAAACTTTTGCATATGCTAACTATTCTTCCTGCCTCTTGAGAAACCTGTATACAGGTCAGGAAGCAACAATTAGAACTGGACATGGGNTCATCTCACATGCTAGAAAAGTAATGCTCAAAATTCTCCAAGCCACGCTTCAGCAATACGTGAACTGTGAACTTCCAAATGTTCAAGCTGGTTTTAGAAAAGGCAGAGGAACCAGAGATCAAATAGCCAACATCTACTGGATCATGGAAAAAGCAAGAGAGTTCCAGAAAAACATCTATTTCTGCTTTATTGACTATGCCAACGTCTTCGACTGTGTGGATCACAATAAACTGTGGAAAACTCTGAGAGAGATGGGAATACCAGACCACTTGACCTGCCTCTTGAGAAATCTGTATGCAGGTCAGGAAGCAACAGTTAGAACTGGACATGGAACAACAGACTGGTTCCAAATAGAAAAAGGAGTACGTCAAGGCTGTATATTGTCACCCTGCTTATTTAACTTATATGCAGAATACATCATGAGAAACGTTGGACTGGAAGAAACACAAGCTGGAATCAAGATTGCTGGGAGAAATATCAATAATCTCAGATATGCAGATGACACCACCCTTATGGCAGAAAGTGAAGAGGAACTAAAGAGCCTCTTGATGAAAGTGAAAGAGGAGAGTGAAAAAGTTGGCTTAAAGCTCAACATTCAGAAAATGAAGATCATGGCATCCGGTCCCATCACTTCGTGGGAAATAAACGAGGAAACAGTGGAAACAGTGTCAGACTTTATTTTGAGAGGCTCCAAAATCACTGCAGATGGTGACTGCAGCCACTAAATCAAAAGACGCTTACTCCTTGGAAGAAAAGTTATGACCAACCTAGACAGCACATTCAAAAGCAGAGATATTACTTTGTCGACTAAGGTTTGTCTAGTCAAGGCTATGGTTTTTCCAATAGTCATGTATGGATGCAAGAGTTGGACTGTGAAGAAGGCTGAGCGCCAAAGAGTTGATGCTTTTGAGCTGTGTGGTGTTGGAGAAGACTCTTGAGAGTCTCTTGGACTGCAAGGAGATCCAACCAGTCCATCTGAAGGAGATCGGCCCTGGGATTTTTTTGGAAGGACTGATGCTAAAGCTGAAAGTCCAGTACTTTGGCCCCTCATGCGAAGAGTTGACTCATTGGAAAAGACTCTGATGCTGGGAGGGATTGGGGGCAGGAGGAGAAGGGGACGACAGAGGATGAGATGGCTGGGTGGCATCACTGATTTGATCGACATGAGTCTGAGTGAACTCCAGGAGTTGGTGATGGACACAGGTCCCTGGCGTGCTGCGATTCATGGGGTCACAAAGAGTCGGACACGACTGAGGGACTGAACTGAACTGTGGCAAAAATGCTCAACAAACTAGAAACAGATGAGACCTTCCTCAACCAGATAATGTACAACTAGAGATGTGGATTTGATCCCTGGGTGAGGAAGATCCCCTGGAGTAGTAAATGACAACCCACTCCAATATTCTTGCCCTGGAGAATCCCATGGACAGAGAAGCCTGGTGGGATATAGTCCTTGGGGTCACAGAGGGTCAGACAAGGCTGAGTGATTGAGCACACACACAATGTCAACTAGATGGTGAAAGACTGAAGACTAGATTCTTTTCCCTAAGATCAGGATTAAGCGATGTATCTGCTCTTTCATTTCTCTTCAACCTCATACATACTGTAGGATCTAGCTGTGACAATTGGGAAAAAAGGAAAAGTAATAAAAGACATCCAGATAAGAAAGGAAGGGCAAAACTCTGCATTTGAGGTTGATATACTCTTATATGTAGAAAATTTTAAGAAATATACCAAAAAACTACAAGAACCATTAAACAAACTCTACAAGTTTGCAGGATTCAAGATCAATATGCAAAATTCAATTGTATGTATCAGCAATGAAAGCCCAAAGCAAAATTAATTTTAAAATTTCCATTTACAGTAACATCAAAAATAATAAAATACTGAGAAGAATTCCTTGGTGGTCCAGTGGTCAGGACTCTGCACTTTTACTACCGATGGTGAGGTGTCAATCCTTGGTCAGGGAACTAAGATGCTGCAAGCCATATGGCGTGGCCAGAATAAAAGAAAAAAGAAGTCTGCATTCTCTGGTTTGGTGGATACTTAAAACTGAGTCTTTTGTTTGCTTCTTAAAATTTGGCCACACTTTACAGCACGATGCAGCTTGCAGGATCTCAGGTCCCCAGCCAGGGGTAGAATCTAGGCCGCAGCAGTGACAGCACAGAATCCTAACCATTGGGTCACCAGGGAACTCCCTATTCATAAAGATGGCTTTATGAGTCCTTTGGTGATAGACCCTTCCAACTACAGCAACCATGACATGGACCTTTCTGTATTTACAGCTACTGATCCACCCTTAACTGCGACTAGAAACAATAGTCCGTTTGTCAGTTTCTCTGCAGGAGACCAATTACCTTTCCAGTCAATCTTCTCTGACAGATGTCTTGCTTTGTGAAATTATGAATTTTCCTTATTATTTAAGTTAATTGAGTTTTCGTTTAGGTTATCTGGAACCAAAGGCACTTTTACTGATAATATTGATATGTTAACTTTTTTGTCTTCCTGGTATGGTTCATTTATGGACAGGGAGTGGCTGATTCTACATTTGATTTCTCTTCAGGAAATTTCATTGGTCCTGTTTTGGAAACTCTAAGCTTATTGCCTTCAAGGCCTCAGAGTATATTGAGAAAACTAGTAAGTTGATCATGATTATGAATAAAAATGATAGTAAATGAATTATTTTTAAAAGTCTTGAGAATGTTATCCAAAAATAAACTAAGGGCAGAGTTCCCAGATTTTTCTTCTCAAACCTTCCTAAATGAATTTTTTCTGAGATTGACAGATTTTATTTTCACTGTATTTTGAAAATTAGATGTAATGCCCATGTGTTTTAAGCAGTAACTGTAATATATTTGCCTTAAAAACTGACAAGAAACGAAAAGAACTTGAACAAAGAGCACTAATTTTGTACCCAGCTGCATGCTAAACACACAATGAGCCAATTTGAACCCAAATATAACTGCTATCTTCAGATGTCGGGTTAATTTCATAAGTAACACATGAATGTATTCTATTATGAAAGATTCAAACAATCTCCAAGTTCCTTTCCTTTTTATAACTATTTGCATACATACACACATATAACTTTAAATATTTTATATAAATGTAGTCATCATGAATATACTATTCTGCGGTTTGCATTTTTACTTAATAATTTATTTTGAAAAAATTTCCAAGTCAATATACAGGGCTTGGGCTTCCCAGGTGGCTCAGTGGTAAAGCATCTGCCTGCAGTGAAGAAGACGTAGGTTGGAACCCTGGATTAAGAAGATTCCCTGGAGAAGGAAATGGCAACCCGCTCCAGTATTCTTGCAGAAAATCGCATAGACAGAGGAGCCTGGCAGGCTGCAGTCCATGGAATCGCAGAAGAGTTGTACACAGCTTGACTAAACAATACAGAGCTCGTGTTAGCAACAACATAATATGTAATAATGGAGTACATATAAGTTATTTAACCACATCTAGTAACTGATATGGAGGAGGCAATGGCACCCGACTCCAGTACTCTTGCCTGGAAAATCCCATAGACGGAGTTGGTGGACTGCAGTCCATGGGGTCCTGAAGAGTCAGACACGACTGAGCGACTTCACTTTCACTTTTCACTTTCATTCATTGGAGAAGGAAATGGCATCCCACTCCAGTGTTCTTGCCTGGAGAATCCCAGGGACAGGGAGCCATCTATGGGGTCTATGGAGCTGCCATCTATGGGGTAGCACAGAGTCGGACACGACTGAAGCAACTTAGCAGCAGCAGCAGCAGTAACTGATATTTATATTCCTTCCAATTTTCAGTTGTTACTATATTTCAGTGAACCACAAACATTTCTTTCATATTTTTCTGTAGCATTTTTAAAAATGGAGACAGTATATACCAGGAACAATAAAATATCCTTTAACTCACTCCCATATGCTTAAAGTACTTGCTTCAACTGCATGTAAAGAATTATCTAAAACAGAGTGTAATGATATATCATTTGAACAAATAGGTTACTGCCTGTATGGACATTACCTAAAATAGTATACTTAATAAATGTCTCATGTCTCAAAATGGAACTGCAACAGACAAGTTCATGAGCTGACTAACCTAATTGAGAATGCAAGCTGACTTTGGGCATGGCCTAATAGACCAAATTTCTTTTTTCCTTCTTTTCTTGCCTCCCTCTCTCTCTTTCTCATACTTGTCAGTATTACCAACTATTTATTAAATATGTTAGAATACACCTTCCATGTCTTGATATTTCCATTACCCACTGAGGTATATTTGTGTAATAATTATTACATACAGACAACTATTAATACTAAGAGGTGTTTGTAATTTTCACCATCAAAAGACTAAAAGATCAGTTTTTAAAAAGCAGTCTTTTAAGCAGCTACAGAATTACACTTGTAAAGCTATTTGTTTTTCATTATAAGAAAAGAATTGCATTATATTTTTATTGCCTGAAAGAAACCTGTGCCATGCTTTTCATGTTATCATGTAGTCTATAAATAGATTTTCTCATTCAGCAGAAAGGAAGCAGAAATTTGATAACCTTTACATAAGGTATCAAATATTCCTGAGGTTCATGGGTCAACAAACCAACACCAAATGTCCCTCACATATTGCTGTCTGCATTAGCAGTGATTCTTAGTTTAGCAACCTAAGAAGAATATTGTAACAGAATCAAGGTCTGAAAGCATCAGATGGTATTTTTAGACTTCTGTGGGGTCATGATCTGCTCTTTTTAGGTGTGGATTTCAGGTATTAAAATTCAATAACTAGTCTTCCCAACTTCATAAAGCCCTTAAGACAACATGCATGATGAAAAATTCCTTGGGGTCCTAACAGTTACAAAAGACACATTTTAATTTTAATTCCAACATTCTTTTCAGTAGTTCTTCAGCTTGTTTACTGCTGTGTCCTAGGTCTTTTCAGGCAACTGGTTGTAAAAACCTGTGATTTGGTAGTGCAAGAGCCCCACACAAAGTTATTCCAACTAGCACAAAGGCCCGGTTAGTCAGTCAAGTGCAGTTAGGACTTCCCAGGCAGCACTAGTAGTAAAGAACCCACCTGGCAACGCAGGCGACGACTCAGGTTCCATCCTTAGGTGGAGAAAATTCCCTGGAGCAGGGCACAGCAACCCATTCCAGTATTCTTGCTTGGAGAATCCTATGGACAGAAGAGCTCGGTGGGCTGTAATCCATAGGGTCACAAAGAGTCCAATACTACTGAAGTGACTGAACACATAAGTGCAGCTTTAGATAACATTCCTTGCATAAGTAAGGAACTTTGCTAAACAAAACACTCAGTCAGTTTGAATTTAATTTCACCATACTAAAGGAAGAAAACGATTGGCAACTGTAAATAGATTTCTTCAGTTCAGTTCAGTAGTTCAGTCGTGTCCAACTCTTTGCGACCCTATGAATCACAGCACGCCAGGCCTCCCTGTCCATCACCAATTCCCGGAGTTCACTCAGATTCACGCCCATCGAGTCAGTGATGCCATCCAGCCATCTCATCCTCTGTCGTCCCCTTCTCCTCTGGCCCTCAATCTTTCCCAGCATCAGGGTCTTTTCAAATGAGTCAGCTCTTCTCATCAGGTGGCNGGTCTGGCGTGCTGCGGTTCATGGGGTCGCAAAGAGTCGGACACGACTGAGCGACTGAACTGAACTGAATTATTCTTCCTTAGGAAAGTCTTCTCGCAACTAGAAAATATCTACCTGCCCCTTAAGATTCAGATCAAGTGTAACATATCCCATAAAGACTAACCTAGAACCTTTTATCCTCTCATCACAAAAGCAGAATCAGTGCTGCTTTTTAGGGATCCCATGGCCCCTACTATGTATACAGTTATATACACATGCCTACCTTACTAGACTGCCAGCAATTTCAGAGAGGAATTTTGTCTTAGCATCTTGGTATTTCTTTTTGTAAACAGCACAGTGCCTAGTTTATAGGCTATGCTAAACAAATGTTTATTTGAATAAGTAAATGGCTGTAAGAGCAAGTTAGGAAATATAAAAACATCGAATTTAATCAAAACAATAAAATCTAGGTTTGTGGAAATTTAAACCATCAGTCACTTAGAATCAGCTTCCTTGAGAAAAACACCGGTACTTACACACATGAGGGCACAGAGCATATCGACAGCTGCATGGATTACTCCATTGTTGCTCCTCTTGAGTGCTTTTACTACCTTCACTCCAAGACGCTCCCGAAACCTCATGGGACAAAACGACAGTGTATAGCAGCAACACCAGAGCATCATTCTATTATTTTATTATCAAAACATAACACAGTAAGTTATTTTAAGTTTCTACTACATTACTACAGCAATTAAATATTCTGAATCCCATATCTAGAACAGTACAGTTTTCATAACTGTTTTTCCTTTGATGGGGGGCTTGAAGGTTGATTAAAGCTAAAAGGCTTGAATTTGAACTTCGATTCAAATTCACTAAAACAAGAGTCAGTAATACCATGGGTGAATGTATAATAAGAGTCAGCAATATAATTTCCATTCATTCATCTTGCTTTTTTATATCTCATGAATAGAAACTACTATTTCACCATATTAGAAAGTAACAAGTTTAATCAGATATAAAGAGGTAAATTTGTTGATTATTTGCTATTTTGACTTTTTCAAATTCTTATTAAAAGAAAAAAAAATTAAGGCAACTTACTTTGGAAGCTGAGTAAAAGCTAGAAAACCAGCTTTGGAAGCCACAAGCCTCCTCACAGCCTGGAATTGACTCTCAAGTTCTGCATTTGAAGCAACAACATCCCCTTCTTGGGACAATAATGCCGTTATGGCATTATTGATCAGTTTTTCTTTGTTTTCTGAGAAGAGACCCTAGGTGAGGAAGAATATTTCAAAAGAGTTTCTATACCAAAAATTAATGACAACGAATAAATTATGATACAATTTGTCTTACATCCTGCGTCACTGCATGCAGAACTCCACTATATGAAATGTTAGCGTTGAACCTGAACACAGCATCTGCAAAGTTGCCATCTGTAAGGAAATGAATGATTCAAAACGATTTAGAGGTCTGCACTATATTTATTTATTGTTAAGTAGATGGATGGAAATGAAATTATATTTAAATCAATACTTACTTGGAGGTGTAGCCAAGAATCTGAGATGAAGGCTCTCTACCTCCTCATCGACAGGCATGCTGAGTAACCCCCATCGCTGACCTTTATGAGTTGATGTCATTTTTACACAAACGTCTCGGTTACCAGAGGCTCTTACTCCATCCAGCAAACTTGCTAATAAGGAATCTCTAAGCAAAGTTAAAAATGAAAAGGTTTTAGGATTGATAATCTAGGGAGATTTTCATGCAGAAAGCAGTACAAGCCCTTTAGAATGTAGCCTGCTCGGGGGGCACCCTGGGTGCCAGGGAAATACTAAAGAGAAGCGGCAGGAGAGAGCCGACATCCAATACTCGATCCTCACTTTCCTGCTTCAAATCATATCCAAGTTACTAAAAGAATGGATCGTTAACACTTTCCTTCTGTTTTCTAATCTTAAGATTATCTTTAACAGTTTTACTGAGAGAAAACTTACAAATAACAAGTCATTCAATTAAAATGCAGAGTCTGATAATTTTTCATAAATTTATACAGTTGTGCAATCATTACCACAATCCAGTTTTTATACATTTCCAGCACCCCAAAAAGTTTCCTTGTGCCCATCTGCAAAAAACTCCCTAGCCTCAGGCAACCATTTATATGCTTCTTTCTCTACAGTTTTACTTATTCAAGAACCTTCATCAAGAGAACAAAAAGACAAGCCACAGGTTGGGAATAAATATTTACAAAAGATATATCTGATAAAGGACCATTACGCAAAATATACTAAGAACTCTTAAAATTCAACAATAAAAAGAATAACCCAATAAAAAAATGACCCTGCAGCATGGGTGAGAGGAGGGTTTGGGGGAGAACGGATACATGTATACGTATGGCTGAATCCCTTTGCTGTTCACTTGAAACAATCACAACTTTGTTAACTGGCTATACCCCAATACAAAATTAAAGTGGAAAAAACAAGGAAAAAGAATGATCCAAAGTCCTATATGATGCTTTACATCATATAACATCAGGAAAATGCTAATTAAAACAAGATACCACAACATTAGTGTTAGAACGGCCAAATCTGAAATACTGACACCACTGAATGCTGATAAGGATGTGGAGAAACAGGAACTCTCATTCACTGCTGGCTGGAATGCACAATGGTAGAGCCACTTCAGGAATACAGTTTGGCAGTTTCTTATAAAACTCAACACACTCTTACCATATGCTCCAGTGACTACATTCCTTTGTATTCACCTAAAGGAGTTTAAAACATACCCACACAAAACCTGCACACAGGTTTAGTTGGTTTACCATGTGGTAGTTGCATTGAGTGTATTTTTACCAAAGTAACTGGCTACCATTATCCAAACAATTTAAGAATGAAAGTGAAAGGTATTATTTTTAAATACTTAAAAACTGTAAGTTTCAGAAACATACTTTATTTTCCATCCTTTGATTTAATATCAAGTAACCATTTTTATGGTTTTTTCCAGAGGTCACGTATGGATGTGAGGACTATAAAGAAAACNATTATCCAAACAATTTAAGAATGAAAGTGAAAGGTATTATTTTTAAATACTTAAAAACTGTAAGTTTCAGAAACATACTTTATTTTCCATCCTTTGATTTAATATCAAGTAACCATTTTTATGGTTTTTTCCAGAGGTCACGTATGGATGTGAGGACTATAAAGAAAACTGAAGAATTGATGCTTTTGAACTGCTGTGTTGGAGAAGACTCTTGAGAGTCCCTTGGACTGCAAGGAGATCCAACCAGTCCATCCTAAAGGAGATCAGTCCTGTGTGTTCATTAGAAGGACTGATGTTGACGCTGAAACTCCAATCCTTTGGCCACCTGATACAAAGAGCTGACTCACTGGAAAAGACCCTGATGCTGGGAAAGATTGAGGGCAAGAGGAGAAGGGAATGACAGAGGATAAGATGGTTGGATGGTATCACCGACTCAATGCACATGGGTTTGGGTAGACTCCAGGAGTTGGTGATGGACAGGGAGGCCTGGCATGCTGCGGTTCATGGGATCACAAAGAGTCAGACAAGACTGAGCGACTGAACTGAACTGAACCATTTTTATATTCTTTTGAAACTTGAAAACTAAATGAAGGATATTTCAAACATGCAGCAAAATAAAGTTGTCTTTTCCTTCATTATATAATTTTAAAGTTCTAGATAAAATTTATCTTTGTTTTTCCTCTTTGATGAAGCACTTTGCCTTACACATACTAAGATCTCAAAAAATAGATGAATTTAAAAAAGATACCTCTCTGTTGAAGAGTATTTCCGTATTTGGCCTTTTATAAATTCAATGGTAAAAAGCTGTGGATTTTCTAAGTCACAAACCAATGCAAACACCTAAGGAACACAAGAAACAAGTTCCATGAAAGATGTTAGTTTATAGTATCCCATTAGAAAAACTACACATCATTTAGTTGACAAAAGTCAATATTTAAAAACGTAACTTGATTATAATATCAGAATTTAAGAGCTGCTTAAAAGTCTCATTCACATTTTCATATAATACTTAATAAATTAAGTTTTCATTATATACTTGAAAACAAATTTTGCAATATTCATTGTTCTAAGATCAATAATACAATGAAAAATTAAATACAGATTGTCTCCTATTCTTTAGGCCTAAAAAATATTAAAACAGAAAGAAAATTACTCTAATATATCAACAGGAAGAAATCTCATTTAAACTATTACTGAAACTTACTTCTCCTAAGGGCTTCAATGTTGCAATATTATAGGTTGCTGGATCACGTTCTACTAAACATGTTTCTGTAAGCGCCAGAATTCTTTTTACAGGTTCCTTCAAATAAAATTGAGATATATTAAAAAATTATTGAAGAAAAATGTCAAAATCAGATGAACAAATTTTTATTTTTAACATATGAGCTTACCGAATGTCTAGGTGATATTTTCTGGACTATAAACTCTGCTAAAGATGTGATGGATTCATCAGTGCTGTATTTGCCAAATCGAAGGTTCAAATACTGCTCAAATTCTAAAGGTTCTTTTCTGATCCGCAATGAAATACCTATATAGTTGCCAGCATGATCTATTGCACTTTTGATAATTTCTTCTCTTTGCTCTGATGCAAATAAATGCTGCATAAATTTTGAAATTTAAAATGTTAGGGTTGAAATAATTAAAATGTGACCATAGTGAATCAACTCATAGGAAAGTGCCTGAAGGAGCAATTCTAGGAGGAAAAAAAGTAGATCTTATCAGAAGTAAATAAGCAGTATGTTGTGGCTGATTATTAAATTAAAACCAAAGTCTGAAATATAAAGCCTTGCAAATAATCACTGAAAGGAAATTATCTCACAAATTCTCAGTCTGGTTCTCATCCGTGTGTGGAAAACAGCACTCTGGGGCTCCAAGAAAGGTCCTAGGAATCCCAGCCAAGTCCAATGGAGGTGCTGGGTACTACGGTGGACAGAATTCCAGTTTCAACTAAGGAAGCTCTGACTTCATCTGTTTTTATACAATGGGCTTTCTTGCAAGATTACCTTGAAAAATGCTTAAATGTTCACCAAGTCACTGGCCTATGAATATTACAAACCAACCTCCAGAGTGTATTAAGGATAAGGTATTGCTACTTGCATGTGATACCTGGAGGCCAAAAATGCCATGAGGGGCAAGACAGGAGAATCCCACAAGAAAGACCTGTCCTGCCCGGAATGCCATGAACTACCCCGTTGAGAAACATTGGATCAGATCATATTTTAAAACCTGATTTCATTTCCAACAGCTTATCTCAGTCACTATGGATGCAGAAGATATCAGTTTCTTAAACGAATCTGTTATGGTCTCGTATCTGTAGTGAATTGACTCATTTTAGCTAATGTTTTTTAAAAGGCAGACAGTGTGCTTAGCTTCCTGCCACTCAAATGGTGGTCTAAGGACCAGTAAAGTCAGCATCACCTGTGAGCCTGCTAGATGTATAGCATCTCAGTTCGAACCTCAAACCTACAGAATCAAAATCTGAGAGTGAACAAGATGCCTCAGCTGATCTGTATGCACCTTCAAGTCTGAGGCACACTGCCACATACAGTACTATGAATAAACGTGTTCCCAAATTTGCCTGAATGTTCAGCTCAATTCTAGAGTTTTAAAAATTGCCATTGCTAGGCCTCCCATTATATTAATTGAATCAGTATCTTCAGAAAATGAGCCAAGGGCACAACAGGCTTAAGAAAACTCTCTAGGTGATTACAACGTGAAGCCAAGTTAAACCCATGGACCTATATATTAAGGCTACCAAGTTTGACGTCAGCTATCATTTAATAAGTAACATATGTGAAGAAAATTAAAACTGCTTGATGCCAAAAAGCAATAAAACATGTTGGCAATTGAGGAATGTCACAATTCTTATCCTTAATGTTTATCTTACGCATTGGCAGGCTTGATGAACTAATGTCATTCTGTTAAGATCTGTCAACCCATATTACTGTAATTAGACATGTTTTCCACCAAGAGGTTAATCACTATAAACTTCTAGCACCCAGGAAGGAGACAAACCTTTGGGCAGCACTATGACAGGAGTTTTAGGCTGCTTTAGGGTGGGAAAGGGATGGGATTTTCTCTTGGATCATTCATTTTGGGGTCTAGACTCAGCGGTAACAAAATGTCTACATGCACGTTCCTAGATGAGTGGCACTAGGATGGTGCCCATCATCTGGGCAGAGTGAGGATAGGGCAAGGCCTGCAACTCTGAAGTAGCTAGCATGTTTCATAAATCAGATCGTTCACCCCATCCATCATTCTCTTTTCTTTTCCTGACACTTAGCCTCTTGATTGGAGAAGGCAATGGTACCCTACTCCAGTACTCTTGCCTGGAAAATCTCATGGACGGAGGAGCCTGGTGGGCTGCAGTCCATAGGGTCCTGAAGAGTCGGAAATGACTGAGTAACTTCACTTTCACTCACTGGAGAAGGAAATGGCAACCTACTCCAGTGTTCTTGCCTGAAGAATCCCAGGGATGGGGGAGCCTGGTGGGCTGCCATCTATGGGGTTGCACAAAGTCGGACACGACTGAAGTGACTTAGCAGCAGCAGCCTCTTGTATAGCCAAAAGACTTGCCCTGGTTCTGCTATCCAGGGACGGATAATTTATCTACAGAACATTAAATCTTGGGAGTAGTGTTCCCAGGATATTAAGGCAGCTACAGGATTTAAAATCTCAAGAGAAAGGACACTGAGAGTAAGTTTAGCTGAGCCTCTCCATCTGGACACTCTAATGCTCATCTCTGAGGTATGAGGTTTAATCAAGAAAGGCAGGATGTTTCTTATTAAAAAAAAGGTCACAATCTATAGTTCTCTTTCTACTGCCAATTAACAAACAGGGTTTCACCACCTTAAGAGGTTTCTGTTGTGTCCCAAAATTTACATTAACTCAGAATTTCAAGACAAAAACATACAATGAACTCCAAATTTGAATTTTCAAAGTCTATTCAGATTTCAGATTACAAATAGCTGGGCAAAGGGAAGAAGACCATTAAAAAAGATATTTTAATGTAACTTTTCAAAGAAAGTTTAGAAACTTTCAACTTAACACATTAATACTAATGAAAATAAAACTGTGATTACTGTATATTAAATATTAAGCGACATACTGTGCTAAGAATTTTACATAAAGTATCTCATTTGCTCAAAAAAACTAAGACATACACATATTATTCTCCACATTTTAGAGAGCTGCAAATTGGAATTCAAGCTGAGGTCTACCTGATACCAAAGCCTGCACTCAAAATACCATACGTCCTTCCAGAGGACTCAAAGGAAATTTCAAAATTAAGTGTAAAAACTCTGGTTTCCTTCAAATGGTCATGTCTCTTTTAAGATAACTTGTTAAAAACACTACTTACCAATCTACTAAATCCTCCATAAAGTATACAAAACCCTCCTTGATAATCAGAGAGATCTACAAAGCCTTCAATATTTCTATAGTCATAGGAACAGAGGACTCTGTTTGTTGCAGGGTTAATCTGGTCAAAGCCTCCTGGCGTTACTTCCAAAATGACAGGCTTTCTTGTATCACTCCAGTGATGCTTATAGCAGTTGTATCTCTGCAGAGAAAAATAATACTACTTTTAAATTCATATTTAAGGTTACCATAAAACACCATTACATTTAATGTATCACTCATTGCAGAAAAAAACAACAAAAAACCCAGAATATCTAGAATATTATAACATTTTAGAGCTACTAATCAAATTCTTAAAGACATTTTTACTTTGGGCATTTGGAGGTTTACGTTTATTCAATTAAGAATGTTTAGGCTAACTAAAGACAGTATCTTATCAGTTGAGTTGCTCAACTGAGTCTGACTCCACGACCCCTAAGAGCAGCATGCCAGGCCTCCCTGTCCAACACCAACTGCCAGAGCCTACCCAAACCCCTGTTAATTCAGTCAGTGATACCATCCAATCATCCCATCCTCTGCCGTCCCCTTCTCCTCCTGGCCTCAATCCTTCCCAGCATCAGAGTCTTTAACTGGTGGCCAAAGTACTGGAGTTTCAGCTTCAACATCGTCCTTCCAATGAAGACCCAAGACTGATCTTTAGGATGGACTGGTTGGCTCTCCTTTCAGTCCAAGGGACTTGAACTCCTGAGAACGAGTCTTCTCCAACACCACAGTTCAAAAGCATCAATTCTTCGGCGCTCAGCTTTCATTATAGTCTAACTCTCACATCCCTACATGACCACTGGAAAAACCATAGCCTTGACTAGACGGACCCTTGTTGACAAAGTAATGTCTCTGCTTTTTAATAGGCTGTCTAGGTTGGTCATAACTTTCCTTCCAAGGAGTAAGCGTCTTTTAATTTCATGGCTGCAGTCACCATCTGCAGTGATTTGGGAGCCCAAAAAAATAAAGTCTGACACTGTTTCCTCATCTATTTGCCATGAAGTGATGGGACCGGATGCCATGATCTTAAAGTTTCCTGAATGTTGAGCTTTAAGCCAGTTTTTTCACTCTCCTCTTTCACTTTCACCAAGAGGCTCTTTAGTTCTTCACTTTCTGCCATAAGGGTGGTGTCATCTGCATATCTGAGGTTTTTGATATTTCTCCCAGCAATCTTGATTCCAGCTTGTGCTTCTTCCAGCCCAGCTTTTCTCATGATGTACTCTGCATAGGAGTTAAATAAGCAGGGTGACAATATACAGCCTTGACATACTCCTTTTCCTATTTGAAATCAGTCTGTTGTTCCATGTCCAGTTCTAATTGTTGCTTCCTGACCCACATACAGGTTTCTCAAGAGGCAGGTCAGGTGGTCTGGTATTCCCATCTCTCTCAGAATTTTCCACAGTTTATTGTGATCCACACAGTCAAAGGCTTTGGCATAGTCAATAAAGCAGAAATATATGTTTTTCTGGAACTTTCTTACATTTTTGATGATCCAGCAGATGGATGTTGGCAATTTGATCTCTGGTTCCCCTGCCTTTTCTAAAACCAGCTTGAATACCTGGAAGTTCACAGTTCACGTATTGCTGAAGCCTGGCTTGGAGAATTTTGAGCCTTACTTTACTAGCGTGTGAGATGAGTGCAACTGTGTAGTAGTTTGAGCTTTCTTTGGCATTGACTTTCTTTGGGACTGTAATAAAAACTGATCTTTTTCAGTCCTGTGGCCACCGAGTTTTCCAAATTTGCTGGCATATTGAGTGCAGCAGTTTCACAGTGTCATCTTTTAGGATCCAAAATAGCTCAACTGGAATTCCATCACCCCCACTAGCTTTGTTCGTAGTGATGCTTCCTAAGGCCCACTTGACTTCACATTCCAGGATGTCTGGCTCTAGGTGAGTGTGAGTGATCACACCATCATGATTATCTGGGTTGTGAAGATCTTTTTTATACAGTTCTTCTGTGTATTCTTGCCACCTCTTCTTAATATTTTCTGCTTCTGTTAGGTCCCTACCATTTCTGTCCTTTATTGAGCCATCTTTGTATGAAATGTTCCCTTGGTATCTCTAATTTTTTTGAAGAGATCTCTAGTCTACCCCATTCCATTTTTTTTCCTCTATTTCTTTGCATTGATCAGTGAGGAAGGCTTTCTTATGTCTCCTTGCTATTCTTTGGGACTCTGCATTCAAATGGGTATATCATTCCTTTTCTCCTTTGCTTTTCGCTTCTCTTCTTTTCACAGCTATTTGTAAGGCCTCCCCAGACAGCCATTTTGCCTTTTTGCATTTCTTTTCCATGGGGATGGTCTTGATCACTGTCTCCTGTACAATGTCACAAACCTCTGTCCAAAGTTTATCAGGCACTCTGTTTGTCAGATCTAGTCCCTTAAATCTACTTCTCACTTCCACTGTATAGTCATAAAGGATTTGATTTAGGTGATATCTGAATGGTCTAGTGGTTTTCCCCACTTTCTTCAGGAGAAAGTATATAAGGAGTTCATGATCAGATCCAGTCAGCTCTTGGTCTTTTTTTTTTTTTTTTTTTTTTTTTGACTGTATAGAGCTTCTCCATCTTTGGCTCCAAATAATACAATCAATCTGATTTCACTGTTGGCCATGTGGTGATGTCCACGTGTAGAGTCTTCTCTTGTGTTGTTGGAAGAGGGTGTCTGCTATGACCAGTGCATTCTCTTGGCAAAACTCTATTAGCCTTTGCTCTGCTTCATTCTGTACTCCAAAGCCAAATTTGCCTGTTACTCCAGGTATTTCCTGACTTCCTACTTTTGCATTCCAGTCCCCTATAACGAAAAGGACATCTTTTTTTGGGTGTTAGTTCTAAAAGGTCTTGTAGGTCTTCATAGAACTGTTCAACTTCAGCTTCTTCAGCGTTACCGGTTGGGGCATAGACTTGGATTACCGTGATATTGAATGGTTTGCTGTGGAAACGAACAGAGATCATTCTGTCATTTTGAGATTGCATCCAAGTATTGCATTTCGGACACTTTTGTTGACTATGATGGCTACTGCATTTCTTCTAAGGGATTCCTGCCCACAGTAGTAGATATAATGGTCATCTGAGTTAAATTCACCCATTCCAGTCCATCTTAGTTTGCTGATTCCTAGAATGTAGATGTTCACTCTTGCCATCTCCTGTTTGACCACTTCCAATTTGCCTTGATTCATGGACCTAACATTCCAGGTTCCTATGCAATATTGCTCTTTACAGCAGCAGACCTTGCTTCTATCACCAGTCACATCCACACCTGGGTGTTGTTTTTAACTCTATCCCTTCATTCTTTCTGGAGTTAATTCTCCACTGATCTCCAGTAGCATACTGGGCACCAACCAACCTAGGGAGTTCATCTTTCAGTGTCCTATCTTTTCCTTTTCATACTGTTCATTCTGGCAGAATGTGGTCCACTGGAGAAGGGAATGGCAAACCACTTTACTATTCTTGCCTTGAGAAGCCCGTGAACAGTATGAACAGTATGAAAAGACAGTATATCTTTTTCAAATTAACAAAGGTTTTAGTTGTGAAACAATTTTAAGTCACCCTCATGCAAATCTTAAGGGAAATCTTAAACAGAAGTTACTCTGAAGGAGTTCCACTGGAGAAAAGATTTTAACTTTTGTCGATGGATTCTTTTAGTCAAGTTAAATATGGAAAAGAGCTAAGTCACATTTCAGAGCTTTTAGGGTATTTAATTTAAACAACCCAAGCTAGTTCAATATATCAATGTAGATATTTTTCTTGTTGTTGTTCAGCTGCTCAGTCGTTTCTGACTCTGCGACCCCACGGACTGCAGCAAGTCAGGCTTCTCGGTCCTCCACTAACTCCTGGAGTTTGCTCAGATTCATGTCCATTGAGTTGGTGATGCTATTTAACCACCTCAGGCTCTGCTGCTCCCTTCTCCTCTTGCCTTCAATCTTTCCCAGCATCAAGGTCTTTTCTAATGAGTCCACTCTTCACACCAGGTGGCCAAAGTATTACAGATTCAGCATGAGTCTTTCCAATATTCCAATACTCAGGGCTGATTTCCTTTAGGATTGATTGATTTGATCTCCTTGCTGTCCAAGGCACTCTCAAGAGTTTTCTCCAGCATCACAATACAAAAGCATCAGTTCTTCAGTGCTCAGCATTCGCTATGGTCAAACTCTCACATCCCTACATGACTACTGGAAAAACTGTAGCTTTGGCTATACGGACCTTTGTTGGCAAAGTGATGTCTCTGGTTTACAATACACAGTCTAAGTTTGTTATAGATTTCTTTACAAGGAACAAGCATCTTTTAATTTCACTGTAGCAGTCATCGCCTACAGTGATTCTGGAGCCCAAGAAAATAAAATCTGTCACCACTTCCATTTTTTCACCTTCTATTTGTCATGAAGTGATGTAGATTTTTTTTTCTATACACACAAAAAAGCTGAGGCCTCTGTTTGACTGTAGGCTTTTCTAAATACACACCACTGGGATGTCATCTTTAGAAGTTTGATCATATTGCAAGTAAAATTTGATTTAGACAACTGGTGCTAATCGTATTTGACTCTTTGCAATCTCATCAACTGGAGCCTGCGAGGCTCCTTTGTCAGTGGGATTCTCAAGGCCAGAATACTCGAGTAGGTTGCCATTTCCTTCTCCAGTGGTCTTCCCAATCCAGGGATCTAACCCACATCTCTTATGTCTCCTACATTGGCAAGCAGTTTTTTACCACTAGCGCCATCTGGGAAGCTCTATTTAGATTACATTCCTTTATAAATTAAAGAACTTAGTATCAGAAATAATTACAAGGGTGAACATCCATTTACTCCCCAGTTTTATTCTTAGAAAAAGCATTTAGTTGAGGCTGATAACCAAAATGGTATGTATAGAATAAAGGGAAAATGAGACAAAGAAAAAAATAGGATAACAAAATGTCAGATGTGAAATGAACATTCCCTTGTTGACCCAAAAACTCCATAAAGTTTTCTACCCATCAATATGAAGTGGAATGCATGGTCAGTTACATGATTCTTAAGGTAAAAATAAACTGGTTGCTGCTCAAAAATACAACTACTTCTAATACTAAAATGGCAGAGAAATTTTCTTGCAGGTGTTCAGAAAAGAGAGTAAGACATTAGATAATAAATATCTCCACTTCCCAACATTAAACCCAGCAATGAGGTTCACAGAATTATATCCATCAATCCCCTCAGCATTTCTGAGCTACGGCATCATGAACATGACAGTTTCATAAAAGGAATTCTGCAGAAAGACCAAAGGGCCTGCATTAATCCAAGAATATACTTAAAGCCTTGATTCTGCACTAAAGGAAGGAGCAGTACCACACCTTTCCAGCAGAAGTGGGTAATAAAATTTGGTGGGAAGGGAGGTCACAAAAGTTTGTGCTTTTCCCACTATGCTGGTTTACATGCCTCAGCCCAGTCTGCAGGATATTCTCCATTCTTTCAGAAGGTAATCAACTATAAAGCAGTGAGATTTGCCATGGGAACAAATCATTGTCCTTCAGGATTGTGATGGCCAAGACAGTCTTAAGAGAACCTGATTTAGAATATATCTAGGAGCAATGGAAAGTCTAAGACCAAATTCAACTTATATAAAACTGCTGCCCTTCAGGCTATCTTCTATGGATACTGTTTCCACCAAAAAAGTTTGAAAAATATTAACTTGCTGAAGTTAACATATATAAAGGGGAACTTACAACAAAATCTATAAATGTGCTTCAGGAAGCAGTTGTTTTCCAAATAGATGAGCTATACAGAAAACTCACCTATTAACATAATAAATAAGTGTACTAAATTATGATTTACAGAAATGTGATTGTGGCTTATCATGTATAAGCAGCAAGGAGCTCACCAAATACCATTAAGCTATTTTAAATGGCTCCTGAGCAACCAACCATTTGGTTGCATTGAGATCAGCAAGGCTTCTCAGATACTAAACACAGAACAGAATACCCATAGAAAGGATGAGGGCTTTTAAAAAACAAGGGAATGGTACTGCCAGCATATTAGAATTCAGGTCCTGCCTTTTGCCAGAAGCCAGAGTTCTGGACAGTGCTATGAATTTACACATTACCCTGGATCCCCCACCCCTAGTATATAAGCAATACTTTCTCATGGAAAGAAATTCCGTATTTGAAGGGAGTGAAAAAAAAAGCATCAGTGCCCATTTCCCCTCCCCAGAAGACTCAGATTTACTTTAAATAATGCTATAACACGTCTCAGAGAAGGAAATGGCACCCCATTACAGTACTCTTGCCTGGAAAATCAAAGGCCTGGAAAAGTTAAGATTCTAATAAGCAATAATTACTTCCTGAAAGCTGTCATTACACCATGCGAACCTTCATTATCGGCAAGACCCAGGGAGTATGAGCATGATCAGTCTCTCAGTCATGTAGGACTTTTTGTGATGCCATGGACTGTAGCCTGGTAGGCTCCTCTGTCCATGGGATTTTCCAGGCAACAGTACTGGAGTGGGTTGCCATTTTCTCCTCCCAGGGATCTTCCTGACTCAGGCACTGAACCCACGTCTCCTGCACTGGTAGGTGACTGAGCCACCTGGGAAGCCCCCAGATTCAGGGCGAGAGCATACAATGAGACAGTTTCAAAACATAAATTTTCTCACAAGCTTAATACTTCTGAAATAAGAATCTTATACAACAAACAATGACTGCATGTTCTAAAAAGTATTATCAGCAGTGTAAAGCTTCTGTTGCTGTTAAGAACACAGAATAAAGACTTCCTGAATGAAGCCTTGTTTTTAATATTTAGTTCTGCCTAAAGATTGTTATCTAACTATTGGCATTAACAGTCATAAATCTAATTTCTCATATTTGAGTTTCTCGTTAAACTACATTTATCTATCACATGATATCAAGAGACATTAAAATTATGTTTCATTTTCTTCAGCTTTGCCACAAAGGGAATACACAGTTTATGCAAGGATTTCTAAAGTGCAACACTGATAAGCCAAAAAAGATATTAATAAATGTTAGAAATACTTGCCCTTCCTGTGATTTTTCCTTCTGAAAAGTCAGTTCTAAATCTCTGAAAGAGAAGACATAAAAAACATAGTTTTTAACAACAGACTTATTAAGAGAGACTCTCAGTTCAGTACTTTCGATCCAAAGTAAGTAAAATCCCAACTTGGTAATCCTGATATTAAAAAATGTTATTAAAGTTATAGTTGAAGGAGATTCAATAAAAAGTGTGTGAAATTTTATTGAAAAACAGGGTAGATTAAACATATAACTGCTTTGTTGTATATAATGCATTTAAAAAGACCTAAAAGAACTATCAAACCTCAAGGATTATCCAGCCTCTTAGTAAGAAAAAAGTAAAAGTTTCACAGTATCAATTAAGGGTCAATAAGTGGGAAAAGGGCTCAGAACACCAGTATCTGTACTTTGATGTAACTCATTAAAAAAGAGGAGAGAGAAATTTAGTGTATTAACAGGAAACAGTTCTCACCAGTGCTTCTGTAAGAAGTTCTGTTCTGTGCTCTGTAGAAAATTTTAACGTCTCTGACTTTTTCCCACTGCCTTTACGAAATGTGAGGTTGAACTCTGTTCCTTGTCCTTTTCCTACAGGGCTGATGCTGCAAATGTCTCCATAAGGCCACTAACAAAACAAAGAAAATCACTCAACTGGTGCTACATTGTGATGAAATGCAACACTTATTTTTACCACTTTAATTTCAAATCACTGATTAAATGAAAAAACTTTACAAAACAGTACTGAGATCTAGAAAACGTTTTGTTTTACAGTAATTCTACAAAACAAACTAAAAAGTTTTCAGTTATCAGAGACAACAATAAAAAAGTTATGTTTTCCAGTTTCAATCCCTGGCTGATTAATGATTGAGCAATCCAAAGCAACTAAAATACACAGATATGAAAAGATCTGGGGAATAACATTTTATGATTATCTACAAACCTTTAAAAACAGTAACAAAAAGAGGAATCTGTAAAACATGCCTAATTTGGACTTAAATTAGAATATTTTAAGTATTTACCCATATTCAGTTTAGTCTTGCCTTTATAAATAGCAACCTTATTTTTATGACATGCATTTTCTAACCACTGCACTTAAGACTTATGCAAGTCTGTATTACAGTTACAATATCGCCCTTAAAATTATGAACAATTTACAAATTTTACATTAAAATGATGTTTATAATCAAAGTAACAGTAAAAAGTTATACTCCTTAAAGCCTAGAAATATGCACACAATATGCTCCCTTTATTTATTTATGTTTGGTCCTGAGTATTGAGCATTATATAAGCATATTAATCTTTTTCAAATTTGACATTTCTATCCTCCTGGCCTGATTTCAGGCCAGGGAGCACTGGCTTTTAAAATTCAAGTGGAGTTCACCTAATAGCTTCTAAAATGATTACCTGATTTGTTACTTCTAAGGTATTGGGATTATATGTAGTAATCGCATGGGTTCCAACTGAAAAGACACGCTTATACCTACAAAGGAAATCAAGTACTTAAATTTAGTCTTAAAGGAAACATTTTATAAGAAAATACATATAATACAAAAGAAACTTCTCAATAAATAGAAATGCATTAGTTGATTTAATGTGACTAAATATAGCTGTTTTATATTCTCACATTTTTAATGTTCTGAAATGCCACTGATATAAAAACCTACCCATCGCTCCATCTACTGTGAAACAATAATATCCTTAAGTAGAAAAGTAAAAGCTATGGAAGCAATCTTTGTTGTTAGCATACATGAAGTTAAGCAAAAACTTGCCAGATGACGCCAAAATATTCTAAATGGGAAAATTACAAAAAAGACACTATACACTAGTAATTCTTTCAAAATATACTTTCAACAAGCTCATGATACAAATGAAGGAAAAGCTACAGCCTACAACTGGTCTACCACAGTCCTTTTTCTGGAATCTTCAGTTAAGTTCAGTCGCCCAGTCGTGTCTGATTCTTTGCGACCCCATGAATCACAGCACGCCAGGCCTCCCTGTCCATCACCAACTCCCAGAGTTCACTCAGACTCATGCCCATCGAGTCAGTGATGCCATCCAGCCATCTCATCCTCGGTAGCCCCCTTCTCCTCCTGCCCCCAATCCCTCC